>OU015494.1:92385405-92770405 GCA_907164885.2 Dolomedes plantarius | reverse complement strand
AAACCAGGCCTTTTGCTTTTAGGGCTGCATCTTTTATCCATGACTTAGTTGACCATACAGGTGTTATGTTCGATTCTTTAGATCCATGAAAATATTTTCAATTTTAAAAGTTTTATTAAATTTTTTTTAAATTTCTGGTTAGAAGTTCGGTTTGAAAAGTTAAAAGTATTTTATTGCACTTTGTAAAATAATCTATGCCACTGCACTCAACTAGAGAATAAAATTAAGTTTTAGCAGTAAATTTACTTTTTTAGCAGTAAATTTACTATTTTTTAAAAAGTAACATTACATTAACCAAAAGGTATTAAATACATGACTTTTTTAAATACCTCATTGAATCTTGTGTATTACCAGCAGCAATATTAGACACTGTCCAACAGACTTTCTGAAATGAATAAAAATAAATATATAATAACACAAGGCAAGCTGTTAAATTATAATCAGAAAAATTTCTCCTCACATGAATTTTCAAATCAGATTGAGTGAAAATTACTCATAATGGAATATGCACTGAGCATATAATTTAATACCAAAAATTGCCTGGTTATTAAAAGTTGAGAAGTAATCAGACTTTCAATGTGCTGAATATGTTTAGCACAATATTTAAATAAGACTTTAATATACATGAACTAGATTACTACCTCACAAAACTTCCAAGAAACAATTTCAACTTTCCATATAATTTGGCTTTCCATAAAACTCCAACTGATGTTTAGAATCAGTTGAGTTATTTTTCAGGCACAACTTTATCAACATATTTAATTATGAAACTTTGAGAAAGTAAAGACAATTTACAATGCATTTCCCCCCATTATTTTAAACAGCTAAACAAGATGCTCAGTGGAATTTAAAAAAATTTAGTACAATCAAATATTTGACAAGGCAATAAAAGAAATTCTAAGCATAATGCAACAATTTAAAGAACAACATAAAACAGATGCTGTCTATGATTTTTTTCATTAACCCAAAGCTCATGCTTAACTTGAAGAGTTCAGAATCAATGGGGAGAAAAAAAAGTACT
Organism: Dolomedes plantarius; assembly: GCA_907164885.2. Classification (NCBI taxonomy): domain Eukaryota; kingdom Metazoa; phylum Arthropoda; class Arachnida; order Araneae; family Dolomedidae; genus Dolomedes; species Dolomedes plantarius. Next base: position 92,769,384 of record OU015494.1, on the reverse strand, counting down.
AATCAGAATTTTTGAAAAAATTCCAGTTGACATACCATATACGAGATGAGGTACTAGTTCCCAGACATACACTTAACTAAAGTTTAGATTTAATGAGTTTCTAACTCTTAGTTTTAGGATAGTAAAACATAGTTATGTCTTAACTGGCTAATGTGTGCATGTGCATGTAAGAAAGCACATAATAGATATATTTAGGATAAAATATTAAAGATATTTTTTTTACTGCCTTCATCTCTAATAACACAGATAAAAGTGATTTCAAACACGATACAAATTATAAAATTGAAGTCTAAGCTTCGATTCATTTTCGAAAACCTGTGTCAACGAGATGTTGTATTGTGACCCAGACAATTGGCGAAACTTTCCAAACCTATTTTCAATAATGTCGGTTTGAATTTTTCCTGTTAAGAAATATGCCATCCCCAATTCATTGCAACAATATGTTCACATTTCAAGTACAGCATGTGTAGTGTGAGAAAGTGTGGTATATGTTTTAGTTAAAAAGCCAGAAGTATATTTAAGAGAATTCCAAGTATCAAGCCAAACTAAGAATTTTTGTAGGTACATAACCTTTTCATTGGATGAATTAGATGACAAAGGCTCACAATACACATCTCGTTTATGACCCCCTTTTAACTTACTTTACACATTCATTATCTTCCACCATTTAATAATGATTGCAATATATTCAGATGTTTCTAAACAAAAAGGTTCATCAGTATGTGTAGAAAGTACTTTCAACCCTTCAACAAAATAGTCATTGAAAATTTTAAGGCATAGTTTTACATTTTGTCTCTCCATAGAAGATGGAGTTTTTAAAAGTTAATCCAAACACATATTATGTTTAAATATGTGTTTGGATATAATTATCCAAACACATTATGATAACACTATCTGTCCATCCTCTAAAGAATGGATACTTTTAATGGTTCTAAAAGAGGCAGTTTTAGTTAAGTTATGATCATTAAAATCAATAAAATGCATACACTGACCATAATTCTTCTGATTCAGCCAATTATTTCTGACACACTTCAGAATGTGTACAGGATCAAAAATATAAAATAATGGTCTATTAGGATTTGAAGGATGATTATATAATATACTTAAACAAGGGGGGTAGCAAAATAGGATATTGTTTAATAATAAAGTCAGTTGTTCAGTCAAGAAGTCAATTATTGTATTTTGATGATGAGAAATTTTATGTCTTAGAACATCAAGCAATTCAATTACCACATTTAATACATTTTCACCATCACTCATTACTGTTTTCATTTAATCCAAATTCTTTATATAAGTATTAAGACTTAAAATGGAATAAACATGTTTAACAGAGAGAAAAATTTATGGCATGCATAAAATTAAATTTTACCAAAATTTTAAATTACTTAGCCCATTAATTAATGATCTAATACATCCAAAAGCAATTTCCTTTTTACTACTTCTGTAATGAATTATCAACGAACCTCTAACAACTTATCAGGAAATTCTAAAAATATTTTTAAAATTTTAATGTTAACCATTAAGAATAAATAAAGCTTGGCACTTCACATTTTCATAATATAGATATCATTTTTCTGTTATTATAAAAGACTCTGTAAACCAGGCGTTTTGCTTTTTGGAACTGTATCTTGTATCCGTGAATTCATTGATTATACAGGAGTTCTATTCCATTATTAAGAAAGGGTTATTTCATTCACTTATCAAACACACATTTTGATATAATAAACCACAACTCACAATGAATGTCTTATCTATAGTTTTATAAACAAACTTTGTCCATGAACACATTTTATATTTTCTAAATAAACCTTGGCATTTTATACTTTTATAATATAAATCTCTTTTTTTGGTAAGAGTTAAAGACTTTCAAGTTTTTTCACAAGAGTTAACATGACCAGGGAGTCATGTTAACTGAAATCCCTGGATTGCACTTTCTCACTCATCTAAAACCTTAACAAGCTTCACAGTTAAAAAAGAATAAATAAAGAAAATCAATATTCTATCCACAAATTATTGAGACCAAAGTTTATGAGACAGTTCAGATTAGCGTCTAAGTTAAAAAAACTAATTTGAAATTTTTAGTTGTTTAATAAATATTTTTATAGTTTTTTCATAGAAAAATTTAATTAGTTAAAAATAAATCTAAAAAAATATTAAAAACAGTGATTTTAGCCACAAGTCCACTGCTGAAAATAAAAGTATAGCTCGAGAATAAAAAAAGGTAGGCTCAGTGACGTTAAACAAAAACTTACATGAGTTATGAGATCCAAGTGGTATTTGTCTTTCAAGCCCAAAGTTAGATTCCAGTTTCAAAATTCTGTAAAGAAACCAATATTTTCTAATAATGCCATAATAAAAATTTAATGGTTTATCAAAGCAAGAAGTATTGAAAAGTACGAGTTCTTTATAAACTTGCTTATCACTAATATAAAAAGGGGAAAATAAACTAATTTTACCCTTTATATATATACTTTAAGCCAATAAGTTCACATTTATTTTGCACAGCATGACAACAAAATAATTTCCAAAAGACCTTTAGAGATGAACAGCTTATAGATAGTTATTGAGAACATTCTCAGATTTATAAAAACTCTTATCGTATAATATCTATTACAATAAAGCAATTTTTTGTATGTACACATTCTGATAATCTACAAATCTATATACTTATAAATATATAATTTAAAAACATGGAATGCAAATTAATAATTTAAGAAACAATTTATGGATCTAAATAGACTATTTTGGAATAATTTTCACTGCCCTCATCTCTAATAACACTGATAAAAGTGATTTCAAACACGATACAAATTAGAAAAGTAAATGCACGTGGCATCTATATTGACACAAATTTAAAACTCCAAAACGATCTAAATTTCCAAAATTTTGAAATAAATCTGAAATATAAACCTGTAGTTCAAAGACCATATTTGAATGAATTCAGGAATACAATGGAGTTCACATACCTACAAAAATTAATAATTGTTGAAAATATATATACACTCAATTGCAAGAATATATACACTCAGTTGCAAAAAGTATGCACCATTATGTTATTCCTAAAGAGTGAAATTGTTTTATTTTATATCTTCAGAGAGAGTAGAAATATAATCTAAATATCAAAGCCAGTTCAAAATATTGATTAATAGCAATTGAAATTCAAAATGTTCCTTAAATAAGCTTTTTATTTAATGAGATATTCAAAATAAAAAAATGCTCCAATATTTGCTATTGTTTCAATATTTACTTGACATGTGGGTACTGATTAAACAATATTTTGATCTGGTTTTGAAATTTTGAATATATCTTTACTCTCGATAGACAGAAAATAAAGGAATTTCACCCAGTAGGAATAACATATACATATATAGCAATTGAGTGTACACATAGAACATTATTAATAGAATTAAAAAAAATTATATTTTAAGGCTATTAAGATTATACATGAAAAATACCTATTAGTGTTTAGTATTTAAATTAAAATATATAATTATACTAAATACATTCTTTTAAATTATGAACACAAAAATTTTAAGAATATTTGTTCTTAATTTCTTTATAATGTATAAAATGCACAGTATTTTATAAAGATTACTCAAAACACAATTTGATAAGGAATTCAATAGATCCTTTTGTATGATTTACAAGTTCATTTTTAGAATCTTTTATAATGTGGAATGTTTTTGAATCCATCTTTTAACATTTAGACACGGATAATTTGTTGCCTATTGATACCTGCAATAAGAACATTGTCCATTTTCCTATTAAATATATTTTACAATTTTTCACCATTGAATACTATGCAGGAATACTATGCATTGAATACTATGCATGAATTTACTATGGAGGAATCATGTGTAACTGATTTATCAATCCAGTAGTAAAAAAATGTTTAATTTGGATTAACATAATAAAACAAATTTCATTATAATTTTCTTTCAAATTTCTTTAAAGAAGTAAAATGAAAAATATTATACTGGAAATGAAAATACATTTTTATTTTTCACCTATGTAGATTTAGAATTGATATTTGTGTCATGTATTTTATACTTTCTAAAGGATATAAAAATCTAAATAGTGCGTACAAATTACAATTCTAAATATTAATTTAATTAGCAAATACTTATATAAATAAATATAAAAGTTCAACTTACCCTGAAAATTTTCTCTGGGTATATTATATCCACTTTTGTCCGTCTTAAACACGTGCAATGTTACGAATATGGCGCCAGTCACGCCAGTCATACGAGAGGGAGCTTGGAGCTGCGTATTATCTGTTGCCCATTGGTCGAGGTAGCTGCCATTCAAACTATACGACGCCTTTCTTCTCCGAAAAAAAACAATGGCGCTGAGCGATCAGTTTGAATTCAAAGTTAGTTAAAACCATGAAGCTACAGTACTCTGTAATTTCATGGTTAAAACAATGGGGTGTTCCGCAAAAAAATAATCAAACGATTAGAAAATTACGTGAAAAGATTAGGAATGACACTTAATGAATACAGAGTAAGTTTTTAAGTGAATTAAAGAGAAATTACAAAGATATTACAATTATTAGGTCAACTTAGAAAATACTTATGAAGTGATAACATATTTTGGTAGCTGAGAAATTTCTTTTCTGTTTTCATAAGCTTCTGGGGAGCTAAAAAACACAGACGACGACTTCCTCCCCCTCTTTTTTAAGTGAAGAGTAAGTTTTTAAGTGAATTGAAGAGAAATTACAAAGATACTACAATTATTAGGTCAACTTAGAAAATACTTATGAAGTGAAAAAAGTTAGAAATCATCATGACAGGATCTCTGGTTCCCTCTCCGAAGTTTTAGGGAATTTTTAATTTTTAACGTAAATTTCAAGCTAAAACTTTACTACATTATTTATATTAATCATAGTAATTTAATAAATTAAACTCTAGGAAGTTCTAAATAATTAACTAATTCATGACTTAAATTTTAAAATACAATCCTTTAAAATTTATCTTAACCTTATTCTTTAATCTTAATTCCTACACAATCAATTTCAAATTTGCTATGTCACATCTTTTTTTTCCCTTTTTTTATTATTTATCATACTTGTTGAATCAATCTCAAAATGAATAGAGTGCCCCGTAATTTTCTTACCGAGCCTATAGCTCTCTCAGGTACTTCATGAGCTTAGACGGTCTATTGTCTATATCACAACACAGCCATAGTGTATAGCATCGCGTTTAAAAATCAAAATCAAACCCGTTTGAAATAAATGCTTGAAAATTAAGCAATTGCAAATATGTTTACGACCAACACTTAACATTACTGCAATTGGATGTGATGGAACTGCGGTGAACACTGGATTGAATAATGGCGTGATTCCTTTATTTACATTACATTAATGTTTTTCTAAATATGTGTGATTTGTTTATTTTAACTGTTAATTTAAAATTCCTTTTCTTTCATTCAAATGTGTATTATAAAAATATGTTACTGTAAAATTAATACAATGAAATTTGAGAAAAAGTTCTACAAAATTAGTTGTTTTATAATGGCATCTAACAATTAGAAATACTTAGAATATGTAAGTTTCCTGAAAAATATATTTTGAATATTTTATCTACAAAAATATATATTATTATTTTAATATACTATAAAAGAAATTTTAAAAAATACAAATTTTATCACTATTTCCTCTCTTATAAATAAAGAGTGGTGTAACAAGGACCCATTTTTAAGTAGATATTTAATTTCTACAGTAATATATAAAAATAAACAATGAAACTAATTTTTATCTGTTTTTATAAGCTTCTAGGGAAAAAAAATATACACACAGAATACAATCTTTACATACAAGGAAAATTATGTGAATTTTCACATAATACAATTATACAATTTCACATAATACTTCTCACATAATACAATCTTTACATACAAGGAAAATTATGGGAATTTTCCGCGTAAAAGAAGTTTCACAACAATGAAATAAATATTTTTGAAAAGTCTGTTTAATTTAATCTTCGCCTTCCCTTTCAAATCCATAATTCTGATGCAGATTTCTGCTACTTCTGGTTACGAATCGGAGCACCAATTCCGGGACGGTTTTGGAAAAGCGGTTTCGGGTCGATTACCATCCAACCGTCACCGGCCCTCAAAAGGGTACACAATACGGGATTCGTAAGTCACCCGGCAACGGAACGGATCATTTCCCCCGAGCCTATCGTTCTGCCGGCGCCTCCAGCACCGGCCCGTCAAGTTGCCGTCAGTCTTGTGTTTGTTGGGTACATATATATATACATTTATATATACATATATATAGACATATATATATATATACATATATATATACATATATATAGACATATATATATATACATATATATATATACATATATATATACATATATATAGACATATATATAGACATATATATATATATATATATATATATATATATATATATATATATATATATATATATATATATATATATATATATATATACATATACATATATATATATACATATATATATACATATATATACATTTATATATATATATATATATATATATATATATATATATATATATATATATATATATATGTGAGAATGTAGTTGGCAACACCACTGAACTACTACTTCAACTTCTACTTCTCACTACTCCGGTGCGAAGGACTTGCGCGCAAACAGTGTGATTGACTGAGTGATGATACTGAGCGGATATGTTCTGCAAGCTCCCGATGTTTAGCTATGTTAATGCTTTGTTTTTTCTTAATTTCATACTAAGTGTTAGTCCTGTCTTGTAAACATCGTCTAGTTTAATTAAATGTTCAAAATAATTAAGTCTAATGATTCACTTCTAAAGGAAGGAGTACTAACTCCTTCCTACATGGGTGCTCGACCCTCGGACTCGAAAAATACCCCTAGCTTGGACTTAAAAACTATTTTCTTTTGATTATTACCGGATTACTGTTCTCTGTGATTTCTGTTTTGGATACCGCCAGCGAAAACGAAAGTTATGTGCCACGGACTCTGATAATACTCTGATGGGATGACGAGAACCGAAAACCAGAACTGTGAGTATATTCTGATCATATTGTAATTATTTCATGCATACTTTGAAGCTTGTTCAAGAAAATTTTGATGATTAAGGGAATTCTCAACTTATTGATGATTTAAGAAAACTGAAAGATATTTCAACGTTCTTTTGATGCAAGAATTTAATTGATGCTAAATTCATTTTTGATGGTCTTTGACGTTGAATTTATCACTTCTGTTTTCTTGAAGAGAATTCTATTTCGATGAAATTATTTGATGATTTGATGAAAATTTCGACATTTAACTTGAAGAATCTTGTTTCCTTGAACAAACCACAACATAACATATATTTTGAAAGATCGCGAATTGAATACTTTTGAAGATTATTATATTATTATTTTGATGCATAATTTTGACGAAGCGAATGTTTATTTGATGACAACTTTGCTTATTTGATGCGCTTTGATGTTGAACTTAATTCTGCTGTTTTCTTGCGAGAATATTTTTTATTTTGCAGAATGCTTTGATGCTTTCGATTTCACAATTTTGATACTTTCGATTTCCCAATTTTGATGCTTTTAACATTAGAACTTTAACTATTATTTTGATGCTGCATTTACATCCTCTATTTTCTTCAACAGTGATTTATTTTGAAGATTAATTTGATGAATATTTTGCTGAAGTAATATCTAACTTGATACATATCTAAATTTACGTCATCTGTTTTCTTCAACCAGAGAAATTATTTTGAAGAACTTATTATTTGATATTTGATGCTTATTTTAGTTCATAATTTTGTTTTCTTGAACAAAACCTGTTTTAAAGATTACTTATTTTGATGCATATTTTGAGAATCAATATTTTATTATTGAATTGGTATTTGAGGAAATTTCGATTTGAAATTTTATTTTTGAATTTGAGTACCTACGTATTATAAGTATTGATTTTGGTTTTGAATATTTGTATATTTGTGTACTATAATTGTTTGAACCTAGTATATAGTTATGGCTACTCTCAACGATTACCCCAATATTGCAAAATCATTAAAAATGGTGGTACGAATCAAATAAAGGTTCTACATCGTTTAATTTTTGGTACAGACGGCGACAGACAAAATCGTACCAGATTACGTAAATTTACAGGTTTTAAACAGCCATTCGTGTTGGAAGCAACGAAACAGAAAGTACTTAAAGAGTTTTCACTTAAAGACTTGATTTCTATTTGTAATCTACTTCATTTAGAATTTTCAACTGACCCAGACAAATGTGCCAATACCATTCTTATGAGTCTTAGTGATTTATCGTTATTAAAAGCAGAATTTTCTGATCTTTCGGAATGCGAAGTGAATGATGACTCACTTCCGGGTGCACGTTCATCCCAAACTAACAGTGTTATAGAGGAAAATAGATCTCCCTTTTCCCCCACCATTGACGCAAAAGAATCTTCGAATAAGCAAAATACACACATTTCCGTTGGTGAATCACATCAAAATTCATTGCCTTCAGTTGAAACTGCGAATCTCTCTTTCCAGTTGTTTAGTCTGAAAGACGTTGTTGATTTAATAAAACCTTTCTCGTCTCGTGATAATTACAGTGTTGAGAATTTTATATCTGACGTTGAAGAACTTTTTTGTTTATATCAGATAAAAAATCCAATTCACCAAATTACTTTTGTTAGAAAATGTTTAACTGGTCCCGCTCAAACTTTAATTAGGTCTATTCGTGGAATTACAAATTGGGAACAATTGAAGCACCATTTATTAGACGAATTTTCGGACAAAATTAACGGTATTCAGTTACATAAATTAATGGAATCTCGACGTATGAAACCGTTTGAAACCCTACAAGAATATTTCTTAGCTATGAGAGATTTGGCACACAAAGGTTCTCTCGATGACTCCTCTCTGTTTGAGTATGTCATAAACGGAATTCCTGATTCAACAAACAATAAAGTTATTCTTTACGGTTGTAAATCCGTCCCTGAATTTAAGGAAAAGTTGAAAATTTATGAACAAATCTTTAACAGATCACAAAATTTCAGACAAAATAATCAGAAAAAAATTGATGCTTCCTACCTCAATGTGAAAGTCGATAATATACGTAGCCCAAATACACAGCCAGTATGTTTTTCCTGTGGCTTGAGAGGTCACAAAAGCAACCAATGTTTGAATAAGTCACATGGTAAACTATGCTACGGATGTAAAAGTTTTGGTCATGTTCATGCTAATTGCCCTAAAAGTTATCGAAATTCTAAACCAAAACCTGATTCTCAAAAACCTATTTCTGATAAAACTGTAAATGCACTTTCTCCTGAAACTTCATCGAAAAATCCCATGCATGTTGACATTCAACTTGCAGGAATTCAATTGACAGCACTCTGTGACACTGGGTCACAGGCAACCCTCATCAATGAGAAAACCTATCGAAGAATTGGTTCGCCACCATTGCAGCCCACCAACATTCCCTTTTCAGGAATTGGCAAAAACCAAGTTCACAGCATCGGATTCTTTCAGGATTCCATCGAAATTCAAACCATTACTTTACCTGCTAAAATACATGTTCTAGAGGATGACTTGATTCCTTTTGATGTGATTATCGGAATCGACTTTTTACAGCAAACCCAATTTACATTTGATGAAGACGGTATTCGTTTTACTCTTGATAATAACATCTTCGTTAATATTGCTAATATTCCTGATGACGAAGCTTTCCCATTTGATCTTTCACACATTTTGAATTCTGAAATTCGTGAGGAAGTTCAAAATATCGTTACTTCCTACAAACCCCATAAAGTTCAAGACACTGAAATTAAGATGACTATTTTATTACAAGATGAAATCCCCGTAAATCAACGTTCTCGACGACTCCCTTTTGCGGAACAGAAAATTGTGGAAAAACAAATTCACGATCAGGGCCAAATATGCATGTCTGAAAAACCTCTAACATCTACTCAAGATAAGATTTCTAGGGTAGAGAAAATGGATAATCCAATTGATTTTGAACGTGATGATGATGATGATGATGCCAATGATTTAGATTTGTTTCATGATAATGATGATGGAAAATATTTAGATGATGCTGATGCCAGTGATTTAGATTTGCTTCATGATAACGATGATGATAATGCTTTTGATATTGGAACTATCAAAGCAACTCTTGAACCAAAAATATTTGATGCCGATGATGATGCCCTTGAGAATGAATCCGTCAAAAGTGAAAAGGTTGAACCAAAATTTCAAGTTATTGAAGCTCCCAAACCCCCTGAACAAATAGCAGCTTTTCAACAACAGAAAAACATTCTTTCACAAAACCCAGTTCTTCATGTTTTTCAACAGGGATACCCATTAGAACTCCACACTGATGCCAGCTCCTTAGGTTTTGGCGCTGTGCTCTTGCAACAATCCGATGATGGACAGTTTCATCCTATTCATTATTTTAGCCGTAAAACTACAGTTCAACAAGAAAAATATCATAGTTATGAACTGGAAGTTCTTGCCGTTATTGAAGCGCTAAAAAAATTTCGAAACTACTTGTTGGGAACAAAATTTAAAATTATCACCGATTGTGATGCTTTCCAAAAAACGATGCACAAAAAAGACCTACCAGCTAAAATTGCTCGATGGGCATTGATGTTAGAAGACTTTGATTATGAAGTTTGTCATCGACCCGGTAGACAGATGAAACATGTTGATGCTTTCAGTCGTAACTCCATTCTTGTAATTACCTCAAATGATATCACTCAAAAGGTGAAAAATGCCCAAGACCAGGATGAATTTATATCTCAAATTAAATCTATGCTTGAATCTACACCTTCTGATGAATTTTTTGTTAAAAACGGAATTCTTTATAAACTTCATCAGGATGCCGAACTTTTAGTAGTACCACAAATGATGCAGAAAGAAATAGTGCTAAACGCCCATTCACAAGGTCATTTTGCTTCACAAAAAACCGAATTAATTGTTTCTCGTGAATTTTTCATTCCTCAACTTAAGAAATTAGTTCAAGAAATTATTTCGAATTCTATTCTTTGCATTTTGTCCTCGCGAAAATCTGGAAAACAGAAAGAAAACATACCACAATATAAGAAACGGCGTAAACCAGCTCGTAAATACAAGATAGATGACAAAGTGGCAATACAACGAACTCAATTTGGAACCGGATTAAAGCTCCGACCAAAGTTCTTCGGACCATATGAGATCACGAACATCAACCCCAACGATCGTTACGAAGTTCGAAAGTTAGGACATCACGATGGTCCAACCATAACATCAACTGCAGCGGACAAAATGAAACAGTGGTGCAGAAACTGAACACCAATACCACTGTGTTGAACAATGCTTGATTTTTTGAAATATTTTTCCTTTTTCTGCTCTTTTTTTTTATCTTTTCAGAATTATTGTTTACAACCCAGCCGCGGACGTCTGGAAAGTCAGAACGGCCGTGTGAGAATGTAGTTGGCAACACCACTGAACTACTACTTCAACTTCTACTTCTCACTACTCCGGTGCGAAGGACTTGCGCGCAAACAGTGTGATTGACTGAGTGATGATACTGAGCGGATATGTTCTGCAAGCTCCCGATGTTTAGCTATGTTAATGCTTTGTTTTTTCTTAATTTCATACTAAGTGTTAGTCCTGTCTTGTAAACATCGTCTAGTTTAATTAAATGTTCAAAATAATTAAGTCTAATGATTCACTTCTAAAGGAAGGAGTACTAACTCCTTCCTACATATATATGTATATATATATATATATATATATATATATATATATATATATATATATATATATATATAGATATATATATACATATATATATACATATACATATATATACATATATATATATACATATATATATATACATATATATAGACATATATATATATATATATATATATATATATATGTATATATATATATGTATATATATATATATATGTATATATATATATATATATATATATATATATATATATATATATATATATATATATATATATATATATATATATATATATTTATATATATATATATATATATACATATATATATAAATACATATATATATATATATATATATATATATATATATATATATATATATATATATATATATATATATACATATATATATATATACATATATATATATACATATATATACATATATATATATATATATATACATATATATACATATATATATATACACATATATATACATATATATATATATACACATATATATACATATATATATATACACATATATATACATATACATATATATACATATATATATATATATACATATATATACATATACATATATATATACATATATATACACATATACATATATATATATATATATATATATATATATATACACATATACATATATATATATATATATACACATATACATATATATATATGTATATACACATATACATATATATATATATATACACATATACACATACATATATATATATATATATATATATACGTATATACCGGGTGGGCAAAAAGTCCGTATAAACTATAAAAATTCATAAAAACCAAAAAAGTAACCAAAATGAAAAAAAAAGTTTGCAGGGTTAGCATAGCTAGGTCATGGGATTTTTTTTTGAGACAGGAAACAAAATAACTCAAAAAACAGCCGCCAGGTTACGCTGACTTACACAAGTCAAAGAAAAGATACGCATATAACGAAAATAATGCTTCTAAATCGTTTATTACAGTAGTAGGTGTTCCACATGACCCCCAACCACAGGGGATAAGACACTGTATGCTAGTCACAAATCCAGCAACGGCAGAGTTCAGCAGGTCCGGATGTATACATGACACCTCTCGGCGGATCGCGGAGCAACGGTCAACTGGTTGTGGATTACTAGCGCTCGTTTTTATAACCGTCTCATTTGCATATTTCTACAGCATTCGCTCGTACCAGAGCCACATGTCGGCTGTTTTTGAGTTTTTTTTTTCCTGTCCTAAAAATAATCCCGTGACCTAGCGATGCTAACCCTGCAAACCTTTTTATATTTTGGCTATTTTTCCGGTTTTTATGAATTTTTAAAATTTATACGGACTTTTTGCCCACCCGTTTATATATATGTGTGTGTGTGTGGGGGGGGGGTGTAAGTAAGTAATATTAAAATAAATTTAAGTGAATAAAAAAGTTTCTCCACTTTTATGCTTTTCTATTTTTGTTTTCGTTCACTAAACGTTTCTGGACTCAAAATACATAACTCTGTATATTTTTTCTGGTGGTTGACGAGTTTTCAACTCAAAAGATTTAGATGGAGGCTTTGCACTATTGCATTTTAATTGTACTGTAAAAAATAGTGGAAGACCCTTAGGTTAAAGGCTAAATGCCTGGTAATTTTAAACATTATAGGCGGTATGGATTTTCATATACCTACTCATAATATTTGAACAATTTGCTTTACATAATTATATGATTACTCATGATATGTTTTGATATTATGATTATATTTTTGTCCTAAATATTTTTGTCCTAGATATATTTGCCCTAAATATCATAATATTATATATAAAAGACTCGTAAAATATAAACGAATATCGCACATTTGCTTAAAAGTAATAAAATGGGAGAAAAAATAATGAAAACTTTATTGACAGTCCCCTGCACATTTAACATGAAAATTGCTACATTTTGTGTCCATGTATTGTAGTCAAGATATACTAGAAAAGAAGGACTGTTTGCGTTTGATTTAGTTGACTTTTCAAATGTGTTCTACAGTTGAGAATGTGTTATGTTAATGACATAATTTGATTTATAAAATATACGTAATTGATAATTCACTAGGTGTTATAATGATAGAAACAACAAAAATATAATATTAGTTTTCTCGTATCTTCGTAAAATTTACTGTTAAATGAAAATGCAATAAAAAGGCATTTCAAACATTATATATTTTAAGTAGTATGAGAAGGATATGTCTAGTCTCATTAATATCATAAAATATTTTATGATCTTAAATGAAGGAAACATGTATAAAGAAGGAAATGAAGGAAAGATGTAGAAGGAAAGAATATGGTATAGTAACATATTTAAATGCAAAGTATGAAGTTTTTCAAATATTTGTAGAAAATTACATTCAACAAACAAAGCGCTTAGGCAAATTCTTTCTTCCAATAGTTTTAAGCAAATGTGCGATAGTAACTCCTATCATAAGTATATTTTCAGTATTGGATATCATATGCGAAAAAAGAACCTTTTCCAATAACTGATTGCGCTGTTATCAAAATACGTTCTGAGACCCTTTCTTAAAGTTTTATCACATACTGAAGAGTAATGATTTCGGATATTGTCAGATGGCAAAGCGAAAGGAAATTTGGAACATAGTCTGCAATGGGTGGCCAAATTAGTAAATATTTCTATTACATAGAATAACTAATGTTTTAAAAAAAGCATTTCAATTGCATAAATATTTTTAAATTTGAAAAACCTGTTTAAGGGAAGTGAGTAATAAAACACTTCAAAAATTATTTTTCTCGATTTAGGATTAATATATGCCCCTCTGCCAAAAATGCCTCATTTATTTGTTTTTTCTTGATGAAAATTTAGTATGATAAAGTTAATGTATAAACACATTGTCATAAATTTTAAACATCTATTAAGGGAGAGTATAGTGTTTACGATTTATAGAGTTCAGGAAGACGGTTTACCTTTCTACTCTTTTATTAATTCTACTCTTTTATTAATTCTGTTTTTTATTAATTCTACCGTGTACTCTGTCCGGCTCTACCGTGTACACGGGAGAGGCCCCGAATAACCTGTAATAACTCTCGCTATGATGAAGCAATCTGAACAGATCAACGTCCAATGTGCTTCTCAGTAGACGGTACATCATATCACATGGTTCTCATTTGATGAGTAGTTCGATTTGTCCGGTTATGTTAACTTGCAAAACATTCGTATATGGGGAGCTGAAAATCTCTTTGTCACTCATTAAACACTTCTCCATGATCGTAAAGTTGATGTGTGATTTTTCTTTGACACCGATTTGAACATGGAGATTTTTGAGCAGTTCGTAAATCGAATGGGTGATCATGAGTCAACAGAGGTTACATCCAGCAAAATGAGAGCAACTTGTCATAAATCGCAAGGAACATGGAGGAAATTGAGTGTTTCATCGCCCACAAGGTATTTTCAAAGGGCTTTTGACCACCGCGGTCGTCGGGTCTGAGGTTCTGACAACACCAGGCTTCTTTCTTTGAGATAAAGCTATCGGAACAAGCCTCTGACTGAAGGCTTGTCTCACAAGGCTCTAACTGAAGGGAAGATTTGAAGGAAAACGTCCAACGTGAAATTGCTACTATCCTCCCCCCCCCCCAATATCCTTGACAATACGTTCTGGAACATGGAGCGCCGCGTCGAAATGTGTCTGTCAGCAAGCGGAGATTTTTAAATTTCTTATTGATTTTAGATTTCTATTCTAAAATCATCTTCATACTTCGATATTCTAACATATTCATTTGAATTTGGTTATAGAAATGCTCAAAATTGCATCTTACATTGACACTTTGTTTTTTAAACATTTACTTCTATGCCTCTGTAATAACTTTAATGTCATTACCCAACTTGTCTTAGCAACTTTGAAGAAGATTCAGTATTGGAAACAAAATTTGATAGCATTTCAAACGGTGTCTATGATATGTTCTAACGGATCTATCTTATCGCGGGATAAAATCCGGTGTGTACAGGGTAGATGATGTACAGGAAAGTATGGGTATTACTAGGTTATTCCCCCTGGATCTAACAAGTAAGCATCAATTTATAATATATACATACATACATATACATACATACATACTTACATATATATATATTATCAATTAACGAAAATTTATAGTTCTATATATATATAGGATTAGGGCTTCGGGGGAACTTAATTCTTTGTAGACTTCATGATGTTTTTGTGAAAGTCAATTAGTAAAATGCAAATTTGTAATTTCTAAATAAGAAATTTTATTTTATTTTTTAAGGCAAGATTGTAAAAATTGAACAGTTTCAATATATTTTAAAAGAAATTAATTAAAAAAATTCAAAGCGATATTTTTTTAGTGATATTATGTAAACATAAGAATTTAATATAGAAAGTACGCTTGTAACAACTGATATCATAAAATTATTTAGCATACAAATGCCTGTGCTTAAAACGTTTACGAAAATCGCAAATACCTGTTAGATATACGTATTGATATATGTCGAGTTAGAAAAATAATAAGTACTAACGAAAAACCCAAAATTTTCTTTTTTCTTTTTTTCACACGCCTTAGTTTTATTAGAGAACTCTCATGTGATATGTAATGTGAATATTGAAACAATTATAATGTAATTAGAAGTTCTTTTCCATGGAATACACGCTAAGAAAAATTCTGATCTAATTTCTGCTCAACAATGCGTGAAATTATAATATTTGATGGATAAATTTATTAAAGCTACTTAAGGTCTACCTGGTGTAATGATTTTGTTCCAATAACATTTTGTAGGTTGTTATTACACTATATAATTATATGAAGTAATACAACCTAATTAATACCAAATAAATATTTAAAACAACACTACTTTTTGATAAAAAAAAAAAACTTTTATTCTGAACTTAACTACATTTTTATTAATATTAAGCAATATTTTACAAATTCAGTTACAAGTTTCTGAAAGTTTGTAAGGTATACACAAGATTCGATTCACAAGAATCGAACTTTTGAGTGAATTAAAGAAGCTGCTTCAGATATACTAAGCGCGTATGCCAAAATTAGCATATCTGAAGCAGCTTCTTTAATTCACTCAAAAGTTCGATTCTTGTGAATCGAATCTTGTGTATACCTTACAAGTTAAATAATAAATAAATAAAATATTTTTCTTGGCTTCTTGTACAAATATAAGCAACAAACCTTAGTATATGATGGATAAATAAATATATAATTTACACTATCTCCTACACAATTAAGAATATTCTAATAAAGAAGAAATATTAACTATTATAAAATAGCTATTGTCCTGATTATCAATATGTTACTGATATTAATTATCATTAAGTAGTACCCTACAAGGAAATAGACTCAACTATAACATGCTGATCTCATTAACACTGTTGTCCCTTGTCACGCTACTATATTTACCTCTCTCTCACCCTTGCACATCTCCTTATAGATATCGTAACAATTACATGGAAACACAATCTCCTAATGTGTTTTCCTATTGTACGTAAGATTTACGTAAGTTAATTCTGCATTTTGACCTAAAATGTTTATTAGTTAAATATAAAATATTGCTTGAATCTATATTAAAAGTAATATTAAAAAAATTAATAACATAAAAAGTAATTGTTCAGTAACGAATTTAAATTTACAAGTTACATAATTTCAGATTAATTAGACTTTAATAAATTAACATGAGTAATGGCATTATTTACAGTCGTTTAAAGTTTTCATAATAAGGATAATCCTCACATGACATAATAATTAAAAGGAAATGTAAGAATATCAATTTTAAATCTTGAATATTGTTGAAAAATATCTTTAAATACATATATTTGAGTTTTTATGAGTATACTCATGTTTATTTCATTGTGATTAGTTTAAAAATAAACAAAAAATGCAAAAAAATGTTAATATTATTACATTTTTAAATGAAAAAATAAACATTTTATTGTTTTGAACTTTAAAAAAAACTATCTAAAAACGATTAAACAATACTGGTCAGTTAGAGCAGGTGTCAGCAGCCTTGCGAGTGACTGAAGGAGCTAGTTTTTAAAATAATGCCAGTTCTAAGAGTAATTAAACATTAATCATCAAAACTCTCAATAATGAATTTTTATGTATCGTCCATGATTGTTTCTTTGAATTCAGTGGTTGCGTTAAACGCATATAATATTTTTTTTTATTTTCTTTTGCTGCGGTTTAGTAATATTAATCTGTAATTTCTTATTGTGCAGATACTACCAACTTCCAGAATATATCAACTAGTAACATGAACAAAGAAAGCAGAATTCTCATTAAAGGAAATAAATTCTAATACAATCCCCTCCGTTTTAAGTAACACAGTTCTAAATTAATGTGTATACTCATGTTAATTTCATAGTAATTAGTTTGAAAATAAACAAAAACTGCTGCCAACTACACTAATCGTTTTTCATTATTTTCTTCTATTTTATGTCAGTAACAGGTAATTTTATAACTCAGCGATAACGTAGTTTGTTATATAAATCATTCTTGATTTAGTAGTATCTTCATTAAACTGTTTCAAAAATGTTCTGGAAATGTCATATTCTTATCGTTCAGGGGTGCTGTATTAGGAATCCAAATATTTTTGGGAATTCAGAACTATACAATTTATCTTTATGGTACCATTTAATCAATTCATGTACTTTAATGTAGATTTTTAAAATAAAAGGAATATTTTTTATCCCAATATATTTTGAAATGCACTGCATATCTTTGGTGAGCATGAAACCGTTATACAGTTTTAGAATAGATTCTTCATTTTTTACATAAAAAAGAGAGTTCAATTTATTAATATTCAATAAAAGATTTTTCAAAGTGCATGCAAAATTAATCAAATTCACAAAATAATGTACTGTTTAATTCATTAAAATTAAAAATTAATATTAAAAATACACTTCTTCAGTTTAAAAGTTTGTGTATAATTAAAACTTATTTCGATAGCTTTTCCTATGATTTCTGATGTAAAATTTTTAAAGAGGTTCGTGACTGCATAAGAATGAATTTCGTGACTAGAATTGATAAAAAAGTTAATTTTTAAAATTGAATAAAATCTTGTAACTCCATTTCCTGATAGTCTTACTGACAGTGTTAAAAAACAGATTATTTTACAGAAAAAGTTTAAAATATAGCCGTAAGCCTTCTAGCGATGACATCTCCTCACATGCATTTAAATGAGTCCAAAACTTCTTTTTTTATTTTCCTCTTTTTTTGGTAGCATATGCCATACATCCCAGTATTGAATAAATGAAGCATTTTTAAAGTATTTATAATTCTTCAACGTACTGCGGCACAGAAATTTTCTGAGAGTAAATGAATCTAATTAAAGTTTTCATAATTTCAGCATATCAACTTTTCAATATGTGACGTTTCCGACATCCGTAAAAAAATCTTATCAAAGGTTCCAAGATTTGCGTGTTCTATTAACAGCTAAACAACTAATTAAAGGGGTTTTTATGTCTGTAAGTACGTAATATTCAATACTTAGGAATACTTTTTATTTAAAATTTGATTTTATTTACCAGTATTTGATTTTCCTTAAAATTCGATTTGGATTTTGGAACTTTTCTCTATGTTGGTCCAGCATATGAACAGTATGAAAATTATGCTAAATATTTTGGTATTGATGTTATTTACTGAGCTGGATGCCACTCTCTACAGTAAGTAACTATAAAAATTAATCCAGTATATTTGAAAATGAGCACTTCTCCATGAGGTATAAATATCGATTAATACAAACTCGCAGTATTGAATTATGCGATGACTTGATATACTTTAAACAGCATTTTCACATCAATCAACAAGCAAAAACTTAGACTTTCTGAATACCTGACTTTAAAGATATAAAATTTCGTCCTAAAAATAGCATAAAGTTTCAAAAAATTGCAAAAGTTTATGCTATTTCCTTGTGATTATTCATATATAATAGACCCGTGATTTAATGTGCACTTCCAAGAAACAACTGGAATTTAATCACATCTATAATAAACAAAATTACTGATAAGTATTTGATGAAAAATAAAATTATTGGAATAATCCGAGAACATAATATGAATACTGTATGACATGGGTAAAATGAATTTCTTTGTATTGATATCCGTCTAACTGCGTTGATAAACTTTTTAAAAGGGTTTTAAGGAGGTTCAACTTTTTAAAGAGGTACTCGTGTAATCCATGTTAGTATATGTGAGTGCAAGTTTGTTATTTCTCGTAAGAAATTTTTTCAGGAGTTTGATTTCAAAAGATATCTGTAAGTATACATTGCAGAGATATTTGAAAAAGCTTAAAGCATGTAGAATTCTTGAATATTTCGTAGTTTGTCAACAAAAGATATATTTATTTTTGCAAGTAAAGTAATACGTTTCTGCAAGGTGAAACTTTGCAGAGTGTATGTTCAACTCCTGTGAAAAAATTAAACTCTTATATATTAGTTACCTCTTAGTGTATCTGTTGCTTATTATACTTATCAGTTTGTAATTCCCCATATTCCCCCCGATTTTTACAACTTCCGGAGGAATTTGAAAATATGAGCCACTTTGAAATAAAGACAACAGCAATAGTCCAGAGATATTCTGAAACATTTCGTTGATAGTATAAAATAATTGTGTATGCTTGAATCATACTTGTTAATGGCAATTTAAACAATTTTTATTTACTTGTATACAGAAAATTTTAACTTTGTGTATAGTAATTATTTTTCAAAAGGACTATCCTATAGTACACATATAGCATTTCAGATATATAGTATATTGAATTCAATGCTATTTTTATACTAATCCCTAGTATAAAAGCATCCAATTATAATCTTGCAGAGGCAGTATCATCTGCTCATGAGTCCTTTTGACATAAGCCTCCGTGAACATAAAACTCTAATTATTTACTGGAGTTAAGATTTTAAAATTATTTAAAATGCGCTTTTTTGCCTGTGATTCGCAAGATATGCTTTTTTTATCCTATTATGCTTTCACTTTTTAAAAATAACAATAACAATTTTACCGTCAATTTAAATTTAATTAAATTTTTTTCTCTTACGTTATCTGCTAGCTTCGAAAATAATTCCTAAATATAAATTTCCCCTGCATTCTCGTCATTTTTTTTCACAGAAACTCTCATTTGATATATTTGATAAATTGCCTTTCTTGGATTATTTATTTAGCAAAATTATTTTAGTTACCATTATGTGGTCCTAAAACTTTGTAAAAATAATACCTCTGAAATAAAAGAAAAATTATTTTAAAAATGTGTACAAAAAAATGAGGGACATAATAGAAATTCCAAAGACAGCCACACCATGATTCATTTGAAAAATATTTTTAATATAGATCGGTCGTAATCAGTTTTGTAGTTCTGTAAATTACTCCTATTTTAAATTTTATAATACATAAAGTAGGGAAAAATGATGAAATGTTAATTACATTTCCTTACATGTTCCCGCGAAGCGGCAAATTTTATTAGAAAATGTCACATAATTCTTAACAACTGGGAATGATGCATTAAAATCTCCTTAACTTTTCAAAGACAACAGGAAGTGATGTTGATTGATTACAGTGCGTGACTGCGGTGATTTAATTTCTCGAGTATAAACTGCAAAGTATGCTTTGTCTTCAACAGTGATTCGAGGGCATGTTATTACAGGAAATTAGAGATTACTTTTATCAACATTATTGCTAAATTAAAAAGTGAAATTTGCTAAAGTATTATTTATTAAAAATTTTGTTTCTTTTGTTTTAATACATTTGAAACATTTGGATTGAAGCATAAACATAAGGATTTCCAGATAATGCTTAACGTTAACATAACATCAAATATAAATTAAACATAACATAATCAATGAATGCATAAAAAATATTAATAACAAGTTTTACGACAATTTTTATTATACACTCTTGTTGTATCTGCAAATTTATTATTCGATTCCGGTGTAATGAATTTTTATAAAAATGATAAAGTGTTTGAAGAATTTTTTATTTAGGATTAAAATGTTCCAAGATTTATTCACGTCAAATATTTTAGCAATGACTAATTTATCCTTCGAATGTATTTTTACGTTTTATTTAAATCAACTTAAGATATATTATAATTATTTAAATTAAAAATATATGAAGAAAAAATTCCGCTCGAATCAAAAGGAAATAAAAATTTTAAGCCCCGTATATTGACTATTTCGTCGATGTCAGATATCGATGAATCCCGAGTGGGTAGGCAAAATAGTTTTACATGTTTCATTTATTATTTTGCTTTGTTGAAACCTCTCATCCCTCATTGAGAATGCAATTTAAGTTGGGTATTTTACCTTTAATGTAGCTTCTAAATTTTTACTTGATTGCCATTTCATATTTCCGTTTCCCAAGATATACATTTCACGTTCCTGAATTCTAAATAATTAAGTGCTCAAAAACATGTAATTAACTAAGTTTCAATAATATATTTTTCATCGAATTTTTTTTTATTATACCTGTCAACTACGTATTAATTTGTTTATGACACTTGGGGTTTTGTAATAGACATATATTAGAAAAATATTGCATGCAATTAACTAACATCTTGGGAAATTGTCTAAGAAACTTTTTTTACATTACAAATAAATTTTTCTTTCAACCAATATAATAAGTGTTACAACTCAAAATATAAAACTTTCCAAATGAGTTTTAACAAACTCGATAACTTTAAAAAATAATATTTCAATGATTAATATGAAACATATGTTTATTGTTTAAAATTACTTTGAAATATAGAATGCTTAATTTTAAGAAGTTGATAGTTTTACTTTTAAATATCTTTAAAATTGTGTGTTAAATTTAAGTGTGTTTTATGTAAAATCCAACTTCATGAGATATCTTTATAACATTTGAGTAAATATATCGTGGACCAATATCTTGATGAATTGTTATTTTCTTTATCCGTAAAGTAACATGCCAGAATTTTTATGGTTTGTTTTGAAAGCTGGGTAAATATTGAAATGTAATATATTACCATAAAAGGCTATTTTTTCATACGATTATAATAGAAAACATGTTGAGCAGAGTTGATACGCAATATATTTGTTCAGGTTAATAGTTTATAAATTTATCAAGGAAAACAAATTTAAGTTTTATATTACCTTCCTTATTAAAAAAAATCTTCCATAAAATTTCTTCTCTTACGACTAAACCTCATACTGTGTACATAACTTTTCACGAAATACTAATTTTTGTTCTTACTAGTTTGATGATAATTTTTTCAGTAAATAAATCGGTGATTCTTTACTTAAACTGAAACATTTTATATTTTTCAGAAACTTTTTAGGGAAAACTGTTTAGGTTCATGATTACCCTTTCTCGCCTCAAATACTTATTTATATTTTTTTGGGGAAAATTTATTTTGTCTTAACACTTTGTAATTTTAATATCAGAAATAATTACATAAAGAATTCCTCAAAAGATTTCACGTCCCATGTTGTAAATAATATTTTTATAGCAAGGAGTTCATCTGCTTTCGAACTTTTATTTTAAACAAACAAAGTCATTTAAATATTTATAAATGTGTTATAAAATGATTCCAAGTTGACTCACGTTTATGTGAGCTCGTCGCAGTAGGTTTACTAATGTATAAAACTACAGCTCGATAGCTTGGCGTACAAAATTACTTATTCTGTAATGTTTCTTAATTTTATAAGAGAAAGTTGTGTGACTAACATTAATGAAATTTCTATCTTGAGTTACCATTTCTGCACTAAAGCAGAGTTTGAATATACGGAAATACCTCAAATTAATTCGTTTATAGGAAGATTGGGGAATAAAACTGGAAAATAAAGGCGTCAATACGTGTTACTTGAATAGGAAAGTTTCATTGGTAATGTTTGAATTAAATCATTGGTCTTGCGAGCTTATTAATGAATAATGCATTCAATTAGTCTTGAGTTTCATTCAAAACAATCTATAGTCAAAGCATTACTTCTGCTTCATATATCTGTAAACTTCTAATAAAAATGTGGTTGCCAATGTTTGCTGAGAAAATTACATTTAAATACCACATAAGGTAAATGACCTGCTAATGGTACAGTTTATATTCTTTACAAATGCATGATGTCACTTTTGCACTCGGCAAAACTTCAATTATCAAAGATATTAAAAATATATGTTCCCAAATAATTAAATTTTTGTCAGTATTTTCCTGGCAAGTTTTCGTAATCAATTCGGTCAAACTGCTGGTCGTGGATGGTCCCTGTACCCGATGTTGAATCCCAGTTTAATTTAATTCCGTAGAACCGTATTATAATTTGAAATGTTACATTAAAAGTAGAAGTCAAAAACTATTTTCCAACACATCAAAACGTAAAGCAAGCAAATACGTATTCAGCAAAAAATGTTAGGAGGTTCATCTGATCATCTGTTAGGATCATTTAAAGAAAATGCCATGCACTGAAATTTCAAGCATTTTATTCAACTTTTGTTCGACGTTATCAGTCCAGATGGTTCCTATTTGCAAGTAAAGTGATTTTTATGTTTCAAAAGAACCGGGAGAGGTCTATCATGATAGTTTAATGAGAATTTTGATTGTAAGTCATAGCATAACGCTTTTACTACCAGTGTGGAGACATTCTGATACGCAGACATTTTTTCTAAAAATTAGCTGTAGGTGAATAAATCCTATTTTAAATGACTCTCCTCTGGAATTTTCATTTTTACACTGTAATGTCTATGCCTCAAAATATTATTTGGGCATATATTTAATTTCTTTCATCATGCTTATTAACTAGTTTGTTGCATTCACGTAATTATCAGTTTTTTCCTCTCTGATCCATATGTGTTCCCTTCAGTGTCCTAGCACTACTTAACATTTTTTCCAGGACTGGATCTGAAAATCTTGGAATATCCGATTTGTAGATAAAGGCTCAAAACCTCACCCCACCATGGCAATGTGAACATGCCTTATTTTTTTTACTTCAGAAATGTAATAGAAATGTTCAGAAATGTAATATGTTTTTCGTTTCATATTCCATGTTCCGAAAATTTAAGGTCCTAAAAGGTTCATTCTTTAGGTTAAAATTTCTATAGAATTAAAAGAAAAAAAATAAAAGTTAATTTAATTAAAAACTTTAAGCCATACTTTAAGCCAAGCTATAAGCTGCAATTATGTTCTCGTGCAGAGTTTCTAAACACAGAATCATGTAATAGAGGATTTATGAAAGATACATTTTAGATCCGATTTAATTTAAAATACAACTTTTTAAAATCTTCTATAAAAATATTTTGAATTTTAAAATAAATGGGGAATATTTAAGATAGATACATTTTTTAGATTAGCTGCAATTATTACATTAGAAACTAAACAAGTAGAAACTAAAAACTAGTTCCCAACACTTCAAATCGTAAAGCAAGCAAATACATATTCAGCAGAAAATGTTAGGACGTTCATTCGATGATTTGTTAGGATCATTTAAAGAAAATGTCATGCACTGAAATTTCAAGCAGAGATTTTCAAGCACAGAACCCGAGCAATATAAATGTATAGGTTTTTTTTTTCTAGTACTTATTTCGATGTTGAGTGCGTTTATATTTCAACAAAATAACAACGATATAGTTTCTTGTATTGCCAATGAAAGTTTCTTTTTTGGATAATATTTGATCTAAGCATCTATATTCA
Source organism: Dolomedes plantarius (assembly GCA_907164885.2). Classification (NCBI taxonomy): domain Eukaryota; kingdom Metazoa; phylum Arthropoda; class Arachnida; order Araneae; family Dolomedidae; genus Dolomedes; species Dolomedes plantarius. Next base: position 92,743,996 of record OU015494.1, on the reverse strand, counting down.
ATTTACTTTAATGTTTCTTTGACACTTTTTTTTCAAAATAGTAGCCAAAGGAATTTCTTTTATTGATCTCCCTTTTCAATAAATTATTCAAGTTTCAGTGGAATTTTATTTGACTCTCTTTCACACTTTTATAAATTACAGATTGATAATATATCAGTTTAAAAAATATTTTAGGTGTTTATATACTATTCTCGTATTATTTTTGCATATGCCAAACATTTTCTTTAAAAACCTATTTATTTGTTCTACAGTGTTGTTAATAATTAATTTTCTTAATTAATTTTCTTTTAAATTAGTGGAGAATACTGGTGAACGTAAAATGCCTTTAGGCATTAAAATATAAAATCAAAAATTCCTGATAATAGGTCAAAATAAAATTTGTAATTTGCAGTATATCTACAGTGGCATGGGTTGTTTGAAAACACATGTATTATTTTACTTTGCAATCGAAAGAGATCTCTAAATTTATTTTATTTTAAATAATATCATTTTGTTATTAATTAAAATTTCATAAATATTTAACTCTCATATGGTACAAAAGTATTTTTCGTTAGAGATTCATAGTAGGTGATGCAGGAGTAAAAAATTATTATGAAATAACTAATTTTAGTGTTTTGTCCTAAAACCCAGAGAAAAAAGAAGAGGTTAATTTTGTTCACGTACATTTATAGTTTACTAATAGTATTATATAAAACGGAAAGTTTTCTTTGAAATAATGTATGAGAAAACGGGAGAAAAAAATTCCAAACCTTACATTTTAGGAAAAATATTCTAATCAGAATACAGAAATTATATATATTGTAATACTAGTCTAACGGTATTATTTATCGCATATTATCATGCATTTAATAAGTGTTTCATTAGATATTTCCGCATACAATTTTTTATGTCTTTCTCGAGTCAAAAATTTTGGTTCACTAGTTTTAATATTGTGCCCTTTGTGCCTATAAAAATACCTCAACTGTCCCACTCCATATCGGCTCTTTTAAGTTATAATATTAACAAAAATAAAGCCAATCAATAGTTATATTAATATACACGATGACTTGTTGCGGCTTAATTTAACATTAGCTCGCTTTGACCGTTTCTTTGTGTACCGACTCTGAGCTATGTCAGTTTACTACGGATAAATTTATTTAAGAATAGTGATTAAAATTTGAACTTAAAGAAAAACGATTAGAATAGAGGAATGATAATATATTCCTTCAAAAAGCTTGTGAGGTATAAGAAAAATAAAAAATAATTGTATTTTTTTAAAAAATCTTCAGTATTTATGTGTTATTTAACTAGTACACAAGTTTTCTTCTAAGAAGATATAAAAGATAAAAGAACCAGCAATAAAACAAATCCTTTGAGCTTCACCTTTCGTTATCTTTAATTTGCCGAAAACAGAGAAAATAAGTGAGGAGACTTATAACTAATGTGCGTTTGATTCTTTTTTATAGGAATTAGAGTACTTAATCAAAGAGTTCGAAAGTGGTCTATTTGAGCAGATTAGCTGTAAATTTACGAGGATGTAAACAGGTAGCAATTAAATTCCTTTAGTGCTTTTTGTAGAGTTTGGTTTAGACTCTAAAAACAAAGGATAAAATAGTATTTAACATTTGAAATATTGTGCTGTCATAGTTCACGAGTAGACACGCCCAAAAAACTACAATATTAAATGGTTTTATATATGATACTCAAACGTGTAATTATTTCCTTTAAAAATGTGAGGAATTGAGCATTTACTAGCATATTTTATTTACACTTGTAAACATTCATTGTAAAGAGCTATTAGATTATAACAATGTGAATTACAAGAATCAAAACATTAGACCATATCACAAATGATGCGATTTAAAATAACACAACTTCATAATTTTATTCATCAAGTAAAATCTTTTGAATTCTTTTGATATTAAACTTATGAATAATGTTCAGTGGCTAACTAAATAAAATATATGAATCTTTATTGCCAGAAAAATGCTTCTTCTTGAGAAAATTTATTTCATAAGTTATTATTAATAGTCTATAGAAATTGGTTTTCTACCTCTAATTTATCCCTCCTGAAATACATTTGATATATTACAGTTAGGGACATATCCTGAATATATATATGAATCCTTCAATTAAAAGATTTATTGTAATAATATAACATTAAAACTCAATAAATTAAACTTTCATAGTATTTATAAAAGGTATCTGAAAATGTTCTTTTTTAGTTTAGTTAAAAACCTTATAAGAACACCGAATGACCTTACCCTAAACTATAGTTTAGGGTAGGGTCATTCAGTGTTCTTATATGACAATTGCAATATATTGCAAATATCATAGCCATAACGAATAATTTAATTTAAACGAGGTAAATCTATTAAAAGACCAATGCACGCAAGTAGGAACAGGTATTCAGCATGCCATCGCAAGGAAAATTTTAATAAATATAACTACTTTCAATTTGTCGAAGAATTTTATGTTCAATTTAACAGTTGTTTCAGAGAGAAAATGCTCTTTTATTTTTTAATCGCTTCCTTTTCATTATATATTTCATATTTTAGAACTCAGGACCTCTGATTTTCTAAGCTTCGAGAGAGTAGGTAAAAACAATAATGAAATAAACTTAACAGTACATAATTTGTTATAGTTAGGAGAGAAAATGTGTCTCCCATGTTTAGATTCAAACCCTGTTATCCAGAGGTATTCATTGAAAAAAAAAGTGGATGTACTGACCACTTCTCTTGATTAATAATTAAAATATTCTGCAAAAAATTTAGACCTGTGAAAAAAAATGATCATCGACTTCATTCCCTAACTTTGAAATGAGAAACTTAAAAATTTAGAGAGCAAATTTCAAATTCACCGAGTAGTTACCGTAGTTCTTTCACGATTTATTGCAAGAACGAAGGAACTTCCCCTTGAACCAAAAGTTCAATTCATAAAAAAACAGAAAAAGACTAATGAACATTATATTACATGAAATCAATAAGTAGAAACTGCAAGATTTGAATAAAGGAAAAGAAGGAAAGATCATATATGAATTTATTTTCAGTGCACCGAGGAAAACAAGTATAACACCGGAATTTATCAAAAAACCATTTTTACATATTTTAAATTAGTGCATTTATTACTAAATAGAAATCCTATTGAAGGTTTAATTTTTTTTCGGGGGTTATAGCACTCAGAAATCCTTTTTTGAAACCTTGATATAACGGCACAATATTCCTAACTGTCCGTACGTGGCTAAGAAAAAATATATATATTTAATTAATTTTCCATTATTTCCTTTATTAGTATGTCTATAACAAAAATTTAGAAGCACAAATATGGTTAAAATTATAGAACACACATTTGAAATCAAAATCTGGATTTAGGAAGGTATTCTAATATATTATATAGTATAATTCTAAATATAGAAATTTTGTTATAGTCAGTAAATTGTAGTAATATATTAAATTCTATCACTCTAAAAGTAATGTAACATGTTTGTTAATTAATAAATATTCAATAAACTTTAGGTAAATATATTTATCTTGACGCTATTGTTATGACCGGGTTTTAAATTCAGAGACACTAATTTTCTTGCATGCATATAAAATTCAATTTGAACTATACAGTGAGTCTCTTTCAAGAATTCGGGTCTAAATCTCTACTGCTTTTAAAAATCCAATTTAGTTCACTGCCAATTCAGGGTTAGAAACGTAAATAGTGTAGTAACTAACTTGATACCAGCTACCATATTTAAAGGGGCGTCTGTAATGAAATAGAATTATTTGCTCTCAAATCCATTTACTTGTATCGAAATGCAAATAAAATGAATTTTTTTACCTGGAGTTTTCTTAAAATGTGGACAGTAAAAACTCTCTGAATTGGGGATTTTCTCATATCAAACATTTTTTTTTCTTATCAAAGATATTTGACTTTTTTCCGACTGTTATGTACCCTATCTATTTCTTTAAGATGTTTATACTTTTAACTCAAAAATCGCGTAGCCATATGCTTTTGACTGTTTAAAACAAATACCTTTTGTCATTTATAAATGAAAATTATAATGAAGAGAAAGTAAATAGATGCTGGATAAGCCTTTAAAGTCTAAAAATTTCTAGTCAGTTTCCTATTAAATACACATGCTTTTTAAAGTAAAAATTTCTTCTATTAAATAAAATAAACAAAAGAAATTTTCTTCAACGTTCTACTATTATGATTTTTTAATGCTCATTTAAGAATTCATAATTAGTAAATACAAAAATATTCATGTAAGGTTTATAACTATTTTTCCTCAAGCAGTTATTACTGGAATTAATGAATATATTAATCTATTCTAATTTCCTTTCAACTTTCTATTTTATAAGCAGCAGAATTAACAATCAATAATTCTTTCTACGAAATAAATTTTGAAATTTAAACTGATGTTAATATAATATCAATCTGAAGACATCCTACGGGAGAAATTAATGGATTTTGAACTGAACTAATTCGTAATAGTCTAGTTCATCGAAACTGTGAGAAGATAAATTTTGTGACAAAATCACCGCTTTGCTCATTCTGTATTAGAGAAACTGTCGTTTCCAAACTTCAAACGGAGTCAGTTCGTCTCTCAAGTAATATTTCACTGCAGAGATTTCACTGTAAGCACATGTGTAAATGTGTATATTTGGAACAACTTCAGCAAGATGGATGGATGAAAGCAGGAAAGCAATTTTAACCACACTATGCAAAGCTTAATTTCTAGTATTATTCATTTACTGAATACCTGAAATTTAGTGCTTAAAATGGAACAGACTATATCACAGATGACAAGCACAATTTCATAATTTAATAGATATCTATTCATTAATATTTACACACCTATACAAATTTATACTATATTTTATATATATATATATATATTTTTTTTTTTCAAATCTTTAAAATTTTTTTTTCAAGTACATTTCATGAATACTTTTGTATTTATAAATATGCAGGAAAACAGTATAATTCTATACTAAGCTATTCTGAATTTTGCTGTAATAATCAAATCGTATGTAATTTAATGATGGGTAGTCTATGATACTATATGATGTTTTAAGAGTAGTCGAAATATAAATTTTGACTTTATGAATTAATAAAAAATCTTTAAAAATGCGTTGATGTTTTCTAAAATTTAAATATATTAGAACTTTTTCCGTATTTATAAAGTTAATTTTTTATACCATGATTGTAAATCAAATTATGAGAATTAACTGGATTAATGAGTACCTTGAAACTTATAAAATAACATTTCCCGGTGAATTTTCAATACGGAAATTTTAATATATTTCTCTGATGTAGGGGGGGGGTCTAAAAATAACATTCAATATGTAGTACGAAGACGAAGAATAGCTGTTGTTTATTGATTATCCAATTTTAATCTTTGATGTTTTTAGATACCTTTTTTATAGGTTCCAAAAAGGATGGTATCGACATTAATGACATGTGTGACACAATACGTGGAAATATTCACATATCAATTGCAACATGTATATGTACAGAAAGCTGTTCGCCCTTTATGGAAATGATTTTGTAATTTATTTTTGAAATTTGCATTTTTAGATAAAAATTTGGCAAATTCAGAATAAGCATCTGCTACTGTTTTGTTTTGATTGGAATGTAAAACAAAAGATTTATTTTAAAAATGGTTCCTAAAATTGATAGATGGCTCTAAGGTTACGTAACTGCGATTTCCGAGGCGAAATATTCGTATCAACGAATTACAAAGAGGTGTAAATATCGCGGTTATGGCAGTTCAAAAATAAGGAGATTTATAATACAGTCGGACCTCTATTTAACGAAGTCGCTAAATCCCGAAAAAAAATTCGTTATATGGAAAATTCGTTAAATAGAGATTAACCTATTAAAATACTTTAAACTATACAAAACAGATTTTAAAATCATAAACACTAAATATTATTGAAAAAAGTAATTAATCGCACCTTTATTTTGTAAATTAATATCTATTTGTTTTATATATCTTACCTATCAAAAAGAAATCTACAAGGAAAACAAGAGTAAAACAAAACATTGTTCGGGAATACACTACATTTTGAATTAAAAAAATTATTTTATATTAAAATTAATGAATTTTAATGACATTATCGCATTTAATATAGTAAGTAATTTTAGGCATACATTACCACATACATCCTTAAAATTAATTACTGATAAAATTTCTTAATTTTGTCTGAGTTTTTTGTTTGAAAAGGTGTTTTATCTCATAATACGTCTCGCATCTTTGCAATGCACAGTGGGGGGGGGGGGGGGAAAGAAAGGTTGGACTTCCTGTATGAAATGCAAAGAATTATAGCGATTTTACTGCTCTCGGTGAGTTAGGCGACTGTTAAAACCAGTTAAATGTCATTGATCACCATAAAATGTGTCAAAAGAAAGAATAAATTTGAAATGTTCAAATATTTTCAGAAATATGCAGAAAAAAAATATTTGATTACAAAAAAAAGTTCGTTAAATTGAGAATGCACTTCGCTATTTGGAGGTTATTTTACGTAGAAATTAGCTAAATGTTCTTGGTTCCAAGGAAAAGTTCTCAAAATAGAGGAATTCCAAAATAAAGGTTCGTTAAATAGAGGTCCGACTGTATATTAAATTTGAAAGGAAAAAAAGTCTAACTGAAATTAAAAACGAAAACATGACCACGAAACCTCAACTTAAGATGTTTCGAACGCATGTAAATATCAAGAAAGTGAAGTCTCTCTTCCGCCGACTCAAAGTTCCATTTCATCGAAACTAGGAATATCTTCTGGAACTGTAAGTAAAATAATTCAGAAAGATTTGATGCTAAAAAATATGTTTATACCTAAAGTTCGCCTGCTTTTGCCAAAGCATATTGCTAAAAGAAAAAGAAATTGTAGAAAATTATATAAAAAACACCTAGCTGCTGAAAAATGGAAATTTGTGGTAACATTGCATGAGGCATGGGTGTATTTAAGAGACTGTAATAAAAAAGATCAATTTTCTATTGCTCAACTGACGGGAATGACCGTACGAAATGGCTTCGTTAGTGTACAGAAAAATTCCCAAAGGGATTCATGATAGTTGCAGGATTTTGTTACAACGACAAATAAAAAATAAAAAAAGTCTCACGTAAAGCCAAAATTGATTCAATCTACTAACAGCAGAATATTTTAGAACCAATTTTTGAAGAAAAAATTCCAGCCTTATATGGAAAAGACATTGATAACGTTAAGTTTCCTATGGACAAAGCCTCTAGTCACACGTCTAAATCACCTGCCGCTTATTTAGCAAAAAAATAGTCAGAAACAGAAATAAAGTGTATCCCATTTAATGAAAAATCTCTTAAATCACATGGCGCTTTTCCATTGAACTTTTGCTCTTTCGGTTCATTAAAACGAGCCTTAGGAAAACAGCATCCAAGAACACAGAACGAACTTTGGAAAACGTTCCAAGAGGAATGGGGTAAAATTGACATGACAGTAATAAGAAATATTTTACTTTCATGGAAAATTCGAGTTGAAGGTATTGCAAGAACCATGGCTATCAGATAGTAGCAAATCGCCGCAAAAATATGGCATTTATGCATAAAAATTATTAAAATCGTTTCCATAAATTGAGAACGACCTTCTGTACGAGAATTAAAGTGTTTAAAAGGTAATTCCCCCCCCCCCTCCCATTTTTCCACTACAGCACGGTCTGGAAATAGAAGTAACCTTTTATATCGAATAGGACAGTTAGAGAATTTACTAAGGGGCACTCTACTTGAATTGGATACAAACACAGTTTATACATGAAACAATGGTTTATTTAATTCTTTGCACATATAGATTTTGCTTTTCAACAATAAGCATACGTACTACTTGTACGGGTATATAAATTCAGCTTTCAAGAACAATATATTTTTCAATACTCACGAACAGTAAAGTCGACCAGCAGTTCTACCACGTAAACTTTGGGCCCCTTAAGCACAATCGCCGGTTAACACCTGGAGCTGCTTACCTCGTAGCTCCCTTAACTCGCTTATCTATCAACTTTTAGCTGCTTGGTATTTATACCAAGTGCGTATGCCGAAATTAGCATATCTCAAGCAGCTTCTTTAATTTATTCACTTAAAAGTTCGATTCTTGTGAATCGAATCTTATGTATACCTTACATTGGCCTTCCTCGAAAAAGAAATATTAGGTAACTGAGGTCTGAACGGCTTCAGTTAACTAATTGAAAACGCGTGCTGGTCTGACGTTTTACATAATGGGTGGCAAAGCCAAAAAACCTGCCACACATTGTGTGAGGGAAAAATGCCACTCTCATTTTACAAAAATAACCCCAAAGGGTCCAGGTGACACCATCAAACAGTGGATTTGCAGAGTTGCGGATACCGGGCTGGCCATCTGCACTCTAGAAAATCTATTTTAGTTAAAACTGTCAATAGACTTGCACAGCATGACATTTCTTACTGTTTGTAGCTGCTCTCCCAGAATTCATAATGCACATGTGTTATGTTTTGTGAAGTTAGTACATTAGTTAGTTAATTATTGTATTATGCACTATGTATTTTTTTCTATCCACTACATGTCCCCTTCAAAAATATATAAAATAACAGTATGCCGTTTTATTTTCAGTGGCACACCCCTTCCCCTCAAAATGTTTACACAGTATATAGAATGGGGAATTTCAAACCAGTTTGGTTCGATTTTATTGAAGGGGGTGGGATAGAATAAGAGAATGTATACAAGACTTGTTCATGAAGGCAGCAACTTCGTTGCACCAGTCTGTCTATTCCGTGGAACCTCTCTTGATGGTCGCAGTCCTAGTAAAGGGGTTCGTTGACCGTGTGGGCATCCTTCGTGCAGCAGGTCGGTGGTCCTGAGGCGCTGGTCCGTCTTGACGATTTACAGAAGGTCTCGGGAGGAGGGTCTTATTGGGAAGCTGAGATCTTCCGTTTTCTTTGCGTCTGCTTCCCTCGCTTGCGTGGATGTTCGAACGGCTGAGAGTCAGGCACCGACGAAGGAAAAGTCATAGGAGTCTTTCTTTTAACTCCTGACCGGGGTACCTGTGCAGGAGTGGAGCTGCTTCCCTCATGCGAGTCATCACCGGAATCGTGAGTAGGGGGAGGACTGTCTTCGTTGGTGACCCCCGAGGGTCCAGCATCTTGTGAACCTTGTGAACCTGGTTGGACTTGATTTGAAAACAGGGGATAGTCTGCATGGTTTATATACCTCTTAATCTGGTCTATATTTGCGGGAGCTTGGTGTTGGCCTTCTTGTAAGGTAACCACTGGGCTTGCTACCTTTTTTATTTCGTACGGACCTTGAAAATTCGGGCAAAATTTCGCGACTATGCCTTTACTGGCGTTAGATAGTGGGTGGGTGGCTTTTAAGACCCATTGCACAACTTCAAATTTTTCCTCCCTACGATTTTTATCGTAGTACATCTTCTGTTGCTTCCGCATCTGGTCATTAACTTGCTTGACCTCGCGAAGCATCTCCTGAATATCAGCTAGCTTAAATTGAGGCGCTTCCCCAGTACGAAGAATAGACTGCCTAAAGGGGTGATAATCTTTCTGCCTAGAAAAACTTAGGCATGTGTTTTAGCTGTCGAGTCGTGGACGGCCGAACGTAATGCAAACGCAAACTGCTGTATTTATTGATCCCATGTTTTATGATTGTTTTGTATAAATGCGCGAATCATTTTAACTACATTGCGATTTACCCGCTCCGCAATATTCGACTGTGGTCTATAAGTGACCCTTTTTGCATGTTTTATTTGAAGCCTGTGACACAGGTCCGTGAAAACTTCGCTGACAAACTGAACACCGTTATCGCTAGTAATTTTAACAGGGGCACCATATCGCAAAACATAATTATGTGTAAATGCATCAGCAACTGCTTTGGCTCAGGCTCTACGCAGGGGTATAATTTCGACCATTTTGAAAAATGGTCGACTATCACGAGTAAGAACCTGTATTTTCCACTTGCACTACGGGGATATGGGCCTAATAGATCTATCCCTACGATTTCATTAGGGAACGTGGCCACGATACTTTGTAAAAAACCTGAGGGGCGGTAATTTATGTAGCTAGTAGGCTGACAAGTGTCGCAGCTTTTAACGTACTGGGTGACCCACTTGCTCATTTGGGGCCAGTAAACCACCTCATTAAGTCGAGAAAAAGTTTTTCGAATACCCATATGGCCGGCTGTAGGTAAGTCGTGAAGAGTATGTTGAATGTGTGTTCTCATTGAACATGGAATGACGGGACGAATTTCACCATTCCGATTTGTAGATGTTTTGTAAAAAAGGACATCATCGAGTAGTTCATAGTTCTGTGCTCTACCCTGTATAGCATGCAAATTAACTCCGAAAATTTGTTCGGGGTTTTCTAGGTATTTAACTATATCTCCGAATTCCTGGTCTTTACGAAGCTCTTCTTTTAACTGCGTTTTGTTATCGAGTACAATAGAAGTGAGCATTTCACATTGGGTTATAGACTCCCCCTCTGGGTCTCTGCTTAAAGCATCCGCTACCAGATTTCCTTTCCCCGGACGGTGCTCAATGATTAAGTTGTATTCCTGGATCTGTAATGCCCAGCGAATAACACGGGGCGTAAAATATTTGCCCGAGTATAATCGGGTTAAATCAGCATGATGAGTTATAACCCGAACCGGCTGATCTGAAAAATAACAGCGAAATTTTTTGAGTGCTACGACAATAGCCAAACATTCCCTTTCAGTGGTTGTATAGTTCCGTTCTGCAGAATTTTAAAGTTCGCGAAGTGAAAGCGATGGGTTGGTTTTCCTGCATTGGTATAGCGCCGATTCCGACATTAGAATCATCCGTTTGTACTACGAATTTTAGATTGTGATCTGGATGGCGTAGTACCGGAGCTTGGATCAATTTCTGCTTTAATGTTTGGAAGGTGTTCTGGGCTTCGGAACTCCACGTAAATTTAGTGCGTTTCTTTCGCAATTTGTAAAGCGGTTCGGCAACTTCCGAGAACGCAGACCAAGAAACGCCGGAAGTTGTTTTCCCGTTTGTGGGATTTGAAACGCTTTTACAGCGTCGATTTTAGATGAATCCGTTTGAACGCCCTGACGCATACTTTTGAATCCTAAATACGGTAGTTCTTTGCGGACGAACTGACACTTTTTTTGTATTTATTGTTAAGCCAGTCTGTTTTATCAGAGAAAACACTTCCTGTAAAAGAGCTAAGTGCTCGGTTAAAGTTTCCCCCGTAATAATTATGTCGTCGAGGTATACGGCAACGTTCTTTCCTAAAACAGGCCTGAGCACTATATCCATAAGTTTTTGGAATGTGCCAGGTGCCCCATTAAGTCCAAAGGGCATGCGACGAAACTCAAAAGTGCCTTTTTTTGTTATAAACGCAGTTTTTTTAACGTCTTCAGCAGCTATAGGTACTTGGAAAAACCCGGATGTTAAATCTAAAGTAGTTATGTATTTAAATGACGTTAAACTATGAAGAACATCCTCAATTATTGGCATAGGATATGTAGAGAATTTTGTTACTTTATTCAGCCCCCTGTAATCAACTGCAAATCTCGAGGCTTCGGGATCAGTAATAGGCAAATTGCCTTTTTTTCGACATAACACAACCGGACTTGCCCACGGACTATCGACCGGTGAAATAATATTTTGGCGAAGCATTTTATCAATATGAATGTCTATAACATTCTGCTTGTTTGTAACGTACCTATATGGGCGGGCACGAATTGGGGGACTGTCTCCCGTATCAATTTTGTGAGTTGTAACGCGAGTAATACCCGGCTTGTCTGAAAATACCTCGGCAAATTTGTTTAAAGTAGTCTGTAAACGAACTTTTTCGTTTTCTTTTAAGTCCGTTTTTGACTAGTCAACCGAAACGGGCAGCACAGCTTCTTTGGACTGTTGGTGCATCTGCACCGAGATAGAATCCTGCTTGAAAATTAGTGCTACATTACACGAGTAGAAAAAAACCAATTCCTAGGATAACCTTCTGTTGCATATTTCGAATTAAATGAAAAACTAGCTTGTTTGTTTGGGATTGTATACTAATGTGTGCTAATAATGAACCTTATATTTGGCATTCTTCCCCTTGAGCTGAGAGTGTTCGTAATTTATTATGTGTGTTTAAGCTCTTCATGTCATAATGTGATTTGAAATACTTTTTTGACATGTACGACCTTTCGCTGCCGGTATCGAGTAAAGTTGTTATGGGAATTGAAGCAATTTGCAAGTGCACGTAGGGTACTTGAACATTTTTTTTTATAGTAAGCGCACTAATGTTAATATAACGTTGGGCTTTACTATCATGCCGTCCACGAAGTCGATTTGAAACTCGCGAAAAATTTTGGCTGGGGGGACTAAAACTTCTTGTACCTGAGTGAGGGTAAGGGGTAGAGAAGAAATGCATATTGTCGAGTTTAGATAAAGCTTGAAGGAGTGTAGCTTTACTTGTAATATTTTGACTTTCCGAAAAATCTTGAACACTTGGATTCAAACGTTGGATAACCATTTTTAAGATTACCGCTTCCGTCACCCCTTCTAAGTATTCCTCACACTTGGAAATCTTTTCCTTTGCAAAATGTAACGCAGACTGAACTTCACGTTGCCTTAGTGAATAAATTTCTTCTTCAATTTGACTTTTATTAAAGGTCTTAGGAAAAACGCTAAGAAACTGTTGCTTGAATGACGAATAGTCAAAAATCAGATCACTGCTTTACATGCACGTGTACCAGTGAAATGCAGTACCTCTTAAAGCAGCTACAGCAATTTTAAGTTTCTCCCCTCTCTGAGGTGCATTGTTTCTGAAAGTAATGCGCAATTTTCTTTAGAAATTGACTTGAGGGGCCGCCACTGAAGGTGGCTTCGAATGGCGCAAAATGCTGAACCATAATTACCCCAGATATATTTTCAGCAGGGTTTTGTCTTAAATACATTTTCAACAGTAGATAAGTATAATAGCAAGATATTTTCACAATTTAATTTTATCAATATCAGAGTATAACACAGCATACAGTTTAACTTCAATTATGTTGTTCGTTATAAATGTAACGAGAACAACCAGGGTATATATACTTTCGGGCGCCAGTATAGATAATTTACTAGGGGCACTATTTGAATTGGATACAAACACAGTTTATACATGAAACAATGGTTTATTTAATTCTTTACACATATAGATTTTGCTTTTCAACAATAAGCATTCGTACTACTTGTACGGGTATATAAATACAGCTTTCAAGAACAATATATTTTTCAATACTCACGAACAGTAAAGTAGACCAGCAGCTCTGCCACGTAAACTTTGGGCCCCTAAGCACAAGCGCCGGTTAACACCTGGAGCTGCTTACCTCGTAGCTCCCTTAACTGGCTTATCTATCAACTTTTAGCTGCTTGGTATTTATACCAAGCGCGTATGCCGAAATTAGCATAGCTCAAGTAGCTTCTTTAATTTATTCACTTAAAAGTTCGATTCTTGTGAATTGAATCTTATGTATACCTTACACATTCTTGTCTTGATTTACCACTAGAAGTAAACGGATTGGTTTAAGGGGTCTCAGGGGTCTTAAACTGCTATGTTAAAGGATAAATGTGTTCTAGTTTCGACATCCAATAACTAATTATATTCTTATAACAAATAGACAAAATTTGGTGATACTCCTCTGAACTAATTCAAAATTAATATTTTCATAACATAAACACTTTTGATATTAAATTAAAAAAAAATATGATATATTAATTACAACGATATTTTCAGATTTTTTTAAAATGGTCAGTTACTATCCGTAAAGTAACTCAAGTTAGAATTAACATATAAACTTTAATTCTATATTAAAATGATCAGAAATATTTTCTCTATAGAATGAATCAACTATGTAAAAATATGATATCAGCAACATTTATAAAAATTCATACAAAATTGAAAAAATAAAAAAATAAAAAAATTTATTTCTCTTTAATTAAAAAAAATATTGAAAAAAGCAAAATTTCCTCATTATATTGATTCATTCTATAGAAAATAATCATGTATACAAGCATGCAAAATTTTAAACAGATATATTCAGTACATTTTTTTAAATTTTACGGATAGTGGTGAAAATCATAGTTCTGAGAAAACAGCGTTTAAAGTTAAAATTTTGATGAAGTTAGACATAAAATAGACTCACCTAATTTAAAATCCCCCAGGTGTGTAAGAACACCCTTCAGCTAGCTCAAGCTTATCATTTTTAGCATGAACAAGCCTTCGTTTAGCCCGTCTGGCCTGTAATGTTTGCAGATCAGCTCGTTATTCTGCTGTTTTCACTCGCTTCACATCAGATTTCAGAGCTGCTGTTGTTCCATAAACCCCAGGAATTATATCCATTTCTTTAAGAGACTTCAAGCGACCCTCACTACCTTCATTAAAGGCAATCACGGCTTCATACACAGCAGCTTCAGCAACAGTTTTACCGCAACCAGAGGTTTTTGGACAAAATGTCCAAATCACAGAATTAAACGATTCATTTGAATTCTGTGTCTTCCCACTTAGACATCGTCTTAACAAATTTGGAGCTGATAAATCTGTATATATTTTTTTTATACACTTCATTACTTCCAAGGGTACAGAAGGGGTGTGATTATAAATTCCCTTTTTATCATCAACACATGCAGCATGTTTTTGAAACTTACACCAGGAAGTCGCACCTTTTGGGCAGAACATGTGCATAGGTTCCTCATCTGTAGAGCTCATGTAACAATATGTTGCCCATACAGCTTCTCTCATGCTTCGAAGAGAATGACTATTTGATCTAATTGCATTCCCATAGTACACCGTTAATTTATCAATCAGTTTGTCAGTTAGCCGCCCCTTTCCACTCAGTGGTTTCCCATCACACAATTTCTCACCCCGCATCTGTTGTTTCAATTTTCTTAGGCGATTCCCCATTCTTTTTTGTACATGCCCTATGCACTCAAGTTTTTCAATTTCACAATCATAGGGGTTAGCTTTCAAAAGTTCATTGTAAGTTTTGGTATCACCATCACCAAGATATTTGGTGTACCGAACTTTTCTGCAAATTTGGAATATTCCGCAGAACGTTGGAATATTCTCGTCATTCCAATGACTTCCATGATTCCTGCACTTCCCGAATGGTTTTTTTTACAATTATGATCCAAATTAGATGCAGAAATCTCACAAGCTTTGCAGAAAGAAGACATTACTTCGACATAAATAACTTTCCCACTTTCTGTCCCAATAATACTGCACACTCCTATTTTTGACGTATGGCCACGGGTTTTCCACGTGCCATCGCCACTAACACAGAGATCTGAACATCCAGTTATCTTTTGTTCTTCCACTGCTGCTGCCTTCATGGATTCTTCAGCAACAGTTTTAGTGGAACGAACAATTTTTTTCACAATATTGTCATAACATTTTTGTGTAACTGGTGGTGGCATGTTCATCACAGCACAAAAAGTTTGAAGGCTAGACAATCCTTGACCAATACACCGCATGCTATAAATGACACGTTGATTAATTTCAGGTATATTTTTTCTTGGACCAAGCATTGGACAGCTGTTAATTGTATTTGTATCATTGCATTGTTCACATATTGCAGTAAAAACTGAAGAGCAGCCACGAACTGACCCTTCGTAAAAGTTGACTTTTGAATGACACAAATTGCAACAAAGGAATTTACTCAGCTCATTAAATAATATATTTATATCGAAGAAACGATATCCTTGTAATATATTGGAATTTGAGTCATCTTTGATGCTCGAAAAGGATGTATTATCAATTTTCAGCTTCTTAGCAGACGCTGATTTACCTGTATAAACAGACTCACTTTTCTTTCCATGAAACGTACGCTTTCTGCTTCTATAACCCACAGATCGGTTATACGCTTTACCCATTGCAAAACACTAATAAGTTCTCTTTTTAAACTTAAATTACGAAGATTTAATACTAAATAAACAACATATATATTTAAATAAGCACAAAATAGCGGTGAATCCCTTACAAGATTGACACTAGCAACACGTTGTTTTGAAATTCGTTTTAGAACAAAAACAGAGCGAAAGTTACAGTAGTTATCACTATTCTTCAGCGGAAAGTGGAAAATGAAAAACCTTGGGGGAAATGATGAACCATGGGGTTAGATTGGTAGAACTTTGTTGCTTTATTCAAGTACTTCAGTTCAAAACGCAAGTAGGCGTTTCTTGATCAGCTGCTCCGATTTGCTGGGTCAGCTGGCGTACGAAAACGTAAACAAACACCGGATATGTCATGTATCGGTTGATTGTTTAGTCTGTAACTCGCGTTCTAATAAGAATTTTTTAATGGGTTTTTTTTTTAAATGCTCAGAATGAATTACAGAAAAATAATTCGTAATGAATTTTTTTTCGATTTTTTGAAGCTTTAAAACCCCTGAGACTTAAGCAAAACCAAGTAGGAAACCACTGTTTATTCATTACTAAACTACTATCGTATTTTCTCTGAAGAAACATATTTACACTTCCATCTCGGATAAATTTAGTGATGTCAGTTACAAGGAATTTGAAAGGTTTCATTATGACATTTTTACTCTCAGATACAGATACCAATCAAATTTCAATGCACATTCAGCGATGCTAGGAGACTAGGTGTTCGACGCTTGTTTGAAAGTTTCATGCCTAACTACAAGTTAGTTGTGATGGCTTCTCTAATGATCAGGTTAATTATAATGAAAAGAACGTAAATGTATTTGTAAATGGGTGTGATTTCCTAGTAACGTATCTTCGAAAAAAGAATTATCTTTTTCATATTCTGAACACATGAAAGCATAAAGTTAAATACTGAAATCTCAAACGAAGTAAAATATTAATTTTTTTTGCAAGCATAATTTTTCTTTTTCTTTTCCGGAACGATAGTACAATTCAGATTATTTTTACAATAATATATTTCTTGGTTTTTAACATCGATACATTGTAATAAATATATACATATAGGGGAAAGTTGCTAAATGCGTACCAGTCTCTCAAATAGTATCACATAACATTTTCTCTTAATATTTAACTCTGGACGCATCTAATATCTAATAATATACATCTTAAAAGCTGAGTTATTTTTACTACTGCCTAACCTATAGGGTGCAAGAACACGTGTTTCTGTACTGTTCCCATAAACTTGTAAAAAACAGGTAAGAGTGATACACAATTTTAATAATGTTAAATAAACACTGTATATTAAAATGGTTTAATTGCAATTGCTTTTAATATCACTATAGGCTTAGATGACTTATATTACTCACAAAATTTTTGAAAAGTTTGTTAAAATTCCTTTTGAGATAAAATGAAACATTTTCCAAGAAGCCAACGGGCTGACTAAATCGTACTGCTGTGTAATTTCAGAAACAGTACTAGTATGATTTAAGCAACTAACCGATATTGAAAATTAAAAAATTATACTAGTACTAAATAAAGTAGCAATAATTGCTTATATTATTGGTACTTTATTTAGTTGGTCAGTCAGTCGCTCGATTTTTAGTGATGTGGTCAATAATCTCTTAAATAAACCCCTAACTTCAGAAAAAGAAGACAATGGCAATGAATCTATACAATTTGGTACTTTTTCAGAAAAAGAAGTTTCTAATTCAAATTCTGCTTTAAAAATGCATATTCGGAAATTTCTCTACTTCCCACAACACCTCATAAACCACAAACTACTAAAACTACAACGGTGCACACCAGTAGAGATTATCTGGACAAGTTGGAAGATAAGGAAAAACAAACCACTCTTGTAGGTAAGAAAAAGCAAACCCAAACATTTAAATTAAAGCAAAAGGAAATCGCAAAGTTATGTTAGAAAATAATGCTTCAACGGATGTATCCCCGAATATTAATGTATGAACAAATGAAAAGGAATGGTTCTGTTTTTAATGTGAAAAACCCTTTGTCAAACACATTGTTCAATGTTTGGGATGTAAAATTTGTATACATGAGGCTTACGGAGGGGTACCAAAAACACACCAAACATTATTATTTCCCTAAATGTACTTCATTTTTCATAAATACACAATTTCTTCATTTAATAGGTATTATTACTTTGAAACCAAAAGCAGGTACGACTTAGGATACTGGTTGCCAAAATTGTACCATTCAATTCATTTCAAACTATTGCATGTATGTAAACAAGAAATGTTTATAAATGCATTTACTCTTTCAATCTGTGTAAATGAAATGCCATTCTATGATTTAAAAATTAGTTTTTTAAACACACATACTAGTTCCTCATACCATGCCTAATTTCTTAAATAGTACGATTTTGGCAACTTTCCCCGAAGAAGTCCTTAAGTGTTAATGTAATAAATGTGTGAAAACATTGTAGACTTTAAAAACTTTATTTAATGCAATTATACATATACATATACATATATATATATATATATATATATATATATATATATATATATATATATATATATATATATATATATATATATATGTATATATATATATATATATATAATTCAAAACATACGAAATCGAATACTTAAATGGAAGTTAAATATTTTTCGAAAATTAAAGCTATTTTTACAAGTGATTTTATTTAAAATGGTGGAATTAATGCAATTATTAGCATTTGCATTTCTTCATGTGATATGGAGCTAGGGAAATATCTGCCTGAAGAGGATATTTTCCGTCCCAGACTAATGATTATATTGATTTGAACTGCTAGGATAAACCAAGCGCACACATTCTGTAGTTACTACGGGGTATCATGATCACCTTATTTGTCCACGAATTAGCTACATTTCTCACACATAAACCTTTATAACACTGTTACGTTTACGAAAGAAAAACATAACATTACAGAAACTGCAACACACCGAAAGTACGTACAATGTTAGAATAGGTAAAAATAGTTAAATGGAGAAGAAAATCCATGTTAAAAAAAACAAAAAACGAAAAACAATATTATTACAATACAAATTTAGAAAAAATACTTTGCATATTAACACTTCTTTTGTTATTCCATCGTAAGGCACATTTATTGGCTGCAACATTTTCGTTTTTGATGAAATAGTTCCAATAGATTGCTGAAAGCTTCCTTAGAAAATAATATAGGAATCTATATGACAAAGAAATGTCTTCTAGTCCAGCAACATATGGATATATTTTAACAACATGGAGCTCTACACTAATAACTTTTGTATTGGTATAGTTTAGGATTTAGGGTAGACAGTTTTGTTTTTGTTTTCACAAATATTCGGTACAATGACAAGCAAAGTTTTCTCTTATATTTTTAGACGCAGTTATCAGAGTTGTTAAGAAAAAATAATGTTCAGTGTGATTGAAAGTTAATAACTGAAAGGAGATAAAGCTGAAAATGTAGAGTACATCTACAATCATTTAATCTGCATAAAATGAATCCACAGTTATTACATTCCACAAACGTAATATTATATCCAAAATACACATCATTAGCCTTGAACCTACGTTTCGTCCTTGATGTGGAAGCCTTGCCGATACGTACGCCAGGAGGGAAAATAGTTCCAAATCCAGAATACCTCTAAATTTTTACTGGTGGCTGAAAAAATACAGAAATCCAGTACAGATTGGAAAGAATCTTCGTCTATCACGAAAATAGGAACAAAATTAGAGTGTTCCTTCAGCGTTACTTATCGATCATGATTTTCTGGGGAGCCTATTACAAAGACGAGGTCAAAGTCCAAAGCTACCTTGTATTTTGAGGTGTATATTTTTCAAATTGACTCTACCCACGAGGGAATTCTCCTTGCATCTTTTCATAATATTATTGTCTAGACTTAAAAGATTACACTAATTTCAATATTAAAGGAAAGCAAAAAAACATGCATCTAATACATCTATTTTATGTACACCTCATTAAGAATTGCCTTGTAAAATTTTGCTAAGATCCAAATTCGTAAAATTTCTTTTACCTACATTAAATTGTTAAATGCTTATGTAAAAACGTCATACCGTCTATCTCATAGCGATCGGTATGTACAAAACTGAAAGCTTGAAACAATCTTTAGGAGAATAAAACTATATCATTCTCAAGAGTTTAAAAACTTGCTTTAAAATCGACAAGTAAGGGAAAAGACAAGGATATAAATTTTAATATAAATTGATTACAGCATTTTAGTTATCTTAATTGAGAGACAGGTAAAAACCTTAAAAATTACCTTGTCTTAAATTACAAATAAAAATATGTTATTTTCTGGAGAAATAAATGTAAATATTAATGAAGGGAAATGATGTCTCAGTACTTTTTTTTCATTTTAAAACTCTACATCAGTCAGTTTTCCAAGACGTGTTACCTGATATCTGAAACTCAATTGATGGAGTGATTATTAATATATTAACCGGAATGACTCTTTTCCCTCAGTTATATTCCTTTAAAATTGCTGCAGAAACATTTAAAGGATTGTAACTATCGTAAAACCTTACAAATATATTGAAATTCATGGTTCCAGTATTACTTTGGAAAATGTAAGTAGCCTTCGTATACACTTTTGAAAATGTTCTTAAATGTTCGGGGATGAATCGTTCTTTTCTAAAAGGAAACTAAATTATATCGCAAACATTCTCTTATGTTCTCAATTATTTTATTTGTTGCGGCGTTTAATACAGTTCATAGAGATAACACTTAGAGGATGCTGATAACAAAAAGTTGAGAGTTTAAAGTTTTAATCTGTAAATCGTAATTTCCTATTATCTATTTCTTGATATCTGCCTTTCTCAAGATTTGAAGAGCTGTTGAAACCTAATTGGATTACGTTTCTTAAACTATAAGGTCATCTAAATATCATATTAAGATAATTCAAAAATTTCTAATATTCATGTCAAATAAATAATAAAAAAAAGAAAACTTCCATAAAACTTTTCAGTAAAGAAAACTAATACTTTTCAAATACCATTATATCAGTGAGTGAGCACTCACACAAAATTCAAAATATTGCTTCCCTGAGCTATACAATTTCCCCTAAGTCACAGATATCCATCAAAGTCATTTTGAAAGTTTATCAGAAAAATTTGTATGTTGTGGGTAAATATTTATGGAACGTACGAATAGTAAATTTCATATCACACAAAAATATACCAAAAAATGACTTAAAATGGAATAATTTATGAACTATTATTCAGAAAATTAAGAATAAATAATAAAAGAATCAGTATAAAACAACTCAATGAAATTATTTCTTACTACTTTAATTTATTATCTAAACAGGGTGTTACATTATACAGAAGGTCGTTCGTACTTTATGGAAACGATTTTGATAGTTAAGTTTTATGTATAAATACCGTATTTTATGCGGTGATTTGTTTCTATCTGATAGCCATGGTTCTTGACAATAGCTCTAGCTCGAATTTTCCATGAAAGAAAATTTTTCCTTAGTACTGTTATGTCAGTTTTACCTCATTCCTCTTGGACCATTTTCCAAAGTCCGTTCAGTGTTCTTAGATGCCGTTGTCGGCGTATTTTTATTTAGGATCAGAGACTTCACTTTCATAATATTTACCTGCGTTTGAACAGTCTTAGGATGAGGTTTAGTGGTCATGTTATCATTTTTACTTTCAGTTAGACTTTTTTCCCTTTCAAATTTAATATATTATAAAGACCTATTTTTGAAATGCCTTAACCGTCATTTTTACACCGCTTTATAATTTGTTGATAGAAATATTTCTCCCCGGAAAGTGCAATTACTTAACCTTCTGTTATAGATTATGTTTGGGTGATCTCGTATAGTGGTAGTTCCTTTTAGATATGATATCATTACTCTGAATTATGAATAACACACTGATTTATTAACATTAAATACACACATCGCAGGCAGGTTATCTCGCATCGAGTAGTTGGTCTCCGTTGTTCCTCTGGATTCAGTCCTCTTCGGTGAACACATTTCGCTGGACGGCGCGGGAAGACATCTGGCGATTATCGGGACTCCACGGCAGGGTAGGCTTCTTTCCGACGGGGACTTCTATATAATCATTTCTCATCGTTGACTTGCAGGCAACCTCTTTCAGCTCCGACGTGCATCTAGTTACTCCCTTTGCATTGACTGCTATATCATATCGGTATTCGAATAATTTGACGAATACGTGCGCTAAGAATACGTGCGCGACGAATCAGGGCGCAATATAGCAGATACTCTCTGTCAAAATGAAATATCTCTCTCTTCTTTTTCTCATCTTCTTTTCTGTTATTATTTAATTTCGCCGTTCCTCCCACCTTAATTCCATTGGTTCACCATCTTACGTCATTTTTTACTCTTATTTTTATTCGTTTATTCTTACCCCAAAGTCTTTTTTACTGACCATTCTGAGTGAGGGGAGTTTCTCATTAAATAATTTGGCCATCGACTCTCTAACCCTTCTTAGAATTTCTGCTTCTTAGAAAATCCTGTATGTGTGGGGCCGTTTTACCTTCGTCAACAATCATCCTTATTTTATTGTTCCTTTCAGTAGCCTGTCTTTTAACCGGTCCTCTTTCAATCTCTTTTTTCCTTTTCCGGGCTTTTTGTAACACATGGCGCCACCTCATTCTTTAGTTTCTCATCCCCTTTGTCCGACTTAATTTGTTCATCTGCTTTCCAAACTCCTTAGAATGTCACACCCGACGACATCTTCGAGCCATCTACCAATTTTAGGGGCTATTTTCAAAACAAATCTTTTATTTTACATTCCAATGAAAGAAAAACAATAGCAGACGATTATTTTGAAGTTGCCAAATATTTATTTCAAAATGCAAACTCCAAAAACAAATTAAAAAATCGTTTCCATAAAGTGCAAACGACCTTCTGTAGCTCAACTCATATAAGGAATTTCCTGAAAAGAAATGTAAAGTGCTAATCAAAGTGTTACGCAAACAATTGCAGTGAAGGATTTGAAGAGTATGCAATGAAAATATAAAATACGGAAAACTGGGCTTTTTATTTCAAAGATTAATCTGATATTTTTAATCATTTCAGTATGTTAATAAATGTTAAATAAATACTTTCTTTCAAAGTTTTTTAGACTACTTTAGTTGAGAAAACCACAGCCTTAAGTCCCAGGAGAAATATTTTAGTGACCTGGAAGCGCAATAATTTATCACCAGCTTGTACATAGCAAAATGATTTATGGCATTTTAATATTATAATCCTGATTTTCCCCGCCGTTTTCACAAGAAATGTTAAAAACACGTTAGAACATAAGTTATAATGAATGCTTAACTTAAAAGAATTAATTCTATGGCGGCAATAGCTTTCTTTTTTCTACTTTCCGATAGCTATCTTCAATAAATTACTATCCAATGAAGATTTTCAATATTTATCCCACGCTGTTATTTTTATTATGATTTTTAATAAAATTAACTATGAATATTTCATTAATTTGGAAAATGATTCATTCAGTCAACTTAATAAAGGGTTTGTATCGTGATGTTTTATTTATTCTTTGCGTTGTTTAATACTGAATAAAGCCGCTGGGTAAATTAAAATAAGCAAATCATTATACCTCTATGTTATTGAGAAATGAATTCGACGGTTAATTTAATAAGTTACAATATTACATTAATTTATCGAATCCATTTAATGAAAAACGGAAACTTTTTCATTATTATCGTCTAAAAATAATTATTTTTTTCTAATGGTCGATAACATTCCATTTCATGACTTTAAAAACGTATATGCTCATTTAGAAATTTCTGTTAAAATGGATTCTTAAACGATATGAATTACATTGAGTGACCAACATTTTTATATGAATTTCTCATATGAGATCATTTTCATTCTATTCATTTCCAGAAATGTTCGTGAAATTTTAAAACCATGATTCAGAAAAATTAATGAAAGAATAACACCATCCATTCCTCAATCGAATAAGTTATACTTATTCTGATGCAAGAATAAATTATCCTTAATCATTAAACTCAGGTCTTTGTATGGACCAAGACCACGTTATGATGGTTGAAAAGGGCATAAATCACCCGTTTCAAATTTAATATTATTGTTCTTCTATCAGAATGTTTAGGTAGAGAACAATTCACACGCATTATTCCCGTTCTCAACGTTATGTAAGGACGTAACACATCAATTAATATCTATCCATTGTGACGATATGAACACTTCTCCCAGGTAGCTGGGCATAGATTAATTCAAGATACGGTGTTTAGGATTTAAAATTATGTATTTAATTATATACAATATTTACACTTCAGTTACATCAAATTTTACTGTCATAAAACTAAGGCACCGGGGAGTTAAAATTCTTCCCCAAACAGTCAGAGTCCACTGACTATATGAAACGGCACTAAGCCCGGGATTCAAGTTCCCAAAAATGTAATCTGGCCCAAGGCCGCAGGTATCAGTCACCTTCTGAGAGTAGATCTCAAGTCTCTCTGATTCTTTTTCGGTCCGAGGTTCTCCAAGAAAACTCTAAGCACCTCACTGGAACATATTTCGTCCTATCATGCGTTGGTTTTTGTGTTTAGACGTTGATTTGCTGAAATCAGTGACATCAGCTATTTCCCACATTCGAGAATTTCCCACGCGGAGGGCTTAGCGTAACGAATAGCCCTTTTGTGCATGAAGAATGTCGGAGTCTCGGTGTGTGGCCTTTGTCGCCAGCTGACACCCTCTTGCCAGTAGACAAGGAGAGGAATACCACCCTCAGCCCGGCGATGACCATCAGTCAGTTAGCTTGACACCAGGGTTCAACCCAGTTCGCGCCCCCCTCTGTTGCCAAGGACAGGGGTGACAAAAACACATCAAATATTCACACGACTGACTGCTTGAAGAATTTCCTATTCTTTACACCATTTAGCCTGAAAAAATAGAAACTTCTCATAACTGTACATATTAAGAAGTGTATCATTAAATCACAAAAATAGTTTTTATTATCATTGGAGTAAGGAACAGTTCAGTTGATAGCGGAAATAGAATCGTAACATTATAACTTAACTTAAGATCTAAATTAAAAGACCCCTACAATACTAGTATGAATTCTTCTTTGAAATAAATATGGCTGAAAACACTTAAATTCCAGGCGTATAAAATGGATTTTTTAAAAAACACTTCTTATAACACGTATTATTACTTAATTTCTGAAATAGAGGAACATTATTTAGATTAACAACCTCATCTCTCTTCTTCTGTATCAGAGAAGGGATTTATAGAAGAATTGTTTTAAATATTTAGTCCGTTTGTTAATGTTGTTTCTTAAGAACCAATGCTTCTCAAGAATGTGGAGTTATGAGTTATATTATAACAACTTAAATGGAAAATTTAACATTAATTTTAACCATTATATACGTTATCCAATAAAAATTTATTAAATTAAATTGACAACAGTCTAATCCAGTGACAAAATAGGAAACGGATGCATATCCTGTGAAGCATACAAAATCGTAAGTATCAATGAGAATGGTTTTTTTTAATCAACAAGATTTTTTAAATGCTAGCCTATTCTTTTTTTTAAGTAACGAAATATTTGTTAAGAATACTCTATAACCTGCTGGTCGTCGTAATTCCTAAAAAATAAATTTGTGTGCAAGGCAAGTCAATTGTTTGTTTGTCACTCCTGTCACTTTTGTCACTGATGGTTTTGTAAGATCACTTTTCGTGATCTTACAAATATCATCTGCTCGGATTGTAAACAAATGTCATATGAGCCGTCTTTTGTTCTTCACTTCTTACCATGTTAGAATTGACATGAGATCCCAACTTCTATTTTTTGTGATCTGATTCTTACTTCTTATAGAAATAATGTGTAAAATATATTTGTACTTGTATAGCTTACAAGTCAAAGACATGTCAAATTCATTTGACTGGAATTTATAACAAACTCCAATCCCGTGACTGGAACTCTAAACAAATCTTTTATATAAAGCACAAACGGGAAATGGGTCGTGTCTGTATGTTTGTGTGAGTCACAAAACTCAAGAACCGTGAGCCCTACCTTGATGAAATGTTTAATGTGCTTGGAAAATCAGGATGAATGTAACTATTTTTATCCCTCTAAGACGTTCCATTCCCGAATTATGTTAGATAAAACAAAAATAAATACACATGAATTAAAACGTGATTTATTCATATATTGGTGCATGCAGGAATGAATTTGATATATTATTTTCATATACGTGGCAATGCCGGAATATTTCTTTTTAAAAATGAAAATATAAAGATGGAAAGTCATTCATTTTCAATGAATGTGTGCTCAATCCATTTCATACATAATAACTATCTCAAGCTACCTGTTGAAACTCAAATATACTGAAGGACACATTCACTTAGCTAGAAACACGTGCGTTAAGCCTTCACGTGAAGATTTATATAACTGAAGTGGCATTGAAACATAGCAGACGATTTAGTTTTGAGAAAGAATTCCATATCATGAAATATGTGTTATAAAGAAACAAATAAATTTGTGTACTGGTAAGTATTAAAATAACAACAAATTAGTTAATAAATGATTTTTTATTACTGAAAAAAGGAAATTAATTTGTTTAAGGGTTGTTATAATTTTAGAACATCATAACATGAGGCTAATCATTGAAAAAATAATAATAACATAAACTGAATCCCGAGCGAAGCCGGGTAATAAATATAGTTTTATCATATAAGCAATTATGATTCCTCAATAAAGGCTTGGATCTGCCTAATAATTGCATCTGTTATCGAAATAAAAAATCATTGACTATGTAATTAATAAGAGCTAAAATGTAGCCAATATCATAAACTACGTAAAAGAAAAATATGATCCATCAATTTCATTCCATATTAATACAGTTTGCCTTAATTTGAAATAACAGTGGTCGCATACTGACACGCATAGATGATTAATACTATCCTAAATGTCAAAAATAAAAATAGGCATATCTATGAATTGAATAATATGGAACAATAATTTCCCTCTGCATTCAGTAAGATATATAGAATAAAAATTGATAACTTTCTGAACAATATTTCATTAAGAGTATATTTTCTTTACGGTTATCTCAATAAAACTTATTTTCCGGTCTCATCATGACGGTTTGCAAAGATTTTTTCTTGTAAATCTTATTTATATTATATGCAAAGAGAATTAATTAAAACTTGTCAGGCAGTAAATTGCTGAAATGTTCTATTCAAATTCGAATCGAACTGTCGCCTACGTTGTATAGTGTCTTTGGTCGTGAGTTGTCAAGCAGTGGGCTAGGGATCAAATCCCGTATAAGATTTGATGGTTTCTGTGTCGTGCCCCTCAAAGGGGGGCAATGCTGAATCACATAAATGGTACTCCCATAATAAAGTATCCAGCAAACCAACGATGAATAACAAAAGGTGTCTAACAACAAAGTTCCTCCGCATTAGAACAAACTAAAACTTTTAAACTAACATTAATTGAATTCTAATTGAATTGACAAATTTCGTAAAGTAGAAAGATCAATTAATGCTCCGAAACATTTATTCGAAAAGTCAAGTATTGCTTTTTGCTTTTGATAGTAAATGGATAAAAAAAGAACATTAGTTCGTTTGTTTCAGCAAGGCTGCTTTGATTGTCATTACATGGGAAATAATAATTACATAACTAATGATATTACTCATAATAAACCGGTAAAATCATTAGGTATGAGAAAACTTTATCAGATAAATAAAGTGGTATCTCAATTTCCGATATTTTCCGTTATTACCCAAGAAGGGCTGTAACAACGAGTATTAGCTTTACTGGCCAAAATGTATTTGTAAATCAATGTGACTGTAATCGTATCCTTGTTTACTTATTTTTATAAATGTATGCACTTAATTTTTTTCATTTAAGGTATGGCACACTTTATTTAACACATAATTAATCAATGTTAAATAATGTAAGTGCAAAACTGAACCAAATATTTATAAAACACCTGAGATTCACTTCGTTTGATGGACACATTTCTAATTGCACTTGAAATGAACAGATGCAACTATCACGTGTAATTAATTTAAGCTATCGCTGTTCGTCGAATTAGAAGTTTCTGATTAAAAGTGTCCTATGCTATGGGTAATTAAATTAACGTCAAATGACCAGATGTATTAAAATAAGATTACAAGAGAATAAGATTACAAGAGCTTTATCTGATATAATTACTTTTCTCTGGCCAAAAATAGTATACCTTGTTCTCTTTACACATTGATCCAATTAACGAATTACAAAATTCAGTAGTTTATGCATAAGTGCGTAAATTAACCAATTTAACCTTTAAGTGATATATAACATATTCCCATATGCATAAATACCTACATACACGTGTGATTTTTGTGAGTACATTTAATTGCATGGGGCTTGGATACGTTAAGATATAATATAAGAAAATGCAATGAAATAAAAGATATATTGAGCCTAGTGAATATCGTAGAAGTGCATTGTAACACCAAGCACAAGAAAGTCTTTAGACCGGGAAATAAGCTTCAATACTTTTATGTCTGATACGCATCAACAAGAACAGGGGATATATAAATAATAGGAAAAATATTTTGTAAAATAAAATATTAATTTTTATTATATTAGTGGTTTCATGTATAAGATATAATTGAAAATGTAATTTTGAAAAGGTAATAACTAATACACAAGCTGCATTATTTATTTAAACACAGGGAATGTAATTTTGAGATAGGAATAACTGATACGCCCAGTGGAGCAAAATAGGAAAAAAATAATAAGATTCCCTATTCTATGAAAATGAATGCATGAAATATGAACATAAAATATTACAATTGATCTTTCGCCATCAAAATATTGTTGAGTTGAGAAAAACAGAGTGGCTAAAGATAAATATTTATTCATGGTAAAATGTCATCTGACAGTAAGGCTGGTGAATAATCTGCGGGGTATCCAACCATATGGTTTTCAGATGCGACCTTTTGCCATGTTCGATGAAGTATTTTAGAAAGGTATGGTTCGACTGTTCGATAGTTACTGCATAAGGATTAAATGAACCACATATGGAGTAACTTAAAAATGTCTGGGCATACAGAGGAACAAACAAGATAACAAAATAGCTAGAACAAAGCTCTAATAATACGGGAAAGTTGTTACATTAGCGGAATGAAAAGTGGTACCTTGTAATCAGGACACCATAGCACTGGGGTACGTAGTGAAATGTCATCGTCCTGATCGGCTTAGCTGTTTCTGAGAAGTACCAGTCAGTCATAAATATCGTAGTAGATAGCTTCCCATGCGTTTATTCTTTAAAAATTTACAAGGGGCCTCCCTTTCACAGAATTAAAAATAAATAAATAAATAAATAAACCTTGTGTGGTTATTGCGCTCTCACAGTGCTGCAACAGAGAGTTATATAGAGGGTATAAATGTCTTTATGTCTTATGACCTTGGCGCAAAATTTTCACTGCAATTACGGCACTTTAACCAAAGCAGTAAGTGATACATTTTAAAGACAATACGGGATCTGTTGAACCAATATCTTCTGTTAAAGTTATATAATTCATAATTGTTTAGCGAAAACATTGCTAATGATGGAATGAAAGAACTATTTTCCTCCACAAATGAGAATGTACCGATGACGTAGCACATAAAATTGGAAATACAGTTTAGAAAACAGATTTTATTTTACTCGGATCACAGAAGTTGAATGGTATTTCAAATTTTTCGCTATCATTCTCTGTGTGTTGTGAATGTCTATTCCGTCTGGAAAGGTTATGTACATATACCCATTCAGATATACTCTTAATTTCACTGTGGAGCAGATAAATTACGCATGGAATTAATCATATTGAAATAGGATAAATGATTAAAAAACTTACTTAAATTTAAACCCACAAATGTAATCTTAAATAGTACAATACATAAACTGATAAAGCATATATACGGACTAAATATTTTGTTGCTTTGCTAATTTCTAAAGTTTTATTTCTTAATCTCCGAAATATATATATATATATATATATATATATATATATATATATATATATACATACATATATATATATATATATATATATATATACATACATATATATATATATATATATATATATATATATATATATATATATATATATATATATATATATATATATATATATATATATATATATATATATATATATATATATATATAATATATATATATATATATATATATATATATAATATATATATATATATATATATATATATATATATATATATATAAATATATATATATATATATATATATATATATATATATACATACATATATATATATATATATATATATATATATATATATATATATATATATATATATATATATACATACATATATATATATATATATATATATATATATATATATATATATATATATATATATATATATATATATATATATAAAAAATATATATATATATATATATATATATATATAAATATATATATATACATACATATATATATATATATATATATATATATATATATATATATATATATATATATATATATATATATATATAAATATATATATATATATATATATATATATATAAATATATATATATATACATACATATATATATATATATATATATATATATATATATATATATATATATATATATATATATAAATATATATATATATATATATATATATATATATATATATATATATATATATATATATATATATATATATATACACTGCTGGCCACCCAAATTGCTACACCAAGAAAGAGAAGAGATATCACAACAAAATTTTTTTTCTAGATAACATGTTAACCAAGTATCAAATGATTAAATTTATAGACTTCTGTGAAGTGTGGTTCCTGCCAAAATCAGTAGCCAGAGTAGCCGACATTGTTGGAGATCACCGCTGCCACACTCCTCGGCATTGATTCAAAGAGACTTTGGATAAATTCTTGGGGTACAGCAGACCAAGCAGGTTCCACGCGTTGCCAAAGTTGATCTGCTGTGGCAGCTGGGGATGGAATCTGGGTCAATCGTAGAGCAACCATGGACCACATGTTTTCTATCGGCGAAAGATCCGGAGAGCGAGGCGGCCAGGGAAGCAATTCAATCTGGCGATTGACGAAAAGCCGTTAAACAATGCGTGCCACGTGTGGTCGCGCAATATCCTGTTGAAATATGGCTGTGGGCAAGCCCTGAAGGTAAGGAAGGACAACTGGCTCCAACACCTCGGAGATGTAGCGCTGGCTATTTAAAGTGCCGGCAATGCGTACTAGAGGTGTGCGAGAGTGATATCCAATACCGCCCCATACCATAATACCCGGTGCAGGACCAATGTGGCGGTGCATAACGCAGCTGTTCAGCATCCTCTCTTCACGGTGTCTCCAGACTCGAATGCGACCATCGTGGTGTTGCAGACAGAAGCGTGACTCGTCAGTAAAGACAATTTCATCCCATTCTGCAGTCCACATCCTTCTGTCATCGCACCATTGGCGTCGGAGACGTCTGTGGTTCTGCGTCAAGGGTATACAAAGCAATGGACGTCTTGCGGACAGACCACTCTGCTGTAAACGGCGTCGAATGGTACGCGCAGACACTGGATGATGCGTTACAGACTGCATGTGCTGTGCTATGGTTCGTGATGTGACTGAGCGATCCGTCACTGCCATGCGCACAATTTGCCTGTCATCACGTGAAGTAGTGCGCTGAGGTGGATGCGATCGAACACGCCGGTCCGTCGTACCCTCCTGCATCCAACGATCACATATCCGCATTACAGTTGCTTGGTTTCGTCCAACACGACTACCGATTTCCCTGAAAGATTATCCACAATCTCGGTAGGCCACTATCCTTCCTCTGTCGAACTCGGATACTTGATCAAAAGATGATCGCTGTTTTCGACGAGGCATAATTGATCGTTTTTTTTAAAAACCACAAGAAAAACACAATTGCCGAATTTGAAAATCTCCAAGCCTTAAATAGCGCTTTGAAGTGGCGCCACAGGTGCGCGTGATGTGCGTCTGCGCTGAAATTCTAATCATTTGCATATCTCACCTCCGCTAATGCATGTTGTAAATTTTATATTATTTGCATGTTTCCTTCAAGGTGTTGCATTTACAGTGGCCAACAGTGTATATTTTGCTCATGAAATTTTTTAATTCATGCAAAGCGCGAAATCTCTATTACATAAATTTTAAGTGTTCGAAATTCAGCTGTTGAAAAATTGCGTTTTATCCTGTATATTATAATTAAGTGTTCCTCGAATGTTTTAAATTTTTGAATGAGAGAATTATCATTACATTCGATGATATTTCAGGAAATTTATTTCAGAGTTTTAAGTGTGATCCTTTTAACACGCCAATATACTTGACTGAGACATTCTTCAATGAAATTAAGCTGATTATATATAATCTTTAACCCACATGTTATGTTTCTCGATACTGAGGGACAGTGATAGCACTTTAATAATTGGACAAAATAGCAAAAGGTGTTATTCGTAAGTCTACTTTAGCAGTACTGTGAGCGATGATGGTCCACCTATGTGGTGCCCCCATAATAAAGAGGACTACCTAAACTGCGGGAAGCCCGGTGGCGTAGTGGTTAAAGCGTCAAGCTGCCATCCAACAGGTCCAGGGTTCAACCCTGTGACTGGGCAAGGCTGACTCAGCCTTTCATCCCTTCAGTGGGTCGATAAAATGAGGACCAAGCATGCTTGGGAACTAAACTCTGGGGGTCCCACGTCAGGTTGACCACTTGACTCAGACATATGCTGCATGGCACCCCAAGCCCACGGTTACGAAAGCGGAGATGGGTACTGCCGGCACTGGTTCACATCGGACTGTTGCGCCGTGAGTTTTAAGTTTAAGCAAAACTGCGGTGATAAGGCTTCCGCATTGAAAAAATGAAAAAATAAACTTTAGCAGTTTATGTGTTGTACTATTTTGGCAACATTAATGGATTAAGATAAAGTTTTTCTGGTGTATTTTTTATAATTTTATTTATTGAAATACATAGTGGTTCACAAGCCATTCTATTGTTGTTGTTGTTTATAAAGACCCCTGGCTGGAAGTTCCAGACCAGATCCATTTTGCTTCGGGCTGAAGTATGGGGCTCAGTTTTATGTACCACCAGAAGAGTCGGAGTCTGTCTTAGCTAGTTCCCAACTCAATTTTTACTGAGCAACCCCAGGGGGACATCTGGGAGGATCGTACCATCTCCCACCCTCATTAAACTCATAGGGGTACTTTTCAGTCTGCGGATTTAACGTATCCATATCCGACATAAGGCACGGTGGTATTTAATGACAAGCGTCGGGATTAGCTATTTAAGGACTGATAATTTATCACTCTTCTAAATCACACTTCCCAAGAATGTAAAGAAGAAAATAAATACACATAAAAATCTGCATAAATACTTATATACCTCAAAGAAATATGATAATTTTAATATATTGAAAAATATCCTATCTGTAGAAAAGTCTAATAATATTAGAAATGTATTGCTGTAATAATGTAAATTGTTATTGTTTATCTTTTATTACTCCGGTATTAATATCAACGCAGAAAGATAAAATTAAATTAATCTCTTTGAAATACCTGCAAAATGATTTTTAAATTCTTTTTCCTTTACTTGATTATCACGGAGAAAATGCTCATAATCCCTGGAGAATAAAGAAAGGGATTTAGTATTGTCTTAATTAGTGTTACTATATTTGCCACTAAGAAATCAAGATCATGTTTACACTTCACTTTTATCATTACAAATGAAAGAATTTATCGTTAAAAATTTTCTCTAGTATATTTATGTATGAGAAAAACCCTCAAGGGAATTTGTTTTAATATTTTTAGATATGTTTTATGTTTTCAGAATAAATCATGAAAATTCGTGTATACTTGGATGGTTCGTGGTTTGGATTTTCATATCAAATTAGTGAATACTTATCGAACTATGAAATTGAAGAGTGAATAATCCAGTAAGTTATCGAAATTATATTTATGTAGTGTTGAGGAAATAAAATTTGGGCTTCTACGGGAAACGAGTTTCACAGCAAGACTGTTTAATAGATTAAAAAATTGAATTTAAAAGAACTTAGGTTTTTAAGGAATACACAATTGAGATTGCATACATGTGTTTCACACTGTCGTAAAGTGAATTTATAAAAATACATTCTTTAGACTCATTAATATAGATAAACTCTCTGAAGTTTAGACATTTTGTCAAAAGGCAAAAGAAATAATTGTATGAAAGGTGATATCCTTTTCAATGCTTTTCCTTTCAAATATAGTCAGTTTTAATGTTAAAGTGCAGCGTAAAATATCACCAGTTCATATTACTTATCATATTTATCATATTTTTAAAATCTCATGGATCTCGAGTAAAATGTCTTGAAGATGAGAGGTTAAGCCCCAAAATATACTCTCCTATATGCAATATACAGTACAAATCGTTTATAAGAACATGCAAGGGACTTTAAAAACTGGTTGTTATAATCGATATTTTTATATCCGATAGATAACTTAAGACTGCTGGAAATACCAAATTCATCGTAACAATTTCTATTTACACCTGAAACATGACGTTCAAAAATGGTTAAAAGGTTCAAGTTCAATCAGGGAAAAACACACTGCTTATTTTCATATAAGTATGCTTTTTTAAACTTTTTCAAATACATAGTTCTAAAAATGTTAAAAAGAAAAATGAATAAAATTATGTAGCTATTATGAATGTACATAGAAATGCAATATTTTGTTTTTACATGTTTATTGATTTACTGAAAAATAGTCCGTAATATTTGTTTAGTTTTTTTTTTAAATAAAAATAATTTTTGGTTACCGCGACAAGTTCTTTGGCAGCTTTTTTTTATCGGATCCTTCACAAAACCGTCATTCCAAACTGAAAATTTATAAACAGTATTGATTGCTGTAAACATTTCTTTTAAACTTGGACAAGAAAACTCGTTCAAATGATCTTCTGAACTGGCACTGTCTTCAATATCATCATCTCTGCCAAAAATCTCTGCATTTACGCCTGTAACAATATCTTCATCCGTTAAATTCCCATAAGATGCAAAAGCCAAATCCTTGTCTTCATATTCTTGAAGTGAATCTTGTTCAATTGGCAATCTCGAGCTCAGTTTTGAAGCGTTTCATCTCTAGCGTCTTGAATTTGAAATATGGAAGGATTTTCACTCCTAAGAAAACCAGCATGCCGAAAACAATTCAAAATCGTAAAAGGTTTAACATTATTCCACGCCTTCCCAACATACATACATACATACATGCATACATACATACATACATACATATATATATATATATATATATATATATATATATATATATATATATATATATATATATATATATATATATATATGTTGATAGTTTCACTAGAATGTGCCACACAAACTGTGTGTAATGTTCATTTTCTTTTAACTTTGTTGATATAAATGGCAATGACTTTCCAGGGTGTTTTGTAAAGTCTCTCTACAGGCCATTTAAATGTTGTGTGAAAACGGCACTTAAATGTAAGTCAGATGCAAAGAATAAAACAATTAAAAATAAAAGTAACACCTCATAAAACGGTATAGAAATATCACACAGTGCCTTCTTTCCTGCATCAGGTTTGTGATTTTCAAACGGGAAACACTTTCGCAGTCCATTGATCATTGAAAGAAAGTCTAACTTAACGTTTCTTCGATTTTCGCGAGGCAGGTGTATAAATTATTGAAATTTCAGTATATTTTGATACAGCGCATTACTTAAGGAAGATGAAAATAATTTTATTCTCTACGGCAATTTTACTAAATTTATCACATGAAAACAAAAAATGCAATCCTCACCATTATTAATTACAAACTTTAACGATCCAGCCCATTGCAGATCTCATTTAAAGAGAGTCCTTTTACAAACTAAGGCAAATATTAATTTGCAAAGTTGTTTAAATTATTTAATTTTTGAAAATAGCCGACAGATGTTGCGTGTTCGTCTTTAAAAACAACAGAGAAATTCTTACTTTAAAAGCTAGAGATTTCAATGCATTTCCAACCTTGTTTGATACACCAACTCTGAAGTACTTGCGGCAAAATTTAAGCAGTTTAAAACCATTCTAACATGTAAAAGGGGAAGTTTACTTCAAGAACATTACACGTGTTTAATTTAAAAGCAGCTGGATTCTGCATACTGAGTAGGTAGTTATATGCGTGGTCCAGAAAACTGTTTAGCGCTACATTTTAACTCGTCGTTTTAGCATAAAACTTATTTATTTCGTGAATTTTAATTTTTACTTTTTACTTTAGAGCGAAATTTTTTCTCACGTATTTTAATTATAAGCATACATTTGGAATAAGTCTTAAATTGTTTTTTGAAAAATTCAATTATGAAAAACTTCAATGTTTACTCGTAGTTTACAAACGGTATTTACTAATAAATTGAGATTCTGACGTCGTATGATGATTCACTAATACTTAACAAAATAAAAATCACTGAATAGGCAACATGGAATCAACAGAAAGTAGTTAAATTATGCTATCAAGGTGCATCAGCAATTAAGAATGTTAGCTATTACACACATATTGTAGATTAAAAGACATAAATTATACACACACACACGTATATATACATATATATATATATATATATATATATATATATATATATATATATATATATATATATATATATATATATATATATATATATATATATATATACTAGGGGCTTTGCCCCTAGGCTCGCTCCTCTGTTATGGCTAATAGCGAGATACATAGGGGTGATTCTCGGGCAATGTAGCAGCCATTTACTGATGTCAGTCGCCCTTATGCGAAGTGGATGAAGCCCGCCTATGGGTGAAAAATTGGATCTTTTTTCATGTCCTTCTGCGAAGGAAGCGAATGAGAAGATTTTTTTGAAGCATTTCTTTAAAATTCAATTAAAATCGAAATTTTAAGATAGAGACTTGAAATGAGGTTTATATGAATGAGGAAGCTTTCGTCTTCCAGATGATATAAATATTTTTTTTGTAACATAAGAAATCTGAGAGCATAAAACTTCTATTTGACGAAACGCATAAATTTGTCGAAAAAGTGGGTTTTAAATTTTAATGAAAATATTAGTGTGTTTTAAATTATTTTTAAACAAATGAGGTATTGTTTGAAGGAGAAATGTCTGTAGTCTTAGATTGTAAAAAAATCAAAATTCTACTATCCATTTTTGGCGAGGTATCATAATCTGAACATGAAAAAGTCAATATTTTCCCACAAAACATAAAATAAAAAAAAACTTAAAAGCCGACGAAGATGAGACATGTCTTACTTTCTTCCCCACATTGTTCTGCATCTATTGGTATCGGTCTCGACCCCATACCCCCAGCGGTTTCGGAGGAGATAGCGTGACAAGATTTTGACAGCGGCTTCGACAGCAGCGGCAGTTAGAATATATATATATATATATATATATATATATATGTATATATATATATTTAAAATTAAGATGACTAAAAGGGCAGATGCGACCATTTAATACTCCTATAACCTGAAATAAGATAGACATATAAAAATAAGCAAAAACGGATTTGGAGGTGGAATTGTTGATGACTGGGGGGGGGGGGTGTGACCCCCCAACCCCGGGTAAATATGTTTTAAGCCTGTCAACACTCCCGGAGGTCGGATATAACACCAAGACAGTAATAAACATTTATGAAGAGGAAAAATATTTTATATGAAATAGATAAGTTAGTCTTTACTAATATAGTCAACTAAAACATAATTACAAGATGAATATTGTTTTAACTTTTTAATAAAGAAAAAATAAAAATAATAAAAAAAAAAATCTTAATACTAAGATACAGAAATGCAATACTACTAATTAACTAAATAATTACTCACTAACATATACACTATACACATTAAGATACAAAAATACTTAGCTCCAAACCAAGCAAAGAGACACGAAACTCATGCACACTCACTTTTATAGACATAGTAGAGATAAATATCGCCGTATTAGGGAAATTTTTGGTGTTGCCAATTTATGTTAAAACGATTCTCACAATCTTTATTGTCTAAATAAAAAAAAAACTGTCCTAGAATTGATACGAGAAAATTGACAGGAAAACCCTGGTCAATAGCTATAGTTATGAATTTAATTATACTGACGTCCATAGTTTTTTTGTTTGAATGTAAACGTTGACAACGTATTAACTGGTTAGTAACTATATTGCGTTTAATATTTAAATTTAGAGCATTATTCCAATTCATAATCCTAACAGTTTTAAAGTTGTAAAACTCCGTTTATCTTATAGAATGTATGATATTAGATTTTGATTAACATTTAAACTCAAGTCTAAAAATACCAAATTTCCATCGTTATCTTTATCGGTCTCCACCAATTTAAGATTTTTAGGGTAAAAATTAATATCTATTGCATTTAAGTTTTCATTAAAACATATGAGTATATCATCTACATATCGAAAAACATAAGTTCATTTAGAATCATTACTCCTCTTTCGTAAATGTGAAGGTATATATCTGCTAAAGCAGCTGAGCATCCTCCACCCATTGGTATTCCATGTATTTGCTTATAGAAGTTTCTACCATTATATAAAACTGTTTCATTAAGTACAAGATCTAATTACGCACGATATTTATTTTCAGTTATATATGTGTTTAAATCATATTGATCGTATAATCCAAGTATAATACTATAGAGATCTTTTAGGTCGATAGAGTTGAAAATATACGTAAAATCGTAGCTTTTAACGTTGGTTATATCACCTTTACCTTTTATCTGTTTAACTATTTCTAAGCTATTATTTATGAAATAACCACCTTCTTTACTTATTTTTTTATGAACTATTTTAAGTATATTTAAAAGTTTATTATTAGCAAGCGTTAAGTACGTATTGCAGCCCACAGTTACAGTTCTATCATACAGTCTATATAATAAACGGAGTTTTACAACTTTAAAACTGTTAGGATTATGAATTGGAATAATGCTCTAAATTTAAATATTAAACGCAATATAGTTACTAACCAGTTAATACGTTGTCAACGTTTACATTCAAACAAAAAAACTATGGACGTCAGTATAATTAAATTCATAACTATAGCTATTGACCAGGGATTTCCTGTCAATTTCCTCGTATCAATTCTAACCCAGTTTTTTTATTTAGACAATAAAGAATGTGAGAATCGTTTTAACATAAGTTGGCAACACCAAAAATTTCCCTAATACGGCGATATTTATCTCTACTATGTCTATAAAAGTGAGTGTGCATGAGTTTCGTGTCTCTTTGCTTGGTTTGGAGCTAAGTATTTTTGTATCTTAATGTGTATAGTGTATATGTTAGTGAGTAATTATTTAGTTAATTACAGTTTATTTAGTTACAGTTCTAATTTAACAGGTGATTTATGAAATTTAGGGATTAAGACTAAATAGGGAAACTTTATTGAGTATTATAACAGGTAATACTCAAATTACAGACAATACGGCTTTGACTAATTTAATGAATTATGGTACTGGATTTCGCATAGGTTATAAAAAGAATGTATTCCAAATTTTCAAACGTAATCTTGATGAATTTATATATAAAACAGCTAAAAAGCATAGTATACCTGTAAGTTTATTCGAACAGTGGAAATTTAATTTTTTAAGGGATTTTAAAATTGCTTATCAGAGAACTAAGCCAAAAAATCTTCATGTGAATTTGAAAACCTTAAAACCGTCTATAACTGCTTTACAAGATCAATTTGCTATAACATATGTTGATAAAGTTTCTGCTAGCTATGCATTTATATGCAAAAACTTTTATTGTGACAAACTATTACAGTGCTATAATGATAATACGGTTTATAAAAAATTAGATTCCATGTCTGGTACTATACAAAATCGTATCAAAGCTGTATATTGCCGTGCAGGTTATGATATTAAAAATCTAAAGTTTTCCCTACTTAGTCGTGCGTTATTAGATCGTGCGTTTTTAGATAAATATCGTGTACTTAACCCATCTTGTACTTAACCCATCTTGTACTTAACCCATCTTGTACTTAATGAAACAGTTTTATATAATGGTAGAAACTTCTATAAGCAAATACATGGAATACCATTGGGTGGAGGATGCTCAGCTGCTTTAGCAGATATATACCTTCACTTTTACGAAAGAGGAGTAATGATTCTAAATGAATTTATGTTTTTCGATATGTAGATGATATACTCATATGTTTTAATGAAAACTTAAATGCAATAGATATTAATTTTTACCCTAAAAATCTTAAATTGGTGGAGACCGATAAAGATAACGATGGAAATTTGGTATTTTTAGACTTGAGTTTAAATGTTAATCAAAATCTAATATCATACATTCTATATGATAAACGGAGTTTTACAACTTTAAAACTGTTAGGATTAGGAATTGGAATAATGCTCTACATTTAAATATTAAACGCAATATAGTTACTAACCAGTTAATACGTTGTCAACGTTTACATTCAAACAAAAAAACTATGGACGTCAGTATAATTAAATTCATAACTATAGCTATTGACCAGGGATTTCCTGTCAATTTCCTCGTATCAATTCTAACCCAGTTTTTTTATTTAGACAATAAAGATTGTGAGAATCGTTTTAACATAAATTGGCAACACCAAAAATTTCCCTAATACGGCGATATTTATCTCTACTATGTCTATAAAAGTGAGTGTGCATGAGTTTCGTGTCTCTTTGCTTGGTTTGGAGCTAAGTATTTTTGTATTTTAATGTGTATAGTGTATAAGTTAGTGAGTAATTATTTAGGTAATTAGTATTATTATATTTCTGTATCTTAGTATTAAGATTTTTCTTTTTATTATTTTTCTTTTTTCTTTATTAAAAAGTTAAAACGATATTCATCTTGTAATTATGTTTTAGTTGACTATATTAGTAAAGACTAACTTATCTATTTCATATAAAATATTTTTCCTCTTCATAATTGTTTATTACTGTCTTGGTGTTATATCCGACCTCCGGGAGTGTTGCCAGGCTTAAAACATTTTTAACCGGGGTTGGGGGGTCACAACCCCCCCCCCAGTCATCAACAATTCCACCTCCAAATCCGTTTTTGCTTATTTTTATATTTCTATCTTATTTCAGGTTATAGGAGTATTAAATGGTCGCATCTGCCCTTTTAGTCATCTTAATTTTAAATATCTATATATCGTAAATATTTTTGTGAGCAGCTTACCGCTTAAAATTTATTTACTCACTTTTGTGTTTTCCTATTAAATAATTTACATTTGTAAACTATATATATATATATATATATATATATATATATATACGAGATGTTTCAAAAGTTTGGTGCGAAAGTAGTAAAACGAAAT
The DNA here is from genome assembly GCA_907164885.2 of Dolomedes plantarius. NCBI lineage: Eukaryota > Metazoa > Arthropoda > Arachnida > Araneae > Dolomedidae > Dolomedes > Dolomedes plantarius. Next base: position 92,702,794 of record OU015494.1, on the reverse strand, counting down.
AAAATAAAATATACAGGTCGGAGAGACCTGCAGTTTGCAGATTAATATTCATGGTAGTACGAGTATGATACGAAAAAAATAGTTCAAATTTTTTACGATAGAGTGCGTTGCTGCTGAACAACTCCCCCCCCCCCCCAGAAAACAAAGAGAGAAAAAGGGAGAGAGAGATGTAAGAATTGTGAACTGTTACATTTTATTTCAGCATGATTTACATTCTTCGAACAGATTTCGGGAACTTTGTCAAGTCAATTTTGTTAACATAGGTAATTAGTTTCTGATGGAACGCATTTCGGGGGCCCAGTCTGTTTTGTTTAAAAATCAATTTCAAAGTTGAAACACCAAAAGTATATGGTTTCTTTCCAGTCCATTCTTGGAACCGATTTTGAGCCACATGATATGTCCTCGGATACAACATTGCCAAGAAGTTTGAGGAAAAAAATCCGGAGAATGTCTTTATAGATGTTCTTTATAGATGTTCTTTAAAACGTTCCAAAACTTCTTCATTCTCAAAATTTTCTAATATTGTAGGCGGAAAATTCGTAATAAATAAAGTTAAAATGTATGATGTGTGAGAAAGTCTGATTCTAAATCTAAAAGCCTGTCTTTTCAATAATTTGTTTATTACAATTACAGTAGAATCTCGATCGATCGTTTTCCGAATCATCGTATTTAATAATAATATAACATTTGTTTAATAACAATAATGAACATTTTTCCAACAATGAGGCTGTTTCTACAGTTTTTTTATTTACCTTTTTTAACCTATTAACTCATAACTAATTCATATGTTCACTAAAAGAAGTGTTAAGTAACAATATCTTTGTCTGACATTTTTAATAAGCCTTTACTACTTTGGTCTTATTGAAATACGTCTGAATGAAACCAGGCTGTTTGAACAAACTATTGCAAAATTTCTAACTAGGCTAAAGGTGCATGGGCTCATTACAATAAGCCTAAAGAATATAAGACTAATTAGAAAGTTGTCGATAATTCTAAAATTAGCCTGGCACATTGCTTAATGACGGCTCTATGCAATTTGTCAATTCACCTACGACATATATATACAGTGGAATATCGATCGATCGTTCTCTGAATCATCGTTTTCCCGTATGTGTCGTTAATTTCACCCAGTCCTGACGATTATATTGCTTTGTTATGTTCCCGCATCTATCAATTTTCTGCATTTATCGTTCAGTTCAGTTGGTCCCTTTAAAATAGATCGAGATTCCACAATATATATATATATATATACGGTCGGACCTCTATATAACGAAGTCGCTAAATCCCGAAAAAAAATTCGTTATATGAAAAATTCGTTAAATAGAGATTAACCTATTAAAATACTTTAAACTACAAAAAACAGATTTTAAAATAATAAACACTAAATATTATTGAAAAAAGTAATTAATCACACCTTTATTTTGTAAATTAATATCTATTTGTTTTATATATCTTACCCATCAAATAGAAATCTGCAAGGAAAACAAGAGTAAGACAAAACATTGTTCGGGAATACACTACATTTTGAATTAAAAAAATTATTTTATATTAAAATTAATGAATTTTAATGACATCATCGCATTTAATATAGTAAGTAATTTTAGGCATACATTGCCACATACATCCTTAAAATTAATTACTGATAAAATCTCTTAATTTTGTCTGAGTTTTTTGTTTGAAAAGGTGTTTTATCTCATAATACGTCTCGCATCTTTGCAATGCACAGTGGGGGTGGGGGGGAAGAAAAGTTGTACTTCCTGTATGAAATGCAAAGAATTATAGCGATTTTACTGCTGTCGGTGAGTTAGGTGACTGTTAAAACCAGTTAAATGTCATTGATCACCATAAAATGCGTCAAAAGAAAGAATAAATTTGAAATGTTCAAACATTTTCAGAAATATGGAGAAAAAAAATATTTGATAACAAGAAAAAGTTCGTTAAATAGAGAATGCACTTCGCTATTTGGAGGAAATTTTACGTAGAAATTCGCTAAATGTTCTTGGTTCCAATGAAAAGTTCGCAAAATAGATGTTCGTTAAATAGAGGTCCGACTGTATATACACTCAAGGACAAAAAAATTAGCGCACCAAGAAATAATTGCGGGATGGCAACGAAACTTGCAATGAAGGTACATGTCGGGGAGATATGCAAATGATTAGAAATGCAGCGTGATTGCGCATTACGTATAGCCGGTAGAGGGCGTTGAACATCGTACTCTGTGGAGTATAAAACAGGTAACCAAAGCTTGTTTGAGTGTGCTGAATCATTTACAAAGGAAGAGCTGAGATAGACATGCCATTACGCCGTGTTCGAAGATAATATAAGCAGTTGTAGCAGTTTGAGATAGGGAGAATCGTCGGGATGATGGAAGCTGGGTGGTCAGCTAGGCGAGTAGCTCGTCAATTAGGCCGCTCTGATTGTGTTGTGAGGAGGTGTTGGGACCAGTGGACCCGAGAGATGTCATGTACACGAAGACCAGGCTCAGGACGCCCTCGACAGACCAGTCGTCGAGAAGACCGCCACATCGTAAGAAATGCACGCGTACAGCCAACTGCTTCATCGGCCGCCATCCAGGGACAGGTAGCACCTTCACTAGGGGCCTCTGTGTCTTCTTGAACCATACGAAGGCACCTGGCTGAAGGAAAGTTGGTATCGCGGCGCCCATTACGTGTGCTGCCCTTGACGCCCACCCATCGACGCCTCCGTTTGGAGTTTTGCCGCGCACGAGGAAACTGGACTGCAGCGGAATGGAACCAGGTTGTCTTTAGCGACGAATCCAGATTCAATCTTGGCAGTGATGACAATCGTGTTCGTGTGTGGAGAGCCCGTGGTGAACGCTTCAATCCTGCCTTTGCTGTACAGCGACACATCGCTCCCACAGCTGGTGTGATGGCATGGGATGCCATTGCTTACAATACACGGTCACCCCTAGTATTGTTCCGTGGCACCATGACAGCCCAGCAGTATGTTCATGAAATCCTGCAACCACATGTGTTGCCACTCATGCAACGGCTCCCAGGAGCCATTTTTCAACAAGACAATGCTCGGCCTCATACGGCAAGGGTGTCACAAGACTGTCTCCGCACTGTTACTACCCTTCCTTGGCCTGCCCGATCCCAAGATTTGTCTCCAATCGAGCATATCTGGGATCATTTGGAACGACGAGTTGGGCATCCCACGAGTTTGAACGAACTAGAGGCAAGGTTACAGCAAATATGAAACGAAATGTCTCAAGACATCATGCAGAACTTGTATGAGTCAATGCCCGATCGTATCGAATCGTGCATTCGCGCTAGAGGGGGTCCAACGGAGTATTAACTCCTCCGTTCTTTTGCCTTTTCCTCTGAAATAAATTATCCTTTTTCTTTGATTTTCTTATCATTTACTTATATCAAGTAGTCATTGCGTATGTAAAATTTCGTTTCATTTTGACGACTCCTTCTTGGTGCGCTAATTTTTCTGTCCATGAGTGTATATATATATATATATATATATATATATATATATATATATATATATATATATATATATATATATATATATATATATATATATATATATATATATGTATATATACACAAAAATATGTATTATATAATTTAAAATCTCTTAAATGTTTCTAAAATATATAATAAAATACTTATTTACTTCTTTTTGTTTCTCCATATCAAATATATATGGTATGCTTAAATTGTAAAATATATGTTGTTACATATCTTGGTTGAAATAACATGTAATGTGTTAGGTTTCAGTCCAGAAAAATATTCAGAATTATGGGAGCTAAAAATATTTTACAGTCTATTAACGCTAGCTTAAAATTTTTACTGTTATTCATTTTCTTATTGTTCATTAAATTTAATATCCGAGAAGTATTTAAAATTCGAAACACTTTTGGATCAAGAGTGCTATAATGTTGGTGCATAATTACCACGTGCTAATAAAGTTAAAATTTATGTACTAAGAAAGTTCCTAATAACCACACGTTGGGACATTATTCTTAGCTGAAGTCTGAAATGGAATAATTTATGTACCTGAGATTCTGAACTTATTAAATATGTAAGTTGTGATTCGTTAATTTGCTATGATTTATTGATCTTTAAAATTTTAAATGAAATTTGGTATTAGTATTAACATTAAAATTTAATTTTAATTAAATTACTAAAATTGTTTTGCAGATTTGTCAGTGACACTCATTACATACTTTAGTTCAGTATTAATATATTTTTATACACGAAATGATAAGCCCAAATACCGATCTTTGCCAGAAACGAAACGGAAATTATTCGAGCAGAAAAAAAATACCTTATGCTTAAATTTTTCCTTTTATTTATTTATTTTTAATACCTTGTATTAGAATATTTTTTGTTATTAAATCACATAAGATTTGATATTAAAATTTTTTAAAATATCAAGTAAGAATTATGCGCTTGTTTGAGAGAAACTAAAAGGAAATGAATTTTTTGAAGAACTTTGGAAAGAAGAAATGCTCCAAAAACGTTCAGATTTTCCTTTATTAGATTTGGAATCAGAGACAATCTATTTTAGAAGAACTTTCGGATTTTCTGAAGGGTGAGAAAAAATATTTGGATTTTTTCAGACATATTCTGCTTTATTTTCTTCGAATGACAGGCAATGTAAGGTGCTTTTAAAGACGATTTTACTGGGGAATTACGTATTAAACTTACATGTGGTGAAAAATAATATTTAATTAAAGAAAGAAGGATTAATTTATTATATATTAAACAAACAACGATACTACTTAATAAAACCAATTTAATTTGAATAGAAACCCGTTGAAACGAAATTCAGAATGAGAGTTTGTGAACTTTTTGTTTACAGATTTTTGGGGGATATTTAACCAAGTTAACTTTAAAACTTTTTAGATTTTCAGGAATATTTCATACAGTTTAATGAAAACAATTTTCCCCTAGTCTTGTACAGTGTGTCCCAAAAATGATGGTGGGGTTTTAAATGGAAATAGCTTTGGAAAAAAACATTGTATAGAGATGAAATATATATCAAATTGAAGAAAAAATTCTTAAAGTTTTTTATCTGTTCAGCAGACTTTGATGTGGGTTAACTTGGTTGACCTGCAATCGTCAAGACGGTATTCAGACTCTTCCCATACACGGCGCACAGTGGAGTATTTGTAGCAAAACCCTGGCCAAAAATAATATTCATGTGTTTTCAAGTTTAAACCATTGCTTTTGACTTTTAACTTACTTTGTAATAGTAAATTCTCCCTTTTTGTAAAAAAAATTAAATTTTTTAAAGAAATTTAAAAATTGTAAATTCTTAAATTTAAATTTTTTTTAATTAAATTTTAAAAAAAATAAAATTAGCTTTATAAATCAATCTTTATCATTCATATATATATATATATATGTATATATATATATATATATATATATATACACATTTAATAGTTAACAAAGTTTAGTAACTATAGGGATCGTAGTTCTCTAGTGACTTCAGAAGCTTAACTTTTTGAATCTGATTCTCCTGAAGTCTGACCTTCGTCATCTTCTTCAAATTCATCTTCTTCATCACTCGTATTTCTGAAAACTTATTTTTTTTTGTCTCAAAGGCTTAAGAAGAAATAAAGTTTTATATGTTAACATGATTTATACAGATTACATCTATAGTTTTAAGTCATTTTCAAATCATCCCCGTCAAGAAATTATCATGAAAATAAAAAAGGGTTCTTTATAAAACAAATTCTATATAAAAATGGCAGCTGTTTGTGGAATTTTTTTTCTTTAAAATAGACTCTCAATACTATTTCCATGACTATTATAATTGAAATTAGGTCCGACAAGCCCCGACACACCTTCATAAAGCTTTAAGAACTTAAATTACAGCTAAATTGATTTAAAAAAACACTTTTCAAGTTTTCAATTTTTTTAATATGTTAATAATAAAAACTAAGTAAATTATTATAGATTTTAAAACAAAGCTCTTACCTTTTTCAAACACGTAAACCTGATTTAGTTTCAAAACATTAATTCTTAACGCCACAAAAAAATATAGATTTAAACTAACAACAAAGATGAAACGCAATCAAATGATACGTCCATTCGCAAAAAAATCTGTTCTTCAACTGAGGCTAGAAACTGCTGAGTGTTACTTATGCTGCTGGAAATGATGTGATTCACTCATCAGTTTGTTAGAAATGATAAAATGCACTTTTTACAATTATTGCGCAAATTTTAATTTTTACACTTTTGGCCAGGTTTTTGCGTCAAATACTCCTCTTTGCGCGGTGATAGACGAAACAGCTTCAGTGATCCTTTCTTTTAAATGGTCCAGAATTCGTACATGAATGGAATACACTTGTATCTTTTCATAACCCCAAAAATAGAAATCCATGGGTTTAAGGTTTAAGGTTAGGGTTTAAGGAGATCATGGGGGTCAGGCAACCCACCCTACTCGTCTGAACCATCAATAAGGAAACGTTTCGTTAGGAATTTCTCGCACGATTGTAGCAAAATGTGGAGGAGATCTGTCTAACTGGAAAATGGAATTTTCCAGATTTTTCCGGTGCTAGTCCCGGAGTCTGTTGGAGGCAGAACGTAATCTTTCACTCCATAAATTTGGAGTGTTTTTCTTTCATTTAACGTATGAATCGTATCCGCAACAGGATTTGTTGCATAGCTATAGCCATTTGGAACCCCACCATTATTTTTGGGACACACTGCACAATATATTATGGAAGTACACACAGAAATTACATAAGAAATATTTATTCCTGACATAATCTGAAATTAACAAAATCTATTGTAATAACCTACCAATGTCTGCAAGAAATTAGATCTGTAGGTCACAAAATATATTAGGATAATGAAGTAAACAAATATATAATCACGTGTTAAAGGGTACTATTATTTATACGAGATTTTAGATTCTGAATACTTTAATCTCTTACAGCTTGCAACAGTTGTATCATCTTTATTTAATATTGTAATTATATATATATATATATATATATATATATATATATATATATATATATATATATATATATATATATATTCTGAGAAAATCTGTACATAATGAACACCAAACCCTCTGAAGAACGGTCCCCAATTACACAATATTCTTGGATGCTGGATCTCTGCATTGAATAGAAATTTGAATGGCATCCCAGATATATTCAATAACTTTGAGATGTGGTGCACAAAGGGATTATTTCATATTCCAAAACACAGATGAGGGTTCCTCAAACCAAAATTTGGTGGCTGTGGATGTGTGTAGTGGCGCATTCTCTTGTTGGAGGACGCCCAAAGCCATGAGAGTAAATGCATGACATTAATGGATGTAACACATCTGAAAGGATGTTAACGCAGCGTTCACCAGTAAGAAAAGTTTGTAAGGTATACACAAGATTCGATTCACAAGAATCGAACTTTTGAGTGAATTAAATAAGCTGCTTCAGATATGCTAATTTTGGCATACGCGCTTAGTATAAATACCACGCAGCGTCATTAATGAAAAGAGAAAAAGAGAGTTGTTGTTAAGGTTGAAAAGGTGTTATCCTGCGCTAGTGCTTTACGGGCCAGAAGTTTACGTGGCAGTACTGCTGGTTTGACTTACTGTTCGTGAGTATAAAATTATATTGTTCTTGAAAGCTGTATTTACATTCCGTACAAGTAGTACGCATGCTTATTGCTGTAAAAGCCAATTATATGTGCAATGAATCCAATAAACATTGTTTCATGTATAAATTGTGTTTGTATATAATTCAAATAGAGTGCTACTTCAAATTATATACACCCAAGTCTGGGTAGAAGTGAGCAGAGAATCTCTATACTGGCGCCCGAAAAATATATATACCCTGGTAGTTAGCGTTAATTTTGTAACGAACAACATAATTGAAATTAAAAACTGTGTACTGTGTACTTATATTGATAAAATTGTTGCAAGTACTTATATACTATTTAAAAAAATGAGTGTTGTAGAACAAAATCCTGCTGGAAATTTTCCTCGGGTAATTATGGTTCAGCATTTTGCGCCATTCGAAGCCACCTTCAATGGCGGCCCCTCAAGCCAATTCCTAAAGAAAATTGAGCATTACTTTCAGCAACAATGCACCCCAGAGGGGGATAAACTTAAAATTGCTCTAGCCGCTTTAAGAGGTAGTGCATATCAGTGGTACACGTGTATGAAAAGCAGTAATCTGATTTTTGACTATTCGTCATTCAAGCAACAGTTTCTTAGCGTTTTTCCAAAGACCTTTAATCAAAGTGAAATTGAAGCGGAAATTTATTCGCTAAGGCAACGTGAAGGTCAGTCTGCGTTAGATTTTGCTACGGAAAAGATTTCCAAGTGTGAGGAATATTTAGAAGAGTTGACGGAAGCGATAATCTTAAAAATAGTTATCCAACGTTTGAAGCCAAGTGTTCAAGATTTTTTAGATAATCAAACAATTACAAGCAAGGTTACCCTCCTTCAAGCTTTAGCTAAATATGACAGTAGACATTTCTTCGCTACCCCTCACCGTCATTCAGGTACGAGAAGTTTTATACAGCCGCGCCAAAATTTTTCGCGAGTTTCAAACCAGCAGCGTAAGCAGTACCGCAGGCAAAATAATAGAAGCGCACGGCGTTATAATGAAATTAGTGCACTTAAAGAAAATATGCAAGCACCTTACTTGCACTGGCAAGTTGATTCACATGATATGGTTCAACCTGTTGAAACTGTTTGGTCAAATGTATTATTTTGTCCGAGCAGTAATCATTATTTTGAGAATAGTGAAAGTCAGGGTATTTTTGTGGCTTATAAAGAAAGTGAGTCTAGCTGGAATGATGAGGTAATTCCAGTACAAATTTCTGAAAATAGGGCCGATACTAATGCTAGTGGTTTAGAAAATAAATCATCGGACACTTCTATTAATGCTATACCTGATATTATTAATGCTATACCTGATATTATTGATGCTATACCTGATATTTTAGATGATATTCACACATCTGTTAATGAAGGAAATTTAGTAGATGACGAAGTATGCGTTACGGAAGTTAGTGAATACTTATTAGTTGACGACAATAAAAATTCTTTAAACGATAGTAGGAACTTGCTAGGTGATGATATTATTTCAAGTTTCCAGCCGAATGGGGATTGTGTAGGCCAGGTTGATAATATGGTTTTAAATAAAGTACATGAAAACCAGACTGAGAATCAGGATGAAAAGTTGACACAGAGTTATACTGTAGGTAGTTTAGCTGATGCTTCGGAAGTTATAGAGAAAGTTTGCAATAATACGCACCAGTACGAAAAGCTTAATCTTCCTAAAACTGAAGCAGTGTTAAAGAATTTAAATGATAACGATTCTGATATCGCAAGTTTCAAAGAGACTTTTTCGTCAAAAGAGGATAAAACTAAAGTTAAGGGGGATAAAAAAACGTGAAAAAGCGCCTTCAGGTTCCAGCATTAAAATTGCTAATACTGAAGTAATTAAGGAGGTAAACAAGAAGTCGTATAAGCACAAATACGAAAAGCAGAGTCAGGTTGTTGAAAAAATAGATTCTGCATTAAAATTTAATACCGATACAAGCAAAAGTACGAAGAAAGGTAAAGTGTGCACTACAAAAACTCCATCAAAGGAGGAATGCGTCGCTGATAAGGTACACAAGGTTATAAAAAGGAAGAATGACAATTTTAAAGCTCCTTTGCATAAGTACAGGGAACGCAAGACATCAGCCGCCCAGCAAGGTTGGCCTCCTCCCAAGAGACCTCCTGTCCATCGTCAAGCCGGACCAGCGCCTCAGGACCAACGACCTGCTGCACGAAGGATGCCCACACGGTCAACGAACCCCTTTACTAGGACTGCGACCATCAAGAGAGGTTCAGCGGATTGGACAAACTGGTGCAGTGAAGTTGCTGCATTCATGAGGAACAAGTCTTGTATCAATTCTCTTATTCTAACTCCCACCCTTTAATAAAATCGAACCAAATTGGTTTGAAGTTCCCCATTGTAGATACTGTGTAAACATTTTGAGGGGAAGGGGTGAGCCACTGACAAAAAAAACGGCATACTGTTGTTTCATAAATTTTTGAAGGGGACATGTAGTGAAAAAAAATACATACTAACTACAGATAACAAACAACTAACATACTAACTTCGCAAATCATAACACATGTGCATTATAAATTGGGGGAGAGCAGATACAGTCAAGAAATGTCATGCTGTGCAATTGTGTTGTCACTTTTAATTAAAATAGATATTTTAGGGCGCAGTTGGCCAGCCCAGTATCCGCAACTCTGCAAATCCACTGTGTAATGGTGTCACCTGGACCCTTCGGGGTTAGTTTTGTAAAATGGTAGTGGCGTTTTTCCCCCACACAACGTGTGGAAGGTTTTTTGGCTTTGCCACCCATTATGTAAAAAGTCAGACCAGCACGAGTTTTCAATTAGTTAACTGAAGCCGTTCAGACCTCAGTTACCTAATTTTTTTTTTCGAGGGAGGCCAGTGTAAGGTATACACAAGATTCGATTCACAAGAATCGAACTTTTGAGTGAATTAAAGAAGCTGCTTCAGATATGCTAATTTTGGCATACGCGCTTAGTATAAATACCACGCAGCGTCATTAATGAAAAGAGAAAAAGAGAGTTGTTGTTAAGGTTGAAAAGGTGTTATCCTGCGCTAGTGCTTTACGGGCCAGAAGTTTAAGTGGCAGTACTGCTGGTTTGACTTACTGTTCGTGAGTATAAAATTATATTGTTCTTGAAAGCTGTATTTACATTCCGTACAAGTAGTACGCATGCTTATTGCTGTAAAAGCCAATTATATGTGCAATGAATCCAATAAACATTGTTTCATGTATAAATTGTGTTTGTATATAATTCAAATAGAGTGCTACTTCAAATTATATACACCCAAGTCTGGGTAGAAGTGAGCATAGATTCTCTATAAGTTGTATACGTATGAGGGGTCGTAATTCGAGTCAGCTCAATGTAGCCCAACTATTACCTTGGGACTACCAGCCTGTACAGTCCCTTTTTGACATACTAGATTCATTGATTTATGGAGTGTTCCTCACAAGCTTACCGTTCCATCTGCCCGAAACAGTAGGTAGCGAGAATATTTAATCCACGCTACTCGTTTCAGTCTTCCAGTTTCAGTAACGGTGTTCCTGAGCCCATATAAGGAGGAGAGCTCTGTGTCGTCAGGAAAGCAATGGCTTTCGGGTTCGGTGTCGGCTATTAAAACCCATACCGTGTAGCGAACGTTGTAAAGTTTTCACCTTGATGTTAGAAGAGGCCCCAGCGTTGAATTACGACGTTATTTGTGCCAATGTTTCACTCCTTCCTCTTGAATTGATTCTCAATACATGGCGCCCGTCACGAGCAACTACAATCTTTCGATGTCCACATTGTTTCCGTAGTTTGGATGTTTTATTAGAATTCTTCAATTCAAAATACACCCTTAAAGTGGTCGATCGAAAAATCTAAGCTTTCCTAGTATCTCCGAGATGCCATGACCCCTCTCACGACCATCATCTATCGTACCTCGCTGAAATTAACTTAAATAGTATCGCGTACTATGCTGACAGCGCAATGAGCTCTTTAGGCTACTGCAGATGTCTTTGTGTGCATATATGCTGCTTGCCAACGAATCCTTTGACAAGACAGTTTGTGTTGCTATGTATTTCGATTGGGATCGCCTATCCCAGTTATTCTGGCACTTGAATGTAAATGTTGCCTAAGATAAGTATGGAATAATTAAATATTATATTTGAATACTACTATCTGTTTTGCCAGCATGTAAGGAAAATATTATTTTTTCTATACTTTAACACAAATATATTCCCCGTCAGAAACAATTTGACTGGTACGTTAGTGCTTTTAAGATAATTACATCAACTATATCAAATACATAGCCACTTAAATTGATTATTACTATTGAGATGTTCAGCTAAAAGCAGTGTCTGATTTAAAGTGAAACATAGTTATGTTCAATAATACTCTTGATGAAAGATAATTATTTAATGTTTATTACTTATACCAGGAAAAAAATTATTTCTGCTTGATTAATCACTTGTTAAAGGCGAAACCAAATTCACCATGCATGAAAATTAAAAATGTACTAAACATTTGTTTTTCTAAAATTTCTTATCAATTTAGAGTGGCTGTGCAAAAATAGGAAATAAAACTAAATAAACCTAATGGTAGTATAATAAAAGAGACTTTCTTCATTGCTACTATTTCTTTATGAATAATATGAAACGTTAAGATTATTTTGAATGCTAGTTATTTTTGAAAGATATTATTAACAGTTTTATTTGCCATTTTACGTCCCTCCAGGGTACCAATTTACATCGTCAATCGATACATGAATGTAATTGAGAAAAAAACATTTTCCCTCTCTCTGCCTTAAAACGAAATAAGAACATTAATATTAGCTGCTAACGACAAATAATAAATTATAAAGTTTTTATCTGTTAAAAATTTTGCAATTAAACCGTAAGATTTTAATATCCTTTATTTAAGTGGGAGACTTTGGAAAATCATTTCTTCTTGTTTAGATAATTTGTGTTAATTTACTTATATAATTTAATTTTCGTTAGTTTAAAGGCAATCGTTATATCATGAATGTCTGAAATTATTTTCTGAATGGTACTTTGATATTGAATTAAAATATTAACATGACTTTAAAGTTTTGTCACGAACAACAAAAGCATCCATATAGCCATATAATTATGCTTTTTCTTTATGTAATTTCTCTTTGTCCATGATTAAAATTTGATATCATGGTTATATCCATATGCTTTTTTTTACGTGGTCAGCTATTTTATGATCGCAGTTTTGTACTTTCTGTTGTAACGCTACGGTAATCTATTTCTACAGGAGGGGAAATTACACAAGATCTCGGTGTTTAAAGACAATTCTAAACCCCAAAACATCCATCACAACAGTTGAACTCGAACACACTGTATCTAGTACCGGATGGTAGCTCCTTACCATTAGGTCATCGTTGTATCATCTAGATTGTGTACATATGCAACCTGACGCAAGATAATAGAAAACGTGTACTTCACTCCGATGAGCCAAAGTTCGAGCAGTTTCTAGATGTTACACCAGAACATGTTTGTATTCTATGAGTTACACTCATAGGTTAAGACAACACAATTCAATGCAATTGTTGGTTTGTCATGGTGAGCGGTGTTTTCATATACAGACATCACTAAACCTTGTCATCTATGGGTTTTTTTAGATTATTTTAGATCATGCATTTTATCAGACAAAAATAGTTCTTCAAGAACAATAATGCTATATTGAAGAATTCCAAAGTCCTTAAATTGAGGCTAAAAAATCATAGCCTTTTTTTAACAGAAGATGGTCCATAGGTCATAGGATTTGCATCTATTAATACACACAAATTGCAGATGAAAATGTTATCGATGCCTGTCCTCCCCCACCTGGTAATAATAGAGAACTGCAAACCATTTTTCAAGGGTAGTTCAGTACACTGCATTCACAAACTTTGGAATACTCACGGCGTCCATACTTTTGCGTATCCTTGGGGTAAACGAAATGAAAAGAGGACATACATGATATAGATATGTGTAGTCAATTTTCGTACACATTTCTTTCATATAACTCTAAGAACTGCTAGATTAATCTTGACATGATTATTACTTCTATTGTTTATTTTTTTCCTATAAATAGCTGTAAAAGTTAACAGAATTTTAATGCGTCATTTTCTTCGCAAATATTTGCTCAGCCAGTCATTTTCTTCGCAAATATTTGCTCAGCCAGTCATTTATGATAACGAATTGAATTGTTAAACGTAATGCGACGAGTAATTGCAACTAATTATGATTTGTAACGAATTTCTTGAAGGTCATATCCAAATCTTAAAAATGTGAAAATCAATATCTATGCGTTCCTCTTTTACACTTTTCCGCTCAATAAGAAGTATGATATTTATACATAGTTAAACTGCTAGGAACTAAATAACCTTCTAATTATCTCTGATATCCAGAACATGTTATTTCTTCCTTAATCTATATGAAGAAAAATTACTTTCCATAAAATGCAAGCTCAAATACTTATTTTCCAAAGTTTCAGGTCATTTAAAATATTTGAGTGCTTAAATAAACAAGAGCAATTTACCACAAAGAGGGTGCTTTTAATTACCTACAAATTAGTATTGATGATTTTCTTTTAATATAAGAAAAAGGCAGTGATCAAAATATACAGTTGAACTTAGTATTCATGTTTGTGTATATTAAAATCAGTCTTTGACATTATCGTATATAAATTACTAACAGTCAAAAATTTAACTTTTGATATTTTTTCTTAATTTTTCCAGCATAATATTTAAAATTTCAAAAGTTTAAAAAATAGTGCTACTAAAAGAAAAGCTTATAAATACTAGAACTATTGTTAAAGGACTGGATAAATTTGATTTTACTTATTTTACTATTCGTTATTTTATGGGGTTCTTCCTTTCTTTTTATATCTCTAACGGTCCAGGCACATTATAAAGTACGAGGGATAACTCTAGAATAATTCATTTATTCTCTACGTAGATGCAGACTAACATATACAGACTTGGGGCTTCCAAAATAATACACAACAGTACCGCAACTCGCGGTACTAAGAAACTAAAGGTCGCAATGAATCCCTCAGGCAGAGTAGGCATTTACTAACAATACACGTAAACCTCGGCTCTGAGCTAATTCTCGAAGTCGTGCAGCCACCTCGGCTAAATACCAATACACGCTCTATCAGTTAAACACCGCTATCACCTTCCATCAAGCTTGCCTCGCTCTCTCCCGTATCGCTACTAAAGTCTTGGGCCTTTGCCAACTCAGCGTGTGCCCTTTAAATAGATCAAACACCTGCGCCGAACTCACTTTGGCTGGCATTTACAGCGCTGCTACCCGAAATTTGCATCTGAGCAACACGCGAACCCTACAATCTTTTATAGGCTTCATTATTTTATATTGGTTTTAATGGTTTCATGGATTTTATGAGCCCCTATATGACGCTGCTTCACATAACTCTCAATGAGTTTTGAAGATATAGTAGCTAAAAATAAAGATTAATAATCGAATAATTGTTATGTAGTATGAACGTGCATTTTTTATGGAATCGAAAAATTAGTGGTTGTAATTTCTTCAAATATTATAAGCAAAATAAATTAGAAAAATATATCATTTAAGATAGAACTGGAAGCTATTTATCTGTGTTGGGTCATTCTAATACTTTATATCCTCAGATAGTTTAATTTTGATTTAAAAGACATTTTCAGCCTTTGGATTGTAATTGTGGGTATGAAAATAATTGAGACTTAGAGCATGTAATTAAGTGACAGAATATCAAATTATATTAACTTATTTATTAATAATCTTATAATTAAAATGCGAAGAGGTAAAATTTAGTTACAGTTATATTTTTTGCTTTAATTCACTGTACGGCGATCAACATGTGATCTAG
The DNA here is from genome assembly GCA_907164885.2 of Dolomedes plantarius. Taxonomy (NCBI): domain Eukaryota; kingdom Metazoa; phylum Arthropoda; class Arachnida; order Araneae; family Dolomedidae; genus Dolomedes; species Dolomedes plantarius. Next base: position 92,687,350 of record OU015494.1, on the reverse strand, counting down.
TTGTGTTGTAAATGTAAAATGCGAAAGAGCTATTTGATCAACTAAATGCCAATTTAAGAATTAGTGATTTTCAATACATAAAAGAGTATGTTTAATTCTAAAGATAGTACTTCAAAATTGAGGCGGGGGCTGAAGTTGGATTGGTGTGGCTTGCTACCAGGGTGTTGGGGTGCGTTGTGAGGACCTAGGCACTTGGTAAGAGCGCGACTGTGAGTCTCCTAGGGGAGTTTATCCTCCAAGGGAGTCACTGTATCACTAGGGATACACAATTTTCGTATTTACTAAATAGATGCGAATAAATGTGAAATTTGCCAATATGAGCAAATAAATGCTAAAATTATTTTTTTACTACTTTTCGGTGAAAACCCGGTGATAACCGGATTTTAAGCTAAATTAGGTAACAATAGTAATAATTTATTAACATAATTGCTTATTTAAGACCATCCACGGTCTTTAACTGAGAGCTCTCCCTCTCGAAATTTCCTTATTACTTATTGCTAAAGACTTAGGGAAGACAATGGGGAGACTACTACAATGTTAACTTTTAACTAAAAATTTTGATACTTACTCAACCAAGTAAAATTGTGATTTTTTAATAAATGCGAAATATTTGAATTTTTGAATTTATATATATATATATATATATATATATATATATATATATATATATATATATATATATATATATGTATATGTATATATATACATATATATATATATATATATATATATGTATATATATATATATATATATATATATATATATGTATATATATATATATATATATATATATATATATATATATATATATATATATATATACATATATATATATGTATATATATGTATATATATATTATATATGTATGTATATATATGTAGTTATATATATATATATATATATATATATATATATATATATATATATATATATATATATATATATATAATTAAAAGAAAAATGTTCGAATAAATGCGAAATTTTATAAATTATAAATTGTAAATCTAAAGCTTAATATAAGTAAAAGAACAAGTAAACTAAATCGATTTGAACGTTAATAACTATTCCCCGTTGTCACAGACAGGCAGTTTAACTACACTGCTGGTCACTGTAAATGCAACACCCTGAAGGAAACATGCAAATAACATGAAATTTTCAACATGCATTAGCGGAGGTGAGATATGCAACTGATTAGAATTTCAGCGCAGACGCACATCACGCGCGCCTGTGGCGCCACTTCAAAGCGCTAATAAGGCTTGGAGATTTCGACGATTTCAAGTTCGGCAATTGTGTTTTTCTTGTGTTTTTTTCAAAAAAAGGATCACTTATGCCTCGTCGAAAACAGCGATCATCTTTTGATCAAGTATCCGAGTTGGACAGAGGAAGGATAGTGGCCTACCGAGATTGTGGATTACCTTTCAGGGAAATCAGTAGTCGTGTTGGACGAAACCAAACAACTGTAATGCGGATATGTGATCGTTGGATGCAGGAGGGTACGACGGACTTGCGTGTTCGATTGCATCCACCTCAGCGCACCACTTCACGTGATGATAGGCAAATTGTGCGCATAGCAGTGACGGATTGCTCAGTCACATCACGAACCATAGCACAGCACATGCAGTCTGTAACGCATCATCCAGTGTCTGCGCGTACCATTCGACGCCGTTTACAGCAGAGTGGTCTGTCCGCAAGACGTCCATTTCTTTGTCTACACTTGACGCAGAACCACAGACGTCTCCGCCGCAAAATTGTGCGATGACAGAAGGATGTGGACGGCAGAATGGAATGCAATTGTCTTTACTGACGCGTCACGCTTCTGTCTGCAACACCACGATGGTCGCATTCTAGTCTGGAGACACCGTGAAGAGAGGATGCTGAACAGCTGCGTTATGCACCGCCGCACTGGTCCTGCACAGGGTATTATGGTATGGTGCGGTATTGGATATCACTCTCGCACACCTCTAGTACTCATTGCCGGTACTTTAAACAGCCAGCGCTACATCTCCGAGGTGTTGGAGCCAGTTGTCCAACCTTACCTTCAGGGCTTGCCCACAGCTATATTTCAACAGGATAATGCGCGACCACACGTGGCACGCATTGTCCAACGGTTCTTCGTCAATCGCCAGATTGAATTGCTTCCCTGGCCGCCTCGCTCTCCGGATCTTTCGCCGATAGAAAACATGTGGTCCATGGTTGCTCTACGATTGACCCAGATTCCATCCCCAGCTGCCACAGCAGATCAACTTTGGCAACGTGTGGAAGCTGCTTCGTCTGCTGTACCCCAAGAACTCATCCAAAGTCTCTTTGAATCAATGCCGAGGCGTGTGGCAGCGGTGATCTCCAACAATGGCGGCTACTCTGGCTACTGATTTTGGCAGGAACCACTCTTCACAAAAGTCTATAAATTTAATCATTTGACACTTGGTCAACATGTTATCTACAAAATAAATTTTGTTGTGATATCTCTTGTCTTTCTTGGTGTTGCAATTTGGGTGGCCAGCAGTGTAGAATTAAATGTAATATGCACGGCGCTTTATAGGAAATGCTAAAGGGTAAATAATAGCAAAGTGATGAAATTCATTAGTACAATGGAAACTTCAATTAAATTCTGATTATTTAAAAAAAGTAAAAATCGCACTGATCCATTCTTTCATATGAAAATAAAATGTCAATTACCCTTGTGAAAAAAAGAATAAGATACCGATAAAAAACGTAGGCCCTAATGTATACCACGAGTTTCATTTTCATGTAATTTAACATGGTAAACTTTTCAGAGATAACAGATGGCCATCTGATCCATACATTCTTTCGACCTTTTAGGACCTCAAAAGGGGCATATATTTAGTTTAAGAATCGAACCCTTTAGAAAACCATTATATCTCCAATTACTTAATTCCATAGAAATACTGGAGCGGTAATCCTAGGAATTATGTATCTCCTGAGTAACATTTCATGGAGAAATGTCATAAACAGTGCATCTGAATTTCATTATTTCAATGACAAAATATTAATGATAATACATCATTGCTTGTTTGTAGAGTATTATTTTTGTCGAGAGTATATTTATCGACAGAGTATAGAGTATTATTTCTGGTGGTTGTAGAGTGTTATTATTGTAGAGTATTATTTCTGTCAGCCGAAATCAACTTCCGATATTGATTAACGGTGGGATTTAGGATGTAAAAAGTTTAAACCCCAAGTATGAAATTGTTAAAAAATACTTTCTTCACAAGATGTACTGGATTGTATGACTATAATATGAACTATTTTTCATCTAATACTTACTGCCCTTTTTTCCGAAGTAGAAGGCAAAAACCCCATTTAGGATAGACTCTCTGATTTTTACTTATATTAGAATAGCTAGAAAAAAAGGATCAATGGTTGTTTAAATTATTATAAACTCTGTCACAAAAAAATATATGCACCCAGAAGGAAACGAGCTACTATCATGAAACATAACGTAGTGTATAAGGAGATAAGCAAATGATTACAAATTCAGAAGAACAGACCATTTTATTAAGAAGATATGGCATGAAAAAAAGTTACAAATCAGTAAGTAGTAAATCCACCTCTGGCAGCTATACAAGCCGAAACACGGTGTGGCATCGAATCAGTGAGGTCACCTATGACCTCCTGCGGAAGATCATGCCATAATCTATGCAACTGGGCAGTTAATTCACCAGTATTCCGGGACGGCTGCAGTTGCCTTCAAAGCACATCCCAGACGTGCTTTATTGGCGAGAGGTCTGGTGACTTGGCAGGCCATGGGAGTACGTCATATCCTTTAAGACATTGTTGGGAGAGTCGCGCAGTATGTGGACGAGCGTTGTCTTGCTGATAAATGACACCTGGGTGACTTGATAGCATAGGCAGTACAACTGGAGTTAAAAATCTCGTCCACTTAACTGCGTGACGTCAAAGTGCGTTGAAGGACGAATAGAGGTGATCGTGTGTCCCAACAAATCGCTCCCCACACTGTCACACCTTGTGTAATCGCCATATGCCTCTCGACAACAAATGCCTCATCTGACCGGCGGTCTGGCCTCCTCCACACGCGTATGCGCTGGTCATCAGCATTGAGACTGAATCGGGATTCATCGCTGAAGATTACACGTGTCCAGTCGTCCACACTCCAACTTGCCCGAGGACGGCAAAAATCCAATTGACACTGCCTATGATGTGGGGTCAGTGGTAAGCGTCTTAATATACTTCGGCTCCTTATACATGCGTCGGACAGTCGTCTCCGAATGGTTTCCCTTGATACCACCGGATTTCTGGAAGGTGGCAAATGGCGTCGAACCGATTCTAGCGACGTTGTTGGTGCGGACACGTCCGCTCTTATGACTCCGTGATCCTTGCGCACATTTGTGCTTCTGGAACGCCCTGACCCTCCGTGACGGTGGACTATACTTCCGTGATCCATTATTGCCAACAACGAGCAAGTACTATATCGCTCCAACCGAAGTGGCGGCCGATACGCCTGTTCGACCAACCTGCTTCTCTGAGTCCTACTATACGCCCCCTCTCAAAGTCCGACAATTGTTCGCACTGTCTCCGATTACGTCTCAGAGGCATCTCTAGTCACAATACCTTTCAAGTCGACAGATTTGTTTGAATAACCCTATAGAACGAGCAATCATGATTTTAAACTCTCCCAGCTGCGCATCTCATATGCGCATAGCGCGCTACCCTTGTCTCATTGGCGTCAATTTTAATCATTTGCATATCTCTTACCAGACTACATTCCTGCCAAGTTTCGTGATAGTAGGTCGATTTCTTCTGGGTGCATATATTATTTTGTCACAGAGTGTATTTAAACAATCCCTTCTTCTTGGTAAAACATGGAGAATATGTAAAAGTCTGCACAATAAATAGTGAATGGTATTTTAAGTGTATTCTTCGGAAATCACATAACTGTATTATTTACAATATTGCAACTGAAACGGGAGCCCAATCCAATTTTAAACAGTTTCCATTAAGGGAAACTCAAATCGTTAGAAGCGAGACACGTAGTTTGAATCCTGTCATATTTCCACCAATAAACGTTTATTTATTGTTTTAAAATAACTCATAAAAGTTCTAGACAAACGGCAGATATATAAATTAGTTAAAAGTGAAGTGTGTGAAATTTCCATCTGATCCTTCTCAGGCTGTTAAGCTAGATATTTCGTAATATTAATAAAACTGGTGCAGGAGAAAATGTACTTCGGTATTTTATAGTTGGTTAAGTTATTATGATATATAAATAACTTAGCTTATTCATATACTTGTCATTTATATGGCAATTACGAAAAGTAATCCTTCATAAAAATAGCTGTTAAAAGGTAATTTAAGACAGATTTTATTATGAATAGAATGATCAAGAAAAATAATTTATTTTTAAATTCAATTTCTTTTTACTACCTTCATATATTTTAAAATACTTTTTACTACCTTCATATATGTTAAGAGAGTAGCAGTAAATAATTTCTTATGAAAGTACAAAGTACAGAAAATAATATAATCATATAACTGTTTATAGAACTAAATAGATTCATTTCAATGATTTCATTTCTGTGTGATAATTTTATGTAACAATTTAAATCCGTAAGCAAATACTCTCACAGACACACACAAAAACTTTTTTCTATCTAGACAATTCCATTTAAATCTTTCTAATCTTAAAACTCAGACATTTGTAACTATTTAAACTTTTGTGGGGTATAAAGCCAACAGAAAAAGAAAGGATAAAATTATGCCTAAAAGAAAATGCATTTAAATATTCTAATCATTACCTGACATCCTTTATGTTAATAAAAAGAAAATAACATTCCTTTATGACGATAATTGTATCATTACAAATTACTGAAAAACAAGAAAACTTAAAAGTGCTTAAAGGGGTATTTATAGGAATATATATTATGCCAATTCCTTGAATGGGGGCCTACATAATAACATTATGTAAATGAGGCTTTAAAATGTTTATTCTCGCACATAAGAATGATACAAAAATAATAAAAGCATACTTTTCTTCTTAAACAGTTACTTCTTACAGCTAAAATCCAAGACATAAAATAATCCATAACTTTTTATATTTTTTTAATTAAAAAATACACATAAAATTTCCATGTACCACAAAGTATCACACGGGACTTACAGAGGTAAGTATAAAACACTAAGAAAACAGAAGAAACAGAGAAAACAAAAGAAAAGAAAAAGAAACTAAGAAGAATTACAAATTTAAATACAGAATCTGTTTATAACTTGAAATATTTCTTAATACTCATTTCAGATATGAAATTAAAGCCCAATATTGAACGAAACTTTTTTGTTTTATATTAAAAGTATCTGAAACTAATAATTTTCTTTTGTAATACATGCAGGGTGTTACCAAAATAATGACAAAGCACTTTAAAAGTGGAATATGCTCTGCGGCGTAAACAAATCACAACGACATCATTGTCGAGCAGGGAAACGAGGAAGTATGAATATCCGCTATTTCAGGTCCATGTCGCTGGCCCGGCACTTATGGAATTTTGAGTTGAATCTTTTACAAAAATTAGTACCCAATTAGTACTAATTAGTACCAAAATATTAGAATTTGTACCAATCAGGATCACTAGTTATAGCGTGTCCGATTCTGCCGGGCTACCATGTCGCTGGCCCGGCACTTTTGGAATTTCGAGTTGAAACTTTCACAAAAATTAGTACCTAATTAGTACCAATTAGTACCAAAATATTAGAATTAGTACCCATCAGGAACACGCGTTATAGCGTATTCAAATGTGCCTGGCCAGTAAAAATCATGTCACTCCAACGCCAGACGCTTCAGAATTTCGAGTTGAAACTTTCACAAAAATTAGTACCTAATTAGTACCAATTAGTACCAAAATATTAGAATTAGTACCCATCAGGATCACGAGTTATAGCGTATTCGATACTCCCGGGCCAGCCACAATCATGTCGCTTCTAAGCCCGAGGCTACAATTACGCTTGCTGAGTGAATGCAACTCACAGCAAACGAATGGCGTAAGGGAGTCAAAGAACGTTTAAACCTCGAACGAGTATTTAACAGTGAAAGACACAATTGCAAGGTAAGTTAATTTTATTTAACATTGGTTTTAATGAATGTTTCCTATAGGCATGCCAATTAGATACGAGTCACTTTTATAAAACAATTTGTACAAAATTAATCATTATCACACCACTGTATATTGATATAACTCGTTTATCAATTTTTCAGAAATTTGGGAATAGGGATCTAATTTACTAGGAATCGTTTATTAACTTTTTGAAATCGCTAATTAATTTATTTGCTTTCAGACTGAACAGTGAAAAAGCGGTGGCTTTCGTGGGCCTTATCTAGAAAGAGAAATAGCTCTAAGCCCCAAAATTGTAGGTGAAATGTCGGAGCAGTTTGAACCCCTTTGCAACAAAATTTTAATATTGCAATTGAAAAATAAATTTTTCATATATTTAATTTAATTGACTTTAGTAAGGTTTGGACACGGAAGCGAAAGTGACGCCGCGTCTTAGATTTATCGCTTTTGCGAAGCCTATGTGTCTACAGGACATTGCTGATCTAGTTGAATTTATGTTTATTCGGCACATGCCGGATGTGATGAGGTTTGCGCGCGAAGAGTGTTAAAAAGAAGGTCATTCTGGGAGATTTTGTCTTAGGGTGAGGTCGTGTCAGACCATTTGCTCTCCCGTTATGTTATTTTTATTGTGATTTCGTTTTGTAACTCTCTCTCTCTCTATATATATATAATTAAATGTGTTTGATTAATTTAAGACTTCGTTTTTATTTGGCGGAGCAAGCGGGTTTACATTTTAATGAGAATTTAAACTCGGCCACGGTGAAATTTTACTACTTTCATATTAAACTTAAACCGTTTATAATACTGTTCCGCACCGTGGAATTGAATTACTATAAAATAAAATCGACTATATTTTTTATTTTGATCGAGATTTTACAAATAAATTTATTAGAAATCTCTTGCTGTTTTGTTCATCAACATTAATAAAGATTTAAACCATATCTCCAGGTCCTTTACAATAACTGGCGCATAACAGCCCATTAACTTTCAATCGGGATTCTTGCAACTATTTAACGGTGGATTATAATTTCGAAGCTGTATTATTAATTTAATAACAATTTTTTTAAATTGAAGTTACTGCAACTCAACTCTATGTTTAAGCGACTTTTAACTAGAGATTATTTCTAAACATCTGTTAACTGAGTTAGCAGATTTTGTGAAAGTTTCAACTCGAAATTCTGAAGCGTCAGTCTTTGGAGCGACATGATATTTGCTGGCCCGGCACATTCGAATACACTATAACTCGTGATTCTGATGGGTACTTGTTGTGAAGGATCCACAATTTGGACATTTTGAACTCCTTCCAACGTCATAGCCATTTTGTTTTTCCAACACGATTACGGGGCATAAAACGGCCATATTGGAAAAAGGAGGAACTGCACCAATTTTCCAAGAAACATCGCACCCCCTCAATTCCTCAGGACGGGGGAAAGAAATTCCAGGAAATTCAACGGACATAAAATTTTCTTGGAAATAAGAGTACCACGTGGATCAACCGTGGGGATGTTGGAGCATCCTGCCCTCGAATAAAAACTCCAAGAGGCAATAAATTTACGTGAATAACTGACCTGGGGAGGAGTCATAATCAAAATGGGGAAGCCCCGAGTGTGGGAGAAAAACGACGATCGGAGGGAGAGCGAGAGAGGGATTTGAGGTAGCGAGCTGCGAAGAAAGCCTGGAAAAAAAAGACGCCCCGTAAAATGGCGAGATGCCCGTGTTCAACCGCCAGCGCCGATTCTGCTGCCTCCTCCAATGAAGGGCCCTATGATTTTTAGCCCGATGCCTAAAGCCTCCTCCGGTAGAAGTGCCTAAACGACTCCATGCTCTGCTGTTTGATCAAAAACTCCCCAGGTTGGTCATTTCTTCCCATTTAAATAGTGCTCATGCCTTTTGAGAGTTTACGAGACTTTATTTCACTCGACGCGTAATGGTTCTGCCGCAGGAAGCGGATGAAGTATGCCCTAATTCTGTTAAAATATGTATAACCAAGATGTTAAATATAATATGTAAACCTGACCTTTTCTTGTAAAATATTGTATAATAAATGTTGTTATTTTTATTTATAAACGCATAGTTCCCTTTGGTGTTCACCTCCCTAATTTTACACAACGCAAAGGGGTATCTCTGGTACCCCTCATAACAGTACTAATTCTAATATTTTGGTACTAATTGGTACTAATTGGGTACTAATTTTTGTGAAAGTTTCAACTCGAAATTCCAAAAGTGCCGGGCCAGCGACATGGTAGCCCGGCAGAATCGGACACGCTATAACTCGTGATCCTGAGGGGTACAAATTCTAATATTTTGGTACTAATTAGTACTAATTAGGTACTAATTTTTATGAAAGTTTCAACTCGAAATTCCAAAGCGTCGGGCTTGGAAGCGACATGATTGTCGCTGGCCCGGAAGAATCGAATACGCTATAACTCGTAATCCTGATGGGTACTAATTCTAATATTTTGGTACTAATTGATACTAATTAGGTACTAATTTTTGTGAAAGTTTCAACTCGAAATTCCAAAAGTGCCGGGCTACCATGTCGCTGGCCCGGCAGAATCGGACACGCTATAACTCGCGATCCTGATGGGTACTAATTCTGATATTTTAGTACTAATTGGTACTAATTTTTGTGAAAGTTTCAACTCAAAATTCCAAAAGTGCCGGGCTACCATGTCGCTGGCCCAGCAGAATCGGACACGCTATAACTCGCGATCCTGATGGGTACTAATTCTGATATTTTAGTACTAATTGGTACTAATTTTTGTGAAAGTTTCAACTCAAAATTCCAAAAGTGCCGGGCTACCATGTCGCTGGCCCGGCAGAATCGGACACGCTATAACTCGCGATCCTGATGGGTACTAATTCTGATATTTTAGTACTAATTGGTACTAATTTTTGTGAAAGTTTCAACTCAAAATTCCATAAGTGCCGGGCCAGCGACATGGACCTCGCTATTTCGCTGAATTAGAACAGTTGATGTATAATTTTAGTGCTCGGGGAAAAGTGCCATAATGCTGCAATACAGAAAGTGTTGGTGTAAAGTGTTGGTTACGCTGTAATACAGAAACCACTCATAACTAATACCGACGCAAGAAAGAATGTCAGATTGCCCCATGAACATGAAAACTCGAGTTTAAATGATTGCCAGCATACCATCTGGTTGGTAGAACCGAGCTTCACATTGTCAGAGACTATTTTTTGGCGAATGCTTTCCGAAGTATTTCGTTCCGACTGCTCGGTGTTCACTTTGAAAAAGGTGGTGGCTCTCTAATTTTGTTGGATGCCGTCACTTGTCATTTTCAAGGAACCTTAATTATTAGTCCTGTAATATCGGTATTCTACGAAACCATCCTGGCTGGCCACTTGCAATCAACGGTACTGATGTTATTCATGAATGACCGTACGTGATTTCCAAAATGATAACGTACTTACAAATAGTATCTGACGCCCCAACATATGGTTTGAAGAGCACAAGGATGCGGTACAACTTCTATCACAGATATCTCAATCGCTTGACTCTAATATTTTTGGCAATTTGAAGGGACATTTAGATAGGAATGCCCGATGATTGTGCACTTCTTCAGTCTCAAAATTATTGAAAGAGTAATGGCATATGTCGCAAAAGGTATAGTACTAAAATCCAGTATCTTCTGCACACGACTAATATCACTCTATCCCACGTTAAAGTTAAGCTGTTTTGCAAGCCAAAGGATTAATGTACCGTTTAAACGGACAGTGCTTTCGTTATTTTGATAGTCCCCGGTCCTATGAATTGTTTAAATAGATTTTAAATTTTTTAAAGTTTTTTGTTTATGCTATTTAGAGTAATGTTAGTTTACACAGGGTTTAGCATTGTGAATAATGACATTGAAGACATGTAGCTAATTGTGCATTTCTACGCATAATAACTTTTGTGAAAGATGATGGATTACTGAAAATGATGTTTGTAAGTCCTAATTTTATTTTAATAATTTCCATCAATATACTTTTATTAAGCTTTTATATATAAGATCAATATTTTAATATATTTGAATAGAAACATACTTTAGTTGTAAAATATGGAAAAGATCAACAAAGATTATAAAATTGAAAAGACATTGGGGAACCTTCATTAATACTTGATTTTTAGTGCAACATTTTTTCAGTTTTACACAATTGCATAAACAGATCGCTTCATTATATATACATTTAAAATAGAATGTTTTATTTTATAAAAATCAATAAAAATGACCTTTTCGAAGTTTCATTATGTTTTGCATAATGATGCATTTCTTTTACATGAATTTGTTGTTACTGAACTTCAAAATAATTCCTGTTTTATATGGAAACAAATGTTGGATAGTGAAAAACGCAATAATATGGTCGTATAGGAAATGTTGCAACAAATCTAGGCTAACTAATTGAGATTTTGAAGAAAATACGTATATATTAGAGCATTATTTTGCCCGTCTTTTATCTTACATCTAATTTAAACTCTTCAAATAAATAGTAGGAGCGTAATGTTCTGTAAGAAGTTGCTCACATTCTAAAGGGTTTCACGTTGTTTGCTTCTGCATCGTGGGCTCGAGTTCAAAATCCGACAGAGGCATGGACTCCTGGGCTTTTCAATGATAGGGAGCGGTGTTAGTTCACCTCTATAGATCGCCCATAAAGTAAGTAGCCAACAAAATCTCACTGTAGGAAAATCACAGAGGGTGAATGCCCTCAGGAGAAGGGTCTGCACAATTGGAAAAACATTTTTTCAAAATAAAACAAGAATTATTAGTGTTTTGTTAAGATTACGATATATTACAATCCTCATTTGTGTTAAAATGTTTGACATTTTCTAATCTCAGATTATTTTACAATACGTAAGTGTACACGATGTAAATAATTTTGAGGTTGAAAGAAATTACTGAGTCTCCTTGATTTGTTTTCTGTAGCAAAGAACTCAAAATGCAAAGTCCGTTTTTAACTCCATGTAGTTATTTAATAGTAAGGCTGCACTTTGATCAGGAATAAAGGAATATCTATCACAAATACCTTAAAAGTTAATATATGCTTAATTATGACTTATGTGCATATATTTGAGAAATTTTTACTTTCCTTTCCGTAAAATGTTACATTCATTTAGTTTTATTGATTTGAACATAATTTTCCTGACATAGATAGCGATGGAAATTATAATAAGTCAATATAACAGAATAAACAAGTGCGTGTCAGTGGGAAACATACGATAACCTCATTGCCCTAGTTCAGTGGTCGGCAAACTCATTAGTCAACAGAGCCAAATATCAACAGTACAACGATTGAATTATCTTTTTAGAGCCAAATTTTTTAAACTTAAACTATATAGGTAGGTACATTGTTATTAACATAATTAGGATTCTCCAAAGCTGGCTTTTGCTAAAAACATCCCCAATCTGATTGAGGTACGTTCGCTGAGGTCAACCCCTTTCAACTCTCCCACACATACTCGTCTTGCATACTTATTTCGTCTATCTCCTTTCGTTCATCCTCTCGATATGTCCAAATCCTCTCAACATACCTTTCTCAATCCTCGACACTAGATCTTCTTTCACTCCATAACGCTCCCTAAAATTAACTTCATAAACTTTACTTAAAGTTTTAAGCCACAGTAAAACTATAGGTGCGTTGAATAAAACTTGATATCATACTTAATTGATAAAATCATTATTAATTGATATCATATTATTAATCATATTATTAATTGATAAAATCAAATTGTAAGGTATCCATAAATTAAATCATGACAATGAGACAAACACTAATGCCTTGCATCTCCTCGGAAAGTTTGGGTAAGTCGGGTTTGTAAATTGTTGTTTTTAATTTTAGGCACAATTCCAGGTTCTCATCAATAAGACATCTGAATTTACTCTTGATGAGGTTCATGCTTGAAAATGATTGTCCGTATGAATTTATCGAACCAAATAAGAAAATAACAGCAAAAGCTATTTTTTTCATCTGATTATATGTATGAGTCAGGAATACAATTCCATGTGTTGAAAATCAACATATCTTCCTTCTCCAGGTCTTTCAAAGCAGACCACTTGTGCTTTGAACAAACATTTGTTTCACATTTGTTCACATTTGTTTTTTTTCAATACTAGGTGGCCCGTGAGACCCTTTCGCATGCGATTAAATTACGATAAATTTAATAGCGGGGTTGGTGGTTTGTAGTAGGATGAAAGAAGAGCCGGTTCATTTGTAGCATTTGTTTATTTGTCAAATAACAGTGATGCGTAAGGATAATACAAAACCAATTACAAAACGCCTTTGGCCACAATAATGGAGGTGAAGCATGAGACAAAACAGGGGAATATGAGATATGTATACGTCAAAACACCTTTGTAGACAATATTGAAAGTCAATTACGACAAAAACTCGTGGAAAATGTTATATTTACATTACAAAACCTCTGTGCATACTATTGGACCGTGCCGTTTCGACTCATCCAGGGAAAGAACTTTAGGGTCAAAAGTAAATTTTTCGATTCAATTTTTTAACAAACAATACAATGTGTCATTCTGAATCAACAATTCGTCAGAGGAGGAGAACTTAATCTTTAAAATGTACCTCATTTATCGATTTTAGTTCAGTATGAAGGGAGTAAAAGGGACAAAACAAAAAAACACCTTTTAGAAGTACGTAATATATAGATAGATATATTTCTATATCAGCACAAAGACGTTCAAATTTCGCGCTCCACAATTCTTTGTTTTTTCAAATCAATTGCATTTCAAAGTTGCCAATGTCAATATTAAAGGGAGAAACATTTAATTCTGTTACAGTAGCATTAAGGGTTTTTTTTAGAAATGCTAACGTCGCTTTGCTGTTTCTGACTTCCTGAAACCTGTTGAGAAAAGCTTCCCTCATATTTAAAAGCGTTGTTTTCAAATAGCAAATATCAATATCAGAATTATTTTCTTGGCAATGTTTCAATTGGCTTGGAAAGTGAATCGAAGTTGATTTATCAAAATCTTGAGCAAAAAGAGATAATTTGTTTTCGAATGAAATAACTTCTTCTAACATCAAAAAAAGTGTGTTTCCTTTCCCCTGTAGTTTATGATTAAGCTGATATACGGACTCGTAGATGAGACGTAACGTCTACCATGAAATTAATTTTTTGGATCCACTGATCGTTCGTTAGTTCTGGATAGTGAAACACCCTTCTCAAGGAGAAATGCTTTAATTTCTGTTTTTAAGGAAGCGAAACGTTTCAAAAAGTTTCCTTCTGATTACCAACGTACCTTGTTATGCAGCAGAAGATCTGCGTACTCACTCTCCATTTCACCTAAAAATTCTTTTAATTGTCGGTGATTAAGAGCTTTAGTTATAATGGAGTTGATAATCTTAATCACCAATTCCATAACTTTGCAAATTTCTTCTGTAAATGTCTGCTCACAAAGTACTTATTGAGGAATGATGCAATGGTAAGTAAGTATCTCGTGATTAATTTTCCTTTCAAAATAACAACAAACCCGTTCTTACGCCTGTCATACTTTTCGCCCCGTCTGTTGAAATTGAGACAATTTTAATTTGAGACAGTGAGTTGAATATGATGTTTTTCAATGCACTGAATTACAGCGTTTTCTATATCCTCTCCACGTGTTTGACCTTTGAGTGGCAATAATCCTAAACGTTCTTCTTTAGAATCTGCAGATGAACTAAATCGTACAAAAAGTGAAACTTGCGCTGTATCATTTATGTCACAAGACTCGTCAACGGCTATTGATAAAGATAAACCAACTTAAGATCTTCGACTTGCTGGTTGGTTATATTCGAAGACATTTTGACTAGTATAGACTTTCCTGTGGGAACACGCGCTCGGAAGTAATAGATTGTAGAACACGATGCAAAGATACGACTTCACGATAAGCGTTGACATTTAATCTTTCTGGAAATGTTTTCTCATTAAGTCGCTTCAGAGCACTCGCCTAAAGATAAAGATACATAAACACCAACTAAGTATGCAAAAATAGAAATAAGAACACCAGTTTCAATCGCACTGTACGTGGTATTTTGTGGAAGAGCCACACTCAATGGGCCAAAGAGCCACATGTGGCTCGCGAGCCGCGGTTTGCCGACCACTGCCCTAGTTTGAGGAAGAAAGGGAATACTGATGGTGAGTAGATATGAGGTTCAATAAACTATACTTTTTATTATATAATAAATATATTTTTAGTTGAAAGATTTGCTAACACTTTAAAATTATCTCTAACCAAAGTGTTTTGTTTTAGTGCTAAAACATACTTTGAAACATCTTACGCACTAAGAGCGTACATAAAATGTTACACATTAAATAAGACGTTTAGTAGCTGTTTTGGATATTCATAAAATTTTGTAATAGAATTCTCGTCAAACGCACGCAATTTTCAAAATCGTAAATTGAAGACCTTTTGATTTGATTACTGTAGGATTTTCTTGTAGGATTTCCACGTGTATCGTGGTCACGACGCCACAGGTGTACGATTTTCTTTACCTTAAAACAATGGATGCATGCATGGGTTGGAACAAGCAAGGAAGACAAAGCATTGACCTTAAACATACATTTATTTGATAACACAAATTTCAATTAACTTGTCATAGCTATTAATATAACAATCCGTTTCATATTAACCATTTTAACATGGAGAACCCAGAAGCAGAGGCAAACTATATTGTCAAAGATGATTTTTAGAGTCTATTGGAGAGGCACTTACTATAGCTGATGTATGCAGCGATGATGGTAGTATCGGCGACCGGGACCCAGAATCATCTCCAGTATAGGAACACCTTGGCGGGATATTCGCAATTCTCCAAGGCTCTAGGGCAGACGAGAGTCTCTAACATCTCACTCTGAGGAACCAAATCTAAGAGCCGTCGCCTTCTTCGTCAATTCCTTCCGTCCTTAGTGGAGCTGTTGTCCGTTTACAGGGGGGGGCATTCTGGCCCGCCCCTCACTTTCATTGGGCAGTGGGCTGTTTTTCTTTCAGTTGTTCCTGCCCCAATTGGTTCTTTATTAAACCGCCTCTGTCGCCTCTGTCCATAGTCTATGAAGTACCTCCTGAACATAATTTTATTTTGCAAAACAACTTTGACCCTTCTCATCTGACGTTTTTACTATGGGCCATAAAATAACGACCATCCATCTTGTAAAATTTAGACTTCAGATCTCTATCACTGGCCACACAGACAGCTATTCTTCTATTTTTTTATTGGTTTACAAGCCTTATTTACCCCTACCTCTGCATCCTTTATAATACATTCGTTATTGGCCACACACCGTGGGGAATTATACCATTTAACTTCTACATCACACTCCACCACTATGGAAAAAAAAATTTAATTTTTTTTTCTTTTTATAGTCGACTCATGTCCCTGTTCACAGTAGCTGAAAATAAACATTTTAGAGCATACATGAGAGTGTAAGTGTGCCTCCACGCTTCACAATATTAAATTAAATCTTATCCAAAACGACAAACGAAACAAATTTTGAATTTTGAATAAGACTTCGAATTCTATATACATATTATATGCAATTTCTTTACCATACACAAGTTTTACTGTACATAAAAAATCAAATAATTAGCACATTTGTGGTTCTGTAAATATACTGAGTATAATACATTGGAAATTTCAACAGGAATGAGTACATTACAAATTTGTCTTACTTATTATATTCAACAAAGTTCCCTGCTCTTTATTAGAGATACCATTACAAACTTAGAACGACATAATTTCTCATCTTATCTGCATCATTTTCATTGAATTAATTATATCTTGAAATGACATCTTAGTTATTTATCTAACATGTTCACGTGCGTTAAGTCTTAGCAACACTATCATAATATGAAACAAACATAGAATACAACACAATAAGCTTCTTATTACCCACTACATTGATCAATGAAAATTCCATCATACAATTTGCAACTATACATCATCATATCATCAATATAATTATTACTAAATATTTACGCTATAAAAAAACACTATAATATTTATATACCCTTTTTTTATAATAATTGTAAAATAATAATTATCGCACAAAAATTTCATGACATAAAATAAACCGTATCATAACAACACTAACTATATATACATACATCAACATCTTTGTAACTGCAAATCCTCATACACTTATGTCATTCTCACAGATTGTTTGCAAACTATCAAGTTGCTACAACTTGTCAAATGCCCTTTCTGACGTTACTGTGAAAACTAATTCCTTTTGGTTCATGGGTAACACTCGCACCCGATCCTACTCGTCCAAAACCAGTTTTTCGCTTTAATTCTTTCCTTTGCTTATCTGCGAAATTCTTTGGAGTAAACTGCCGCGCTAATTACTTTTTTACGAGCTTAAGTGGCAACCCAAACGTCTTTCCCCACTGCAGTAAATTATTGCCTTGTCATTTCTTCCGGTTCTGGTAAATTGCCACTCGAATTCCAAATACACGATGCCCAGTGCGACTGCGACTCTTAATTTTTCTATGCGACTCTTAATCTTTCTGCATCGAGCTCAAAGCGTAACTTTATCTGAACTTTTTGTATCACTTTTTATTTTCTATGTCATTTTATCCATACATTTATTTATTCTATTGGACATTTACTTTACAATGTGCTGTAATTGTTATTTTTTCTATGTAACTCACATTGTGTATTGTTTACAATCATCTCTCGCATAATCTAACTTGCTGGATATTAATTAATATGTTACATTATTCTATTATATCCTTTCTCATTCACCGTGATATTTATTTATTTATTTATTTTTTTAATTATTTATTCTTTTTTTTTCTTTTTACTAATTGTCATTCAATTAATGCCGTGAACTCTTCCTTCCCTATGAATCTTTGACCCTCATCATAACTTAATTTTTTTTAGCTAACCACTTTGCTGGATATTTAATTTCGTTCTTTGTTAATGCTGTTTATTTTTCATTATTTATTTAATTACTCATATTGTCTTTTACTCTTTTAATGCTCAACGCTGTGCGTACTTTGCTACCGCTGTGATATTGCCGAACTATGATGGCCTTAATATTTTGTTTAATCTACGCTCATCCGCCACCTTAATACTCGTACCCTCTACAGGTATGTACTTACTTTTTTTAAATTTATTTTACTCTTCATCCTTATAAATGTTTCACGTTGTTTTATGTTTAATCTACCTGCATCGTATGTGATTTTCCTTTCACTACCTTCATTTATTATGATTACTTATTTTTATTGCCTTGATTTTTATTGCCTTTTAACTACGCTATGTTACTCGTTACCCCTTCCTTATTTGATTTTGGGAATACCTTGTAATTCATTGTACTATCTTGTTCATTCACAGCTTCACTTTTTTTTACATGTGATTAATTTGCATTTTACCTTACCTGCATTGAATTACTGTACTTATTACTTGTGACTCATTCCTGCCTGCCCAATTTGCTCGATTTTTATTTATTTACTTACTTATGTATTTATTTATTTTTGTTATTTATTCATTTTTATTTGATTTGATTACTTCCTGGTCTAAGATTATAACCATGTTGTTGTTGAATTTTTGTGCTGCGCGTATCAATTTGCCTTCGGGGTTCCTGTTGCGACAACGTATCTTTTCGCAAATACGACTCCTGTGAAATAATTTGTTTACTACTCTCATTGTCAAATTCCACATGCGTGTCATCACCATTGATATTCTCCTCATCGATTATATTAGTTTGCACTTTTGGCAAATTCATTTTCACTAATTTTGTTATATACACCATACAGTCTGTCTTAAAAGGATTCACCGCATTTTTTCATAAAAATTTATTATTTATAAAGCTTTTCATAATGATATAGGGGCCCATAAATTTTGGGTGAAACGTACCAGGCGGCCTAAAACTCTTCATGTATACAGTATCCCCAATATTCAATCTAACCGTAGCTTTCCTTTGTCTTTTGTCATATTCGTCCATCATTCTTCTCTGATTAGCTAACGTATCATTACGAATCTGTTCAATTTGTTCAAATGTTTTTTTGAGATACTCTGGTGGTGGCTTCTGAGACTCACATGGCTGATGGGCGGAGAAAGGTGTTCAAAGGGGGCGATTACAAAATAAAACACTTGACGTGTAAACAGTTCTTCTGGAAATCGAATTATTCATAGCTAATACAATGAATCGGGATTGAACATCCCAATCGAATAATTTTTGTGAGGAAGCCATAATAGATTCTTTATACTGACGATGTGTTCTTTCACACATGGAATTTGCTCTCGGAAAATATACACTGGTCTGTCTATTTTTAATATTCAAATTTGATAGAAATAGTCGAAATTCATCCGATATAAATTGTGGTCCATTATCAGTCAATACAATCTTTGGCAAGCCAAACGATGAAAAATATTTCGTTACCGCATTAATTAGCGACGTTGAAGTAATTTTACGTAAGGGAAACACTGACAAAAACCGTGAGTACTGATTGACTATTGTTAGTACGAATTGATTACCTTTCAATGAACATGGAAGTTTGCCAATGATATCCATGGATAAGAATTCTCCTGTTGCATAATTTTTTTCTATCTTTTGTAGTGGAACTGCAATTGTCGGTCTAGATTTGTATAGTTTGCATGTGTGACACGTGTCGCAATAATTTTTGATATCTCTGTACATTCCATACCAAAAGTAAACTGATTTACATAAATTGTAAGTCTTAGGGAAGCCGAAATGAGCCGAGTGTACATTCACCATTACATTGTTCTTAAATTTCTCTGGAACCACTATTAAAGCTCGCTGCTCTTCTGTCATTGAATCTCTATCCGGCATTACCCATAGAAATTTGCGGTCACTGTCCAATCTAAATATTTTGTACCTCCTCCTGTCTTTCTTATTTCCTATTGCTTCAATGATCATTTTGAGTTTTGGATCTTTTTGTTGATGTATCGACATACTTTCTAGATATATAGTTTTATCAAATTTAAAAATATCCTCAGTTAGTTTTTCTAGAATAGGAATATTAAAAACTGGCCTTGATAGAAAATCTGCAGGGTTCGATTCTCCTGCAATATGTTCAATTTTGAAATCAAATTGCTATATATCTAATAACCATCGCGTTGTAATACACTGCTGGCCACTGTAAATGCAACACCCTGAAGGAAACATGCAAATAACATGAAATTTACAACATGCATTAGCGGAGGTGAGATATGCAAATGATTAGAATTTCAGCGCAGACGCACATCACGCGCCCCTCTGGCGCCACTTCAAAGCGCTATTTCAGGCTTGGAGATTTCGACGATTTCAAGTTCGGCAATTGTGTTTTTCTTGTGGTTTTTTTTCAAAAAAACGATCCATTATGCCTTGTCGAAAACAGCGATCATCTTTTGGTCAAGTATCCGAGTTCGACAGAGGAAGGATAGTGGCCTACCGAGATTGTGGATTATCTTTCAGGGAAATCGGTAGTCGTGTTGGACGAAACCAAACAACTGTAATGCGGATATGTGATCGTTGGATGCAGGAGGGTACGACGGACCGGCGTGTTCGATCGCATCCACCTCAGCGCACCACTTCACGTGATGACAGGCAAATTGTGCGCATGGCAGTGACGGATCACTCAGTCACATCACGAACCATAGCACAGAACATGCAGTCTGTAACGCATCATCCAGTGTCTGCGCGTACCATTCGACGCCGTTTACAGCAGAGTGGTTTGGTGTCACCGTGGTCTCGGACACAAAAATTGTTCACTACTTTCTCCTAAAGAAGCAATTTAAAATCGGCATTACTGCGCATGCCTGATTTCATGTGAACAGATTTAAAAACCCAGTTGTTTTTAGCTCCACGCACACACATACTCTTTTCCCTGCAGGAATTTTTGTGTCATTTCCTTTCCGAGTTGGGATCTCTTTTTGTTTTATGTTTGTTTTATTCTGACGATTAAACTCCTTCCAGTTTATGCTTGCATTCGTCATTGCATTTCATCACGAATACGCAGCGGCATGATAGCAGTATATTCCACTAGCTATCGCCGCAAGGTTAGTAGTCCTACCTCAGAAGGGCTACAGTGGTCTGTCCGCAAGACGTCCATTGCTTTGTCTACCCTTAACGCAGAACCACAGACGTCTCCGCCGCCAATGGTGCGATGACAGAAGGATGTGGACGGCAGAATGGAATGAAATTGTGTTTACTGACGAGTCACGCTTCTGTCTGCAACACCACGATGGTCGCATTCGAGTCAGGAGACACCGTGAAGAGAGGATGCTGAACAGCTGCGTTATGCACCGCCACACTGGTCCTGCACCGGGAATTATGGTATGGGGCGGTATTGGATATCACTCTCGAATACCTCTAGTACGCATTCCCGGTACTTTAAACAGCCAGCGCTACATCTCCGAGATGTTGGAGCCAGTTGTCCTTTCTTACCTTCAGGGCTTGCCCACAGCCATATTTCAACAGGATAATGCGCGACCACACGTGGCACGCATTGTCCAACTGTTCTTCGTCAATCGCCAGATTGAATTGCTTCCCTGGATGCCTCGCTCTCCGGATCTTTCGCCGATAGAAAACATGTGGTCCATGGTTGCTCTACGATTGACCCAGATTCCATCCCCAGCTGCCACAGCAGATCAACTTTGGCAACGCGTGGAAGTTGCTTGGTCTGCTGTACCCCAAGAACTCATCCAAAGTCTCTTTGAATCAATGCCGAGGCGGATGGCAGCGGTGATCTCCAACAATTGCGGCTACTCTGGCTACTGATTTTGGCAGGAACCACACTTCACATAAGTCTATTTATTTTTGAAGTCTATTTATTCTATCTAATTTAATCATTTGATACTTGGTCAACATGTTATCTACAAAATAAATTTTGTTGTGATATCTCTTGTCTTTCTTGGTGTTGCAATTTGGGTGGCCAGCAGTGTATCTGATTGTTTTGTTAAACTTAAATGATGTGTTAATGATTTGGAATCAGTTAGAACTTTAAATCGTTTGCCAAATAAGAATTTTTTAAAATGTATCATCGCATCATGTATTGGCAATAGCTCAAGTTTTATTTATTGATATCTGGCTTCGGAATCCTTGAATTTTTTAGAGTAAAATTCTATTGGCATTTGTGTACCGTCATGTCCTGCATCAGTATCCCTGATAACGCAATCTTTGAAGCATCACAACTTAAAATAAAATTCTTATTAAAGTCTCTCTTGAAAGTCGTTGGTTTATGCAAAACAGAGTTCTGAATTTTCTGAAAAGCCTGCTGCATCTCTGCGTTCCATACAAACTTTACTTTCGGACTTGTCACTTGTATTAACGGATATACGGTCTCTGAATACTGATTAATTAATTCCCTGAAATAATTACATAGCCTTAAGAAGGATTTTAATTGTCGCCTATTCTTAGGTAAAGGGAAATTTATATTTTTTTTAATATTTTTCTCTGCTGGTGCTACACCGTTCTCATTAATTTCAAAGCCTAAGAATTCAATCGTGTCTTTATACAATTGTAACTTTGATGGTTCTATTGTTAGATTTACATCTTGTAATCGTTTTAAAATTAACAATAATTTTTCTTCCATCTCTTCTTGGGAATTTGCACAAATAACCACATCTTCGAAATAATAATGTATATCATGTTCTTTTTAATCACTGAGGCACTTGTCCACTAATTGAGCAAAATATGCTGAGCTATTTTTAGCACCAAATGGAAGCCTGTTTGGCTCAAATTTCCCAAATTATGTGATAAATGCCAATTTATGTTTGTCCTCTGGTTTTAATACAATTTGTTGAAATGCCGCATGTAAACCTAAAGTGCAGTATAGTTTGTAACCTCCTATATTATTTAAAATTTTTCTAATATCCGGTAAATTGTATGGAAAACCTACCGTTATGTCATTCAAAACCCTATAGTCACACGCCATTCTGTATTTAATGTTACCCGCGTTATATGTTTTCTTTGTTGAATTTTTTTTTATAAAAATTTCCGGAAAACTGTAGTTAGATGTAGAATGTTTTATTATTACAGCCTTTAGAAGCTTTTCGATTTCTGATTTCGCATAAGGTTTAATTTCGTAGGGTAAAGGATAAGCTTTGGATTGAATGGCTAAATCGTGGATTAATTTCAAATCTGGAGATACTAACGTTGTGCTCCCCAGGGTATCATATGATTTTGAAAAACAGCGGTAATGTTCTAATAATTATTTCATCACTCTTTCTCTATCCTCATCCTGTAAATGTGACAGATCAAAATCTTTCTCACTTAATTCCTTTTTATTTAAATCATGTATTTCATTTAACGTTAAATTATTAATTATATATTCTTTTTACGTGTTTTCTCCGTTCGTCTTATTGATGACAAAGTCTTGATGATCGATTGCTAAATTCATTTTCTTATTCAATGTCAGTTTCTTTTCGGTTGAATTATGTACATAAGTTAAAATATGGTTGGAGTGGTTAACTCTAACTAGTGCATTGTCTACCAGCACTCCTAATTTATTTTTATTTGAGGTAATTAAAATATCTGTATTGTTTGGTAACTTCATCTTAGGTTCAAGCATTACGCATCTCGTCTCATGGGGCTCCAACGTTACTTTTTTTATTAAGAAGCAATTAAAATTGCTATTTGAATCCTCATGATTCATAGCTAAATCTTTCAAAGAATTTGTATTTTCATCCGTGTATATATCTTTGAATGTTACATGATTGCTATCATAGTCGACCACTGAATTGTATTGTTTTAGAAATGGATACCCTAGTATTATCTCGTAATGTTTACTGACGTTATTCATGACAAAAAAGGATTGTTTGAAGGATCTTTTATCAATTTTGAAATTAATTTGTATTACTTTTGAAAATAGTATCTCAGTATTTTGTATTGTTGTAATTTTAATGTTTCTGGACAAATATTTTATTTGAACGTCGTTCTGTTTAGTTTTTTCAAATAATACATTGCTCAAGATGTTCACCGCAGCCCCAGAATCTAACAACACCGTACATATTAAATTTTGTATTTCTATTTTTAGTACTGGTAGATTTGAGACTTCTTTGAAAGTACAACTTGCAATTATTAATTGATTATTTTTTTCTTCCTCATCTTCGATTTGATCCGTTTGTGTCATCGATACCGTTTTGTTTTTTCCCCCTGTTCACTAATCTTCACATTTTTGGTTATCTTGCCCACTTGAATCTCATTTTGCCTCGGGAACCTCTGTATCTGTGGGCTTTTATTACTGTTTACATAGTGTACCAGCGGTTCCCTTTTTAGTTTAACCTCCTAGCATATGGTCTCCTACCTCTTATACACGTATTATGTCTCACACCCCTGACCATCCTGTCATAATTATAATCATTATTCCTATTTATCTCTGCATATGCTTCTCCCTGTTGCGGATAATAATTTCCTTGTCTGTGGTTACTTTGATAATTATCAACATTACTGTAACTTTGCCTATAATTAACGTACGTTTGTGTCATTTGATTATTTCCACTAAAATTTCGCCTCTGGGCGTCCCCCAATATATATTCGTAGAACTCGGAAAATTACTTCCTGCCTGAATTACTGGCTGTGTTTGATTTTGACTCATGGTCACATTCTTAGGGTTAAACCAGCATTGTAGTGTACTGTTTTTGGTTTTTCCACATAATTCACATTTTATGTCATCACCTTGGCCCTCTTTTGCATCTTTTAAACTTAAGTTATTTATTTTCTCTGTCGTGGCGTTTAATCGTTCCATCAGTTCTTTATTTTGATTTAATAGTGATTCAATTATTTTCATTGAAGTGCTATCCAAATTTATATTCATAACGCTGTTTTACGAATCCTCTAGCGCGTTTTCTATGTTTCTGGCCGTTTCGTAAGCCTCGTTAAATGTGGTAGGAGCCGTTTTTTAACTTCCAATTGAATATCGGGTCTTAATCCGTCTAAAAATTTTGATAATTTAATTTTTTCCGTCAGACCAACCGCTCCCTGATCCTCTGATAGTTTCGCAACTTTTAAATAGTTGTACGCGGCCCTGACAATTTCCTCCTTAAAATCTTTAACGGACTGTTCGGGTTTCTGCGAGATTTTCATTAAGGCATTTTGTCATTTCATGAAATCTTGCTCCGGAGTGAATTTTAGTTTTAACGTTTTCTTAAAATTTTCATAATTATTTTCGTCCTTTAACTCTTCGTGACTGCTTACATAATGTAATGCTCTGTCCTTTAGTTTTGCTTTTAAAAATAACAATTTATGCTCTTCATTTAACTTCCCTATGGCTGCTATTTTATCAAATTGGCTAAAAAAAAAATCAATGTTGTCATTTTTATTCCCAGAAAATTCTGGCAAATGCACTAATATATCTTTTCCCCCCATAATTGTATTATCCTTTGTTTCTAATTTACGTATTAATTGCACTCTAATTGCATCAATATCAATTTGCTGATTCTGCATCAATCTAATGATTGGCGATATATCTTAAATATTGCCTAACCTATCACTCAAACTATATAATATCATTAACATATCATACATAAACTACCAACAATTGTCATATCATTCTATTCGCATTAGTTTTAAACAATTCACTTTAGTGTGTATCCAACATTAGTCAAATAATAAAGTTCATAATTATATATATAATATCACTTCAAACTTTCAAACAATTCACAGTGGTAAAGAAATTGCACACAAGTCTCTGCTTCTGAATATCCCACGTTAATATCCTACGACTCTTATCATTCATAATATTATGATAAAAATTCTCATTATTAACCCGAGAGTAGTCGCGCCTTTTCTTAGAACGCCAGTAGTCGCGTTCGGTCCATTTGCCGCCCGCTACCAGTTGGTCGAAAACAGAGTTGAAATTTGTCGGTGTTACGAGATGATCGGAAACGGAGAACATAGAGAAAAAATTATTGATTGAATTTTGGAAAGATAAATATTACAGAAATTACTATACATTTAATTTAAATATATATTCAGTTGACATTTACATAAATATTTTTAATATTTTATTTACAAAATAATTTTAAATAATAAAAATTAATAAATAATTTGACTGAATTTATAAAGATACAGTGAATTACTAATTAGTATAAATTTTCAATTATAAATTTGAAATCGTTCTGAAATAAATCATTTTGAAAGACAGAACCGCAGTAAAAGATACAATTTACATCAGTCATTCATTTAATTAAAATAAATATTCAATTGTATGTTTGAAAGCATGCTTATTTCAGTTAATGTTTAAGTAATAATATTTCTTAAAACAATAAAAACAGGATTAAAATTTCTCTGAAATTATAAATATGCAGCAACAATTTATTTTGAATGAATTGCCACTTGTAGATCGAAAAGCATTATTTCGGAAAAATATTTTGCAAAACTGAACACAAGCAAAGTTAATTTTGTTATACCCCGGAAACAAACATTCATTGAATTTGTAAAAAAAAATAATTTTCCTGTGGCGTTGTTAAATAAATGTGTATTTTCATTTACAGTAAAAATTTTAAAAATAGATAAATTTTAGAAAAATACTTACCCCATTCTTGTAACTATAGTATAAACATTAGTTGTATTATCCAAAAAAGAAAAATATTTTTATTTTCATAACTTTTAATCTACATTAGGAAATTCGCATTGTTTTGCACATTCTACACACAAATTTAACGTATGTTCTTTGCAGATATACAGACTACATTGTTCACAAAATTGTTTTGTTTTTCGATTTTGCTTTTTTGTGCAAAAACTACACCTTTCAGTTTTTGGAGTTCGAAGAAATTTTTTGGTGGGTTCACCACAAAATGCTCTGATATTTCTTTTCAGCGGATTTGGCAATGTTATTCTGTTTTCTTTCATTTATATGCTCTCTTAATAAATCTAAAGCCAGTTCTTTCAAAAAATAGCGACGAACTACCTTTTTTCCAGTATTTTTTTAAAAAATAATTTGTGAATTTATTCCCGCAATATTCATCAATGAAAAAAACACAGTAAGCGGCCACCTATTACTTTTCCTTGCGACAGAATAGGAACCTTTCATTTCATCAACTACATCAACGCCTCGTTTTGTAACATTATAATCATTTATAATATCTGGCTTCATTTGCTGTGATTCTTCTATCGGAGTGTCGTGATGCATTGAAGAAATGAGTAATACGGAAGCATTTTTCTTGGGTACATAAGACACTAATGTTATGTCTCCGTAAAATCCAAATGTGCTTGACAGAACTTTTCGACTTTTTGACGGCAGAAATTCTTTGGGGATTTCTTTTTTATTTTTTCTTAATGTCCCAATCATTGTAAGATTGTTATCCTCTAAAAGTGATTTTGCTAAAGGAATTGATGTGAACCAATTGTCCATTGTCACATTTCTTCCGGTGCCTGATATATGCGCAATTAGACGTTTCACAACGTCATATGGAGAATTGCTCAAAAGAAAGGGTCCATTTGGTTGCTGACCAGCATAAATTTCTAATTTGCTAACATAAAAGTTTATAGCTTCAACCATTGCGTATATTTTGATGCCATATTTAGCTGGTTTCGATTTCATGTATGCACGAAATGAACAGCGACCAAGAAATTGTTCCAGCATTTCATCAATAGTGACGTATTCACTGAAAGTGAAGTGCTTTTCGAAAGCGTCATTTATTTCGGAAAATATTTCCCTGATGGGTTCTAACCTATCTAATGCACGCCGTTCTTTTCTGCTGTTCATATCGTCAAACCGTAAACATTTCAATAAAAATCGAAATCTCCGTAAAGGCATTGTTGATTGGAAAACATCGACACCTGTGCCATCATCGCTCCATAAATCTGTTAAATTTTGATGGGATGACTTCATAACCCCAGCAATATAAAGAAGTCCTAATACTGCTTTTAGTTCTGTTAGGCAGGTTAATTTACAGTCTCTTTCTCTCGAATAATTAGGCTGTTGACATTTTATATAAATATTTGTATAATTAACAATTTTCTCTAAAATGTTATCATTGAAAAATAGTTTCCAGGCATCTAAAACTGTATTTGCATCTTTTGCACTGTTACGAACTCCTGGTGTTTGAGAAACTATGTTGTGTTGTCTCCGTCGCACATTTGATCTAGGAGAATTCTTTTCCCATTTGGTAAGATTATCTTTACCAATAAAAAATTCGGACGACGATATCACACATCCATTTTCTCCTACTTCATTATCTGATTCTTCAGAATCAGTTACCTCATCCTCGTTTATATCTAAGGAATTTTCTTCCTCTGATGAACTGACTTCATCACTAATAGAATCCTCTTATAAATTATCAAACAGTTCTAATGCTTCCTGAACCGTTAAAAAATTTTTACGAGACATACTAAAAATAGTTAAATGGTCTTTTAGCAAAAGAGCAGAAAGAAAGACAGACTAAAGTCTACTCATCAAACTACGCTTACTGAGAATCCACGATTCAAAGAATCAAACTTCCCTCCAAAGGCATTCGCGGAATGGGAAGGGGCAAATATGAGAGACTCAGCTGCTCGCACCGCGGTCTTTCAGACCGATAAGAAGTTTAGAATGCAGTAAAATTCTGAGAAAACATAGGAATGCCTTGCAATTTTAGGACACAATAGGGCTGACAGTCAAGGTCAGCTACGTGGAGTTTCCCCATTGTACCTTTAAGGGGAGATGGGTTACAGAAAGATAACTGATTTCGGCGGCAAGCGTAAGCTTAGCGTCGTCCCACCTTGAAGGCATCCAACTCAGAGTTTATGAAGACTGGCCGCCGCGAGGGAGCACATCCCAAGCTCCGACACTCAGCACATATGCAACTTTACCGAGTCACTCCACCTGGCCAACCGCCTGCAGAACGACTTTTTCGCTACATCACATCACAACACAGGCTTTATTGATAAATACATACAGAAAACATAAACATACATCGAAAATAGTTCTATGGCAATTGGACGTGTTCGTCCATAAGCCTTTTAACGATTTTGTTTACTACTTTGCCAAAGTAGTAATCGTTATATAACTTGTACTTTGTCCATTGACTTGCATTCCCTGGCAGGTCGGCACGCAAGTCAGCAAAGTTTCTGCAATCGAATAGACAGTGCTCGACTGTCTGGATCTCACCACAACTGCATCTGTCCGACTTCCCGAAGAATTTGGCCTGATACTGGCCAAAGCTGCCGTGCCCAGTGATCGCCTGGTTCCTCAGGAAGTCACATTGGACTCTATCCAAGCTGACTTTCTGGAATATCTCCTGCGTCCGCCTGCCTTTGGTGGACTCATTCCACCTTTCTTGCCAAGATTTTAAGGCATCTTTCATAAGAATGCCTTTAAGCTGGTTCTTAGTCAGCTTATAGTCGTTATTGATGGTGGGGAGCTGAGTCGCTCTTTTGGCGATCTCATCCACCTCTTCGTTGTTGCTGTTACCGGCATGGGCTTTCACCCAGTGCCAGGTAATATATAAGCCGTTTATAGTGATACTCCTTTTTAGGTTTTCCACCAGCCGACATTTAAAGCTCTTTGCTCTGAGCGCCTGTAGTGCGCTCATGGAATCCGTGAAGACATCGAACTCGTCGGTTCGCGACCTTATTGCATCCTCAATTACCATCTCTATCGCTCTTAACTCAGCCTGATAAGAGGAGCTGTGATCTGAGTTCCTCTCCATTAGGTCATAGAGCCTTACATTGTTGTCATACTTGACAACTCCTGATCCGACTTTGCCTTCCATCTTTGAGCCGTCTGTGTAGTACTGTGTACTACACCCTGGCTCTAGATTGGTCGACCAGTCAATGCTGCTGATATCCTTGATGGAATGGATATCGAAGTTTCTCACTTCGCAGCTTTCCCCATCGAGCTTAAGACCGTTAAGGTCATACGCTCCGTTCTCATTATGGATCAGGTGAATAGTCCTCTCCATTTTGGCTCTGATGTCCAGAGGCAAACACCCCGCCATAAAGCCCCGCCGGCGGCAAATAGACCGACGCGCGACTACTCTCGGGTTAAGTTTGGCGATTAACGTAATAGATCACCTCTCAAATTTACTACTTCTTCATACTCGTTATGATCATAATAGTGTTAAAATGTAATCTGAATGGTAATCATAATGTTGCTCACAAATCATATTCAAAGTCTATTTTCACTACAGTTGGTAAAAAAAAAATACTTGTTTCCTCTTCTACAAAAAAAACTTAATTATTCTAGTAAAATAACAAAACATTATTTTAGTCTTGATTATTACTAAGGTGTCTTCCGTAATATCCGCACCTACTTCCAACCACGTGTATCCTGGTCACGACGCCACAGGTGTACGATTTTCTTTACCTTAAAACAATGGATGCATGCATGGGTTGGAACAAGCAAGGAAGACAAAGCATTGACCTTAAACATATATTTATTTGATAACACAAATTTCAATTAACTTGTCATAGCTATTAATATAACAATCCGTTTCATATTAACCATTTTAACATGGAGAACCCAGAAGCAGAGGCAAACTATATTGTCAAAGATGATTTTTAGAGTCTATTGGGGAGGCACTTACTATAGCTGATGTATGCAGCGATGATGGTAGCATCGGCGACCGGGACCCAGAATCATCTCCAGTATTGGAACACCTTGGCGGGATATTCGCACTTCTCCAAGGCTCTGGGGCAGACGAGAGTCTCTAACATCTCACTCTGAGGAACCAAATCTAAGAGCCGTCGCCTTCTTCGTCAATTCCTTCCGTCCTTAGTGGAGCTGTTGTCCGTTTACAGGGGGGGGGGCATTCTGGCCCGCCCCTCACTTTCATTGGGCAGTGGGATGTTTTTCTTTCAGTGGTTCCTGCCCCAATTGGTTCTTTATTAAACCGCCTCTGTCCATAGTCTATGAAGTACCTCTCCCAACATAATTTTATTTTGAAAAACAACTTTGACCCTTCTCATCTGACGTTTTTATTGTGAGCCATAAAATAACGACCATCCATCTTGTAAAATTTAGACTTCAGATCGCTATCACTGGCCACACCGACAGCTATTCTTCTATTTTTTTATTGGTTTACAAGCCTGTATTTACCCCTGCCTCTGCATCCTTTATAATACATTCGTTATTGGACACAAACCGTGGGGAATTATACCATTCCACTTCTACAGTTATGAAGGTAAAATATAAATTTGTCCATATTTTCCCATGCACTTTATTTTTTCAAATATTAAAATATTTTGTCTATAGAGTATTGGCTACTTCAACCCAGTCTTGGGTGTATATAATTTAAAGTGGCACTCTAAATGAATTTGATACAAACACAGTTTATACATGAAACAATGTTTATTGAATTCGTTGCACATATAGAATTTGCTTTTACAGCAATAAAGATACGTACTACTTGTACGGAATATATATTAGCATTCAATAAAAATACACTTTGCAATACTCACAAACTAGAGAGTCAAACCAGCAGTTCTGCCACGTAAACTCTCGGCCCCCTAAGCACAAGCGCCGGTTAACACCTGGAGCTGCTTACCTCGTAGCTCCCTCACGCTTATCTATCAACTTTTTACAACCTCTTTAACAACCTCTTAACTTAATCAAGCTGCTTGGTATTTATACCAAGCGCGTATGCCGAAATTAGCATATCTCAAGCAGCTTCTTTAATTCATTCACTCAAAAGTTCGATTCTTGTGAATCGAATCTTATGTATACTTTGCATGTCTTTCTATTATAATAGGATTAAGCTCATAAGTTTTTTAAAATGAAAACTCTGATTTAGTGAATAATTACAAAGTTTGCAGCCAAAACATTTTCTGATTAACGAAGTATCCATAAGTTCACCAATCCAGATGAAACACACAAGGATTCTTCCTATTTTAAAATCATTTTGGCCTTTTAATACTTTTTTTACACAGAAAATGACTCAAAATTTTCTTATAAGCTGATCATACCATTAAGGAAGACACAATGATTTAAATCTACAGTATAATTAAGGGGGTAATCAAAATGTGGATTTAAGAAATTGTGTGTTCCTGCTTGCTCTTTCCAGAAGTTTCATGTAAGTCTTGATCATACCATTTTGACTGATAGATTCCCTGAAAGTCAATCCCCCCCCCCAAAAAAAAAAAAGTTTGAATCTATAATTTTTCTTTCTACATACAACCAGAATGAGATTCACCAAGGTAGTTAAAAAAATTTTTACCTTACTCAAGTTTTAGGAAGAAAAAGTGAAAAGAAATGCCCTGAATACTGGTTTTTAAATGACAACATCCTTAGGAATTAATACCTGACAAACAACTCGACTCGTTATCTTAAAGAAAAATGTAGGCAATGGCTGACCTACCCTAAGTATACAGAATCACATCGGTTGTCAGTCTACGGTGTTTGAGTAAACAATAGAACCGATTATCATCTGGGAGATATTTCCATTCTGTATTTCATTCTCTCTGTCAACAGCTACAAAATACTTATTTGGGAGAAAAAATGCTCTGTATGTGCATACTTTGATTAAATTAAGCTTCATGAGTCGATATTTAAATTATTAATTTGTGTAAATAGAACTTGGGTCTATATATATTTACTTAAGAATTGAATAGTCTACTGAAATTCAAAAATCAACTACGAGTAATTATAGAAAATAATTGTGATTCCAAGCCCGTACAGACGTTTAAAAAAATTAAACCTTAAGTTTACAAATATTTAAAACCTCTCGTAAAATTTAGAGGAATATTTAAGCCTATAAAAAGGCTTTTTCTGGTTAAGAAAGGTATTTCAGAATAATAATAAATGTTATATTTTTAATGTATGGTTGGTAATAAAATGATTGTGTCTATTTTATCACATTGTTGCAAATATATTTTGCTTCATTATACGATTCTGACAGTTTCAACATTGTTTTCATAATAGAGGGACGAGAAAAAATATCTGCACTTATCTATAGTCAGGCCATTTTTGGACTTTTGAGAATACAAGAAAGGAAAGAAAAATGTGTATATCTTGTGAGATTCTGTATATGCGATATATTTTCCTTTTATTTCAAAAGATATGTTTAAATTTTGAAAAAGGGAATTTGCTATGATATATCGTTTATTTTAGATATCGTATGAAATGGATTCAAAAATCTAATTTTTCTGTAAGGTGTTTGACATATTTTGAGTTTTTAACACTTGTACATTTTCTAGTTTGGGAAAAATTTTGATAGAAATGAGCTAAAGGAATTATATAATAATGAATTATATAATAGAATATAAAGTCATACTTTGTGGTCCTTTAGTACTCGACGTAAATTAGTATTCTAGACTTGAATACTAAGTTATATTGATAAATACCCATTGATAATTACATATTGTATGACAGTTCAAAGAAGGTAATTTTGCTCGCACTGCAGGCATATTATTGCCTGCAGTGCGATACACGTGTACCACTGATATGCACTACCTTTTAAAGCAGCTTGAGCAATTTTAAGTTTCTCCCCCTCTGGGGTGCATTGTTGCTGAAAGTAATGCTCAATTTTCTTTAGGAATTGGCTTGAGGGGCCGCCATTGAAGGTGGCTTCGAATGGCGCAGTTTGCTGAACCATAATTTCCCGAGGAAAATTTCCAACAGGGTTTTGTTCTACGACACTCATTTTCAAATAGTATATAAGTATAATAACAAGATACTTTCACAATTTAATTTTATCAATATCAGAGTATAACACAGTATAAAATTTAACTTCAAATATGTTCGTTATAAATGTAACGGGAACAACCAGGGTTTATATAAACTTTCGGGCAGCAGTATAAAGTATGTCTTGTAAAGTCTTTTTATACTTTATTTATAAAACATGAAATTTGAAAAATTATGTCTTTAGATAATTCTACTGTATGAATAATGAAGTTTTTCTTCTGGTAAATTGAATTTAGTGAATATTTCATACATGAGTATATTAATATTTCACGGATAAAATGTGTTATATTTCTGACATATTTCATGTATATATTTCATTATGGACTTAACACTTTCCAAACATTTGATGAATATTCTGTGAAAATTATTGGCAAAATGAATTTAGTGTAAACCTGTCAGAGTTAAAATTATCTTTTTACCACGTTTCATTTTGCCAGAAAAGTTAGACGCTTTAAGGAGGATAAATGGCCTTATGAATTTGTATAACTTCGGGCCTATTAAACTTTGTCATTGCAAGTTTCAAGTCCCTATGATCCTATTATTAGATTATTAATGATTCCATGTTCTATTCAGGACTTTAGAATCGAACTAAATTAATTTATAATAGAATAAAGATTGATAATTTAACGCATGTGTATCAAAGAACTTTTCGAACATTCATTTGCGGATTTGGTCAAAGAACAGAATAAAAGTCAATAAAATGCAATTTAAATATCAAAAGAAACTATGAATGGAAGTTATATATTGATTCATATGTATTTTGTGTAAGTAATAATGTAATGAAAGAAAGGGAAATTATGGAAAATAGTGGTTTAATGTAGGGTATTCATGAAAGGGCTTTAAATTGAATAATATAATGAGCTGGCAATTCACAGGGATAGTATTAGAATATTCTGTACTGCTTTCGTAACTAACCCTAATTTATATAAACACCTTTATGGGGAAATAAACAGAATAATTTCAGCGTACAGACATGAGTTCATAAACAAACAAATTAGCGTAAACTTTCGTGTACATGCATCGAATCAGGTAGAGAATGTTCAAATGTTTATTATATCAATTTTAGTAATAGTTCAGGTACTTGCATATTGCATATTCCGTATAATAATTATAAATATTGGTTCAATTTACGTTTGATTTCGCTACTAAAAGGTTACCTCAATTAACTGTATTACAAAGTAATATATATATATATATATATATATATATATATATATATATATATATATATATATATATATATATATATATATATATATATATATATATATATATATATACATATATATATATACATGTATATATATAAGTTTTTATGTGATTTAAATTAGGCAAAATATTATTTTATTTGTATATATCTATAAACTTGCATTTGTATTTATAAACGTGTGCAATTTAATATTATTATATAAGAATGAACAGAATAATAGTACACAAAATATCACTTATATTATATTACACCAATATTTTGGCTATTTTATATATTTCATGCTATAAGAAAACTGTTAGTGTGACCACAGCAATGTTTCTATATTAATACAATAACTGAAAGTGATACGGTACGTACATAACATATATTCACTGTAGTAAAAACCGTAATATCCTAATAAAATTTATAAATAACTCAGAGAAATCACTGAGTTGCAAACTGACTTTCTACATCAATTAACATAGAATAAAACTAGCTTCTGGCGCCTACTGCCAGTCTCTCCCAATCGTCTACATTACATTATATTACAAAGTTTTGTTCCAAGTACGTCGCCGGCTGTAAGTTATGTTTGCCTATCGAGTTTCTTTGCGCAGCGGGAGTTTCTTCCCTAATCAAAGGAAAAAATTAATCGCTTTTTCTATTTATTTCAATTTGTTCTCATTAACCAGTCAGTAATCATGTCTTTTTACCCAAATATTTCGTAGGGAACTAACAGAATTTGATTTCTTTATCGTGTTGATCACATAAGTTATTTTTCCCGCCGAAGTACGTTTTTGCATTAAATCGTTCAAAAATCTCAAGTTGTCTGTTTTCCAACAGTGGACGTCCTATAGGTTTATTACGTCGAGCTAACATATTTTCTTGAAAACAGATGATGCATGTAGTGTCAACCGAGAAGAAAACGTATCATACAGAACGTTTATTTTCAACAGTACACTCATGGACACTCATGGACAAAAAAATTAGCGCACCAAGAAGGAGTCATCAAAATGAAACGAAATTTTACATACGTAATGACTACTTTGATATAAGTAAATCATAAGAAAATCAAAGAAAAGGGATAATTTATTTCAGAGAAAAAGGCAAAAGAACTGAGGAGTTAATACTCCGTTGGACCCCCCCCTCTAGCGCGAATGCACGATGCGATACGATTGGGCTTTGAGTCATACAAGTTCTGTATGATGTCTTGAGACATTTCGTTCCATATTTGCTGTAACCTTGCCTCTAGTTCGTTCAAACTCGTGGGATGCCCAACTCGTCGTCCCAAATGATCCCAGATATGCTCGATTGGAGACAAATCTGGGGATCGGGCAGGCCAAGGAAGGGTAGTAACAGTGCGGAGACAGTCTTGTGACACCCTTGCCGTATGAGGCCGAGCATTGTCTTGTTGAAAAATGGCTCCTGGGAGCCGTTGCATGAGTGGCAACACATGTGGTTGCAGGTTTTCATGAACATACCGCTGGGCTGTCATGGTACCACGGAATAATACTAGGGGTGACCGTGTATTGTAGGCAATGGCACCCCATACCATCACACCAGCAGTGGGAGCGATGTGTCGCTGTACAGCAAAAGCAGGATTGAAGCGTTCACCACGGGCTCTCCACACACGAACACGATTGTCATCACTGCCGAGATTGAATCTGGATTCGTCGCTAAAGACGACATGGTTCCATTCCGCTGCAGTCCAGTTTCCTCGTTCCCGGCAAAACTCCAAACGGAGGCGTCGATGGGTGGGCGTCAAGGGCAGCACACGTAATGGGCGCCGCGATACCACCTTTCCTTCAGCCAGGCGCCTTCGTATGGTTCGAGAAGACACAGAGGCCCCTAGTAAACGTGCTACCGGTGCCTGGATGGTGGCCGATGAAGCAGTTGGCTGTACGCGTGCATTTCTTACGATGTGGTGGTCTTCTCGACGACTGGTCTGTCGAGGGCGTCCTGAGCCTGGTCTTCGTGTACATGACATCTCTCGGGTCCACTGGTCCCAACACCTCCTCACAACACAATCAGAGCGGCCTAATTGACGAGCTACTCGCCTAGCTGACCACCCAGCTTCCATCATCCCGACGATTTTCCCCCTCTCAAACTGCGACAACTGCTTATATTGTCTTCGAACACGGCGTAATGGCATGTCTATCTCAGCTCTTTCTTTGTAAATGATTCAGAATACTCAAACAAGCTTTGGTTACCTGTTTTATACTCCACAGAGTACGATGTTCAACGCCCTCTACCGGCTATACGTAATGTGCAATGACGCTGCATTTCTAATCATTTGCATATCTCCCCGACATGTACCTTCATTGCAAGTTTCGTTTCGATCCCGCAATTATTTCTTGGTGCGCTAATTTTTTTGCCCATGAGTGTATTTCGATTTCAGAATAGAGATACTCAAATTGCTAAGTGCCCAAATGAATGCCGTACGCTACTCTTTAGTTATAAAAGATAATTTTCATTTTATTATGAATAACTTTTCGCCTTTGCAGCCAATTTCAACAGAATATACGACCATTCATCGATCCAGTGTGATCACTAAGTGGATAGTCGAACATAAAGTCTAACTTTCTTGTCTGTACTAACCACTTCCGATATTGATCATAGATGAGACTATCAGATTTTATCTAACATAAACTAGCAAAAAGGGGGCATTGAAATATATAACATTAATTAGTTAATACGGTTGATTTGATCATTTATTAAATATTCAAACATATTATGTAATTCAGTGTTTTGATCAATAAACGCGAAGTTTGTAGAATCTATCGGTTCGCACTAAATGTATTTATCTGGCAAACGAGACTGATAAGCTTTCAAAGTCCTGTATTGATTTCGAAATCACATCCTACTCAGCTGTCATTGATAAATATTGTGGTGAAATACATGTCCCACATTTTGTACGAAATGACACAAAACGCATTCTCTATCATTCTCTATAATCATCGTTTATAATGACGAACGACATGAATAAAATGAGTTCATAGCTTTAGCTTTTAAAATCCTCACTAATGTTTAATTAAAGTATTAAATGCGATTTAACTTGTGTATTATTGAAGTGATTTACTGTTTGATTTCCTTGTATTTTTTTAATTGAAAACTGGAAAATCGAGGTTTTTCAGCAATGATAAGCAATTATTAGAAAAATCAGGCCAAAAAATGCCACAAAAAGGAAACTTTATGTATTATGTTGTATTAAAAACATCTAGATAGGAATAAAAAATACTTCTAACTGTAGTAAGAATATGAAAATTAATAAGGTTAAAATATTATTGATTTTCACAACTTGCGTATTTAATACAGGTGATAACATTCCCATAGATATGTAATGAATTTAATGTGTGACCAGGCGCTGAATATATGATTTAAATAATTAATGGAGGTACAAGAATTAATGTTTCGATTCATTTTGGGTTGTGTAAAAGCAGACATATTAATACGATGAGAGTTCAAATGTTTCCAGTTTGTGCCGAGCACGTTTGACGGCAAAACGGATAGCTGGTGATAAAGATTCCATTCAATGTACATTCAATAATTATTTTTATAAAACGGTAAATTTTAAACAACATCAGTTGTTTTCTCTAAATATAATAGGGAAGACCTGTGTACCTAGGGCCATCTTTTTTCAATGAACGAAAACAGACCCACTGACTTGTTTAAAATTGTGAAACTGATATGCACACATTGTTATACTAATTTCCATCCCTTTGGATTAATATAAATACTCAAAATAATAAATTCTGTGAAATAGAAGGTTTTTTTAAAGAAACTTCACAAATGGCCCT
This sequence comes from Dolomedes plantarius, assembly GCA_907164885.2. NCBI lineage: Eukaryota > Metazoa > Arthropoda > Arachnida > Araneae > Dolomedidae > Dolomedes > Dolomedes plantarius. Next base: position 92,648,755 of record OU015494.1, on the reverse strand, counting down.
AGGTACAAGACAACATTATACCTAGGGCCAGTAGCTGGTGTACCTAGCCATTCCCTAAAAGTTAGGTTTCACACCATAATGTATAGAAAAAACGTATACACATGAATTTTATAGCAGAAGCCAAATGAATATATGCCAAATTATTAGTGAATTACAAATATTTTCATAACGATTCATCATTCGTCAAATGAATCATTCTTCAGATGAAGTTGCCTCTATTTGAAACACATGTTTTTTCACAATTTTCTTTTTCTTTTGGCCATTCTAATTACACGTTGTTCTTCAATTTATTTCGTTGTTTTTCAATTTTTTTATGCGGTCAAACAAATTAAAACACAATAATAAATTTAGAACTTTAAAGCAAAAAATTTCGATTATTTCGGCAAACAACGGCAGAAGATAAAGGAGAGGAAGCAGAATGTTTGACTACTATGAACGATTTGTCAACTGAGAGCTTGATGACTACCACCAGCAACAATACAAGGTGGATTGAATTTGAACCTGGAATAATATCTGCAGGCAGAAGAAGCGAACAGAATGTATTAGATAAAATTAGTGGCTCAATATCATTCGTCACATGTAATATTATCAATGAAAGTCCTGCAAGTCCCTGGCGTTTACTAATAAGAAATAAAATTTGAATACCATAATCACATAAGGATGCAATGAGAACGAAGCTCACAGACAATTGCAGGATAATAAATGTTTTCTGTCTTTTCCAAAATTCAATGGCTTTATTGCTATTTTTATGCGCGTGGAATTTATGACACTAACGATAATGCTCATAGTCTGTGGTACACTGTTTAGGGTCCTCCATTTTTTAGTGCTACTAAAACAAGACACATTTTCTTGCACCATGTGGTTTATCAGTTTGATAATAAATCTGCTCTTTTGGAATGGATAGAAACTGACAAATTTACTTGGCTTCGACAGGGGGGGGGGCAATATTTCATTTTGTAGAAAATTCAATAAATAATAACTACCCGGGGAAAATATTACCAATGATGAACTGCATTTTCTTTTAAAAGGTTGGTGCCCTTTCCCTCAGTATATGTGAAATAAACCATAGAAATTCGTAGCTAAACTTTGTCTGGCCAAAATGTTATATTGCTGATTTGTCATCATGAAAATGTTACTCTTACTGATAAAAAAAACTTTCTGAAACAGTAGGGTAATAGAATAACACAAAATATAGCATTGGTGTTTTGGATAACATGGCGAGATTGAACACCACAAAACATTGTTCACAAAGATGGCGCATCCAAGTATTTTTCAACATTCTGGATTTAGGTGCTATAAATGATTGGATTGTTTATTAAATATTTAGGAGAACTTAAATTAGCAGAAGAGTATTCATACTTTTTTATTAGAGGAATTATGGTACCAGTAATTAGTAGATTAAAAAGCCAACATTGTTCAAGATCTAAATCAAAATCTTACTATTTCTTGCCATAATTACAATGCTGGTAACTGTAAAAGCAGTAAAACATCAGATAATTGCCAAAAATGTAAAAAGCCAGTTTTGGTAAATGTGTGAGACAAAAAGTGTTTATTTGCGTGAAGTGCACAACAATTTTGATGTTTATATTAATTAAATTAAATTTAAATTTTAATTTTTTTAATTTACATTTGTAAGTGTTTAAAAATTAATATTCTTAATTAAAAAGCAATTGATAAATAGTTTTAGTGTAATTTAAACTAGGGATCAAAAGGGTTCCGTTCGCATATTTTGAAAGACTAGCGATCTCGGCACTCGCTTGCTGGTTTGACGAAAGCATCAGTTTCGCCATCTGTTGACATATATAGGAATCTTTTTATTATAAGTTTTTATTTTACTTCTACGTAATTTAGTATGTTTTAAAATCTGAATTACATATATAACACAGGATTTAAAGAGATTTTAACAAAATAAATAAATGAATAAATTGAAATAAGAATATTATTGAATTTTAAATTTTCTTTCTTCAAATATCCACAATAATTTTTACTTATTTATTAATTAATAATTTGAAAATGCTAAATTTGTTACTTCATATTTTGCAAAGCCAACGAAAAAAGGAAAGATGATTCAATTATAAACCTATGTTATTAGTTTATTTTTCCAGTAGATAGCGTCACTAAAATTAAAGAAAATCAGATTAAAAAATCATACAAATTACTCAAGTGCAAAAAATTTTTGCAGTGTATTTCAATAAATAAGAATAAATTAAAATTTAACAATCAAATTCATTTTAATATAAATATATTATATATTCAAGTATTACGCTATATACATGTATAAATATGCTATGTATAAATATATTTACATCCAAATATAATCATTCAGACATTACGAAAGGACATTACGAAATCAAATACATTCAGAAGTGAAATAATGTTTTCACTTCTTCGTTACCGAACTCCTTGTGTTTTAATTCAATTATCCAAAAAAATTTCAACAATAAGAGCTAGAGAGCCAAGATTGGTGGCATTTTAAATAAATTTTCAAGACCTTTTTCAATGATATATAACACAATTAGGGCTTAGAAAAATTTATTTTATTTGAATTTAAAATTTTAATTTTTCAAAATGTGCCCCTTGAAAAATTTTCAAATTTCTTTTAATAATACTTTATATAGTACTGAAATGATTGTATAAGTTTGAAAGTGGGATATGTATAGGTTCATATTGCATTAAAATATTGCATTGAATACAGTATTCCTGATTTGAAAACACGCAATTACTTAATACAATATGTTTTAAAGCCGAGAAAATTATAAAAAAAAATTTAAGATGTGTAAGTAATCGTACTTGTTTTGTATAATTGAAAGTAATCATATTTGTTTTGAAAAAGATTTAGAACCATCTTTATCAGATTTTATATACTTCAGCACATACAGTACTAGACTTTCATTCACTTTCTTGCTTTCAGTGCAAGATTTTCAAATGCTCTTATTTTCAATTAAATTCTGAAAATAAAACAAAAAAAAATCTACAGCAAAGAAAGATCAAAAGATCAAAAACACTAAATACAAAGTTGGTAAGTAGGTGATGATAAATTATGATAAAACACTGTATCCTGGAGAAATCCTATCAGTAGACATTGAAAATTTCACTATAAATGTAATGGTTTCAACATTAAACTATAGATATGCATGACCCTCAACAAAGGACATTCATACTTACAGCTTGATAGGTATAAAATATGAACTGCCCCAGCCTACACCTTTTAATGCAGAGAAAGCCAATATAAATTTCTCGATAAATAATTTTACATGTGCCTATTTATGGATGAAATCTTTACTATAATTAAATAAACCATTATTAAAATAATGTATTATTCTTGCCTACTAATAATTACATCAAACTAGTTTGTTATACGAAAATAGTCAACTTTAATAGTGATTGGTCATTCCTTCATACTCATCATCATTCCCTCATTTATTCAATAATTTAGCATAAAAATGTAACCAAATTAAAATAAATTTTTATATCTTAAAAATTTGATTAATTTAAAATTTGATTTTAAAAAAATTATATATTAAAATAAATTTAAATTATTGGAATTTAAAACTTTAAATTTTTTTATTTATGCAACTTAATTTTTTAATTAAAGCTTATTAAATACATTTATTTTCTAATTAACATTAAAATTTTAAAAATTAAAATTATTGTGGATATTCGAAGAAAGTAAATTTAAAATTCAATAATATACTTATTTCAATTTATTCATTTATTTATTTTGTTAAAATCTCTTTAAATCCTGTGTTATATATGTAATTCAGATATTAAAACATACTAAATTACGTAGAGTAAAATAATAAGAAAACTGAGCCCCGGCCTGAAAAAGCTGGCATCGCTCAATGAAAGAAAACAAATGGACCCCAGTCTGAACCGTGGGACAACAAAAGACAAAAGATACTAAGACTAATAGCACCAACTAAGGCGTGCAGCCAACCCGGCCGCAACAAAATAAGAAGATGAACAACTCATAAAGGAGAACCACGGTGAAAAAGATAGCTTGCAAAATATTACAAAGTGTTACGATGAATAAAAACAACAACACGTTAGCAATGATGATGAGAAAAACTTAACCAAACGACAACTGAAGAGCAGCACACCTAGTGACAGTAAAACAACTAAAAAACAAAGTTTAAATGACGAAACTGAAAAAAAGGCAAAATCAAACGAGAGACCCCTGTCTTTCACAACAAAACAGAAAAACCAAAGAGAGTCTTTACAACTCCAAACATCAGAAAACTCCAAGGAGAACAAAAAACAGAAAAACCAAGCAGAGCCATTGACAGCTCAAAAGTACGGGTACAGTACAAAATGGCAACCAAAAATAAAACCGATGCAAGAGACGAGGATAAGCAGATGAAAGATTTAATACAAAAAAATTTTTTCTTCCAAAATATTCACTTGGTGAACAAACTTAGAAATATTCTGACGGGTAACAGGATTCAGCAGAAGACGAGAAGGATGAATTTCAGACAAATTATGAGGAAGAAGACTGCGCCGGAGATCATTAAAATAAGGGCAATTATATAGATAATGAATGGGATCGGCATAAGCCTCACCACAGATGCAAGTAGGGAACTTATTGAGGAGATGATGATAATAAGAAGGAAATTTACCATGACCGGTTATAAACTGACACAGAAAGTGACCAGAAAAATTCCTATGTACGGAAATGCTAGGGACCAGAGAACGCGTGTAACCACTGACATCCAAAGACTCCCAACGCGCTTGCCAGGCTAACCACAAATGTCTCAAAAGGCGGCGCCGACACCTCCTGGGGGAAATGCCAACCCAACCATCGACTATATCTAGGCCCCCAGCTGACTTGGCTGCCACGTCGGCAGCTTCATTGCCAGCAGTCCCAACGTGAGCCCTAGTCCAGCACAGCTTAAAAACCAGGCCAGAAGAGGTAAAGTGAAAAATAAAGGAACGAATTTTGATAATTAAAGAATTATAACTAGGATAAAGGCAGAGAGCCTCTAGAGCCGAGCGAGAGTCAGAAACTAAACAAAAAGAAGAAACATCACTAACAAAAGCCCATTCTATTGCTTTATAAATTGCATAAAGCTCAGCTTGAAAAACCGAAGCCTCATCATTAATGCGGAAAGAACCAGTATGTATATTATTATTATCAGAATCAAAAACAACAAAACCAGAGCCAACTCTATTATTCATCTTAGAGCCATCGGTATAAATAAAAAATTGAAAATCACCGGGAGAAAGAGGGTTGAAAGTAGTAAAAGAAAAAATGTTAACTTTAAAAGAAACGTAACGGTTAGCTTTCTCAATGTCCTCAGGGAGTAAAGTTAAACCAAAAATGTTGACAGAATTATTGCATTTTAATTGAAATAACGCAGCTTCAAGGGAGGCAGTCAGGTCAATAGGGGGGATACCAGCAATCACGCCTAAAGAGGCGGTGGAGGAAATTCTATAAGCTTTTGTTATTGTCAGAAGGGCAGATCTAAAGACTTTATTTAAGGAGTTAACAGTTCTAAGATTATTATTCCACCAGATTGGGGCACCATACAGAATTATTTTTTCTATTACAATTTTATAGATAATTTTAGTTACGGCACTGCTAACCCCTCAAGTTGCTCTTGAAATTCGAATAAGTTTATTAAAGATAGTTTGAGTTTTATGATGTATGTACTTAAAATGTTCGTTCCAGGTAAGGTTATTGTCTAAAATCAAACCGAGATATTTAAAACTATTGACAACTTTAATTTTTTCTCCCTCAAATTTAACTATGGGGTTTTTCCCCGGCTTGCAACCCTTTTTAATAAAATAAAGCAAATTAGTTTTTCCGTGATCAAACTTAAGACTGAACTTAGAGCTCCAATCCACAAGGGACTGGGTGACATTATTACACTTAATTTCTAAACCGGGGAAAGAGGTATCAGCAGAGATTACAAGAATGTCATCAGCATAAGCAATTACAAATGTCTTATCTGGAAGATTAATTTAAAAAATATCGTTAACAATGACATTCCAAAGCAAAGGAGAAGAAATAGAATCCTGAGGAACACCAATATCATATTGTTTTTTAATGTTTATAAACTGGTTGGAAAAAGAAACAAATCTATTTGAAAAATAACTAAAGTAAATATTAACCAGGTAAGGAGGAGCTTTAATATTAATTACTTTATTCAAAATGTCACCCCATCTAACGGAATTGAAAGCGTTTTTAATATCAAAAGAAATCAGTGCAACATGGTTATTAAATCTAAGTTCTTTAACTTTATTAACAACAAAAGAGAGAGCATCAAGTGTGCTCCTACCCCTGACAAAACCAAACTGAAAATCACTAATAATATTGTTCTTATTGACAAAATCCTGTAACCTATTTGCAATTATTTTTTCAAAGACCTTACCCAAAATGGGCAATAAACAAAGGGGACGATAAGAACTAAAATGTTGAGGATCACGGTCTGCCTTCGGCAGAAAAATCAATCTAGCTGTTTTCCACTCAACAGGGAACGAACCCTGGTTAAGGTATGTGCCTACCCTCAAATCGCTGTTTTTGCGAAAACATTCGAATTTTTTTTTATTATTTTAAATTAAAGTTCAAACATTTAGGATTTCAAAAATGCTTTACTTTTGGTTCAGCGATAATTAGAAGAAAAGTTCTAGCCCAAATTATAAACCGGAAATGAACTTTCTGAAACCGGAAGTGACCTTTTAAAGGGCCACGGAAATACAAAAAATACATTTTTACAGTTATTTCTTTACTTTTAAACAATTTTAATGCTCATTTTTTATTTTTAATGTAGAATTAAGTTTCCTCTATTTACTTTTTATAGTTTTAAGACCGCATTATCCAAAGACCATTAAAGAACTTGGTGGAAAGGGTAAACTAACTGATAACTTTATAGACAAGCTACAAAACTATTATGAGATTGCAATTCGCAGCAATGTTGCAAATCTTCAAAATATGCAATCAGCAGTATTATCTGCTTTTTTTTCATTGTTGCTCAAGCAATGAAAAGTCGATGCATGGACAGTGTCCTGAGGATCCTGAAAGTTGGTGTAAATACAAGCAGGCATTGCATCATGGAAAGCAGTTTTCGGAAAAATCCCCAAGCCTTCCAGATACAACTGTCAAAATTATAAAACCAACTTACTTAGAACTGGTTATTGTGATCAGAAATTACTGAAAAAGTGTTTTCATTGCATGACTCATATCAATTATGAATCATTTAGCAATGTTTTGTGGAATATTTTTCCTAAAGAAAATTTTCTTTAACTGCAAACATTGTTATTAGGGGCTTCTATTGCAGTGCTACTGTTTAATTCATGTTTTATGGGTCTCGTACCTGTTTTCAATTATTTAAAAATAAAAACTGAACCAGAAATGTTGAAAAAGTACATGGAAATTGACATTGAGCGAATAAAGAAATCGAGGCGACAAATTCTGCCAACTACAAAAACATGCAGAAAAATTATAAAAGCTAAAAGAAAATCAAAATTTATTTAAAATGAAGCCACGGAAGGCTTGACCTACAAATATGGTGAAATTTGAGGTTGTAAAGTTTATACATATTTTTTTGTGCTAAATTAAAATCTTTATTTGCGTTTTCTGGAAAACTGCATTTTTCATTTTTTAAGTTTACGATAAATTTCATTTCTTAAAAGATTTTTAAGATATTGAAATAAATTTTGTCACAAGGTTCTGCTCATCTAGTGGTATGTTATGAACCAAAATATAACTTGTAAGTATATATTTATTAATCTAAGAGCTATTTTTATTGAAAAATATATGAAAATGAAAAAAAAAATTTGTTGTGTATACAAAATTTGGTATATGTTAGTAAGTTTAAGAGGTATTGCAAATATTTTGCTTCATAACACAGGTAAGTGATTTACTAATATTCTGTTGAAAAAAAAAGTGAAATATATTGGTTAGATTTTGTTTTAGAAAATTTGGCGTAAACGCTAGTTTTTACTAAAATTTGACTAAAAATTGCCTAAATTTGAAAAGTTAATGAAAATTCCACTAACTTTTTTTTTTTTAATTCATAGTTTTATTCCCTGTCCTAACTAAAAACACCTGTTTTTCATAAAAATTTCCTATTTTTCAAAAAAAGTGCCCAAAAGGTAGGCACATACCTTAAGACAATTATTAAAAAAATCAATAAATAAAAAAGGATTAATAGCAAAAATTTCCAAAATCACATCTAAATAAATCCCGTCGGGGCCAGGAGCCTTTTTCACTTTAAAGGTGCCAAGAGTGTATTTAAGTTCAGAAAAAGAATCAGGGTCAAACTGCTCAATATTATTAAACCAACCATGACTATGAGAAAGTGTATTGAAGTTATTGTAAGGGAAATGAAAAGAAATCAGGCTATCGATATTATCTTACTAAAAACTGTCAACAGATTCAAACTTACTACAGAAAACAGAAACCGAAATCTCACTAATGAGGGATTTGAAATTACAGAACGGGGTTTCTTCAGAAATACTACTTAAGGTATGTGCCTACCCTCAAATCGCTGTTTTTGCGAAAACATTCGAATTTTTTTTTATTATTTTAAATTAAAGTTCAAACATTTAGGATTTCAAAAATGCTTTACTTTTGGTTCAGCGATAATTAGAAGCAAAGTTCTAGCCCAAATTATAAACCGGAAATGAACTTTCTGAAACCGGAAGTAACCTTTTAAAGGGCCACGGAAATACAAAAAATACATTTTTACAGTTATTTCTTTACTTTTAAACAATTTTAATGCTCATTTTTCATTTTTAATGTAGAATTAAGTTTCCTCTATTTACTTTTTATAGTTTTAAGACCATTAAAAGACCATTAAAGGACTTGGTGGAAAGGGTAAACTAACTGATAACTTTATAGACAAGCTACAAAACTATTATGAGATTGCAATTCGCAGCAATGTTGCAAATCTTCAAAATATGCAATCAGCAGTATTATCTGTTTTTTTTCATTGTTGCTCAAGCAATGAAAAGTCGATGCATGGACAGTGTCCTGAGGATCCTGAAAGTTGGTGTAAATACAAGCAGGCATTGCATCATGGAAAGCAGTTTTCGGAAAAATCCCCAAGCCTTCCAGATACAACTGTCAAAATTATAAAACCAACTTACTTAGAACTGGTTATTGTGATCAGAAATTACTGAAAAAGTGTTTTCATTGCATGACTCATATCAATTATGAATCATTTAGCAATGTTTTGTGGAATATTTTTCCTAAAGAAAATTTTCTTTAACTGCAAACATTGTTATTAGGGGCTTCTATTGCAGTGCTACTGTTTAATTCATGTTTTATGGGTCTCGTACCTGTTTTCAATTATTTAAAAATAAAAACTGAACCAGAAATGTTGAAAAAGTACATGGAAATTGACATTGAGCGAATAAAGAAATCGAGGCGACAAATTCTGCCAACTACAAAAACATGCAGAAAAATTATAAAAGCTAAAAGAAAATCAAAATTTATTTAAAATGAAGCCACGGAAGGCTTGACCTACAAATATGGTGAAATTTCAGGTTGTAAAGTTTATACATATTTTTTTGTGCTAAATTAAAATCTTTATTTGCGTTTTCTGGAAAACTGCATTTTTCATTTTTTAAGTTTACGATAAATTTCATTTCTTAAAAGATTTTTAAGATATTGAAATAAATTTTGTCACAAGGTTCTGCTCATCTAGTGGTATGTTATGAACCAAAATATAACTTGTAAGTATATATTTATTAATCTAAGAGCTATTTTTATTGAAAAATATATGAAAATGAAAAAAAAAATTTTGTTGTGTATACAAAATTTGGTATATGTTAGTAAGTTTAAGAGGTATTGCAAATATTTTGCTTCATAACACAGGTAAGTGATTTACTAATATTCTGTTGAAAAAAAAAGTGAAATATATTGGTTAGATTTTGTTTTAGAAAATTTGGCGTAAACGCTAGTTTTTACTAAAATTTGACTAAAAATTGCCTAAATTTGAAAAGTTAATGAAAATTCCACTAACTTTTTTTTTTTAAATTCATAGTTTTATTCCCTGTCCTAACTAAAAACACCTGTTTTTCATAAAAATTTCCTATTTTTCAAAAAAAGTGCCCAAAAGGTAGGCACATACCTTAAGACAATTATTAAAAAAATCAATAAATAAAAAAGGATTAATAGCAAAAATTTCCAAAATCACATCTAAATAAATCCCGTCGGGGCCAGGAGCCTTTTTCACTTTAAAGGTGCCAAGAGTGTATTTAAGTTCAGAAAAAGAATCAGGGTCAAACTGCTCAATATTATTAAACCAACCATGACTATGAGAAAGTGTATTGAAGTTATTGTAAGGGAAATGAAAAGAAATCAGGCTATCGATATTATCTTACTAAAAACTGTCAACAGATTCAAACTTACTACAGAAAACAGAAACCGAAATCTCACTAATGAGGGATTTGAAATTACAGAACGGGGTTTCTTCAGAAATACTACTTAAAAACTCCCTCCAGGAATTCCTCTTGGCAGACATGACCAACCTCTTATACTTGGCGTGGGCACGAACCCAACAAGCCCTGTTGGCGGATCTCACAGTCTCGCTAGTAGTGGAAAGCTGAAACTTTCTACGAAGCGCTCTAACACGCTTCCTAGCAATAGACAACTCAACCGACCACCAAGGAACCCTACGAGGGTATTTACTCTTGAGGGGAACTGCACCAAAATTACCCGGAAAAGAGTTATAAACAGAAGACCGAATAGACTTTACCATATTACTAAGATCTGAGTGAGGAAAATCATAAAAATTATTGAAAAGATTGCATTTAATGTTAAGCCAGTTCCTATTGTTCAAATTATACTTAGCGAACTTGGGGTGAGAAACAATTGAGGGAGAAGTGCTGATACTGAAATTAATATTTTGGTGTTCTGAACCGTTAATTTGGTCAGACACTAACCAATCGGTGATAACTGTATTACTATTAAAACATGATAAAATCAAATCAATCCAGCTCCTACCCCTAGAGGAAACAAAAGTCGGAACACCATTACTAGGATTATGTAAATTAAAAGAAAATTGGTTGATAAAGTCTAAAAGCGCAGTACCTCTATTATCAATAAACGGGCTCCCCCAATCAGAATGCTTAGAGTTAAAATCGCCGAGAAGGACAATATTTTCCCAATGTTTCAGATTAATAATACCAGTAATTTTACTTAAAATTTCGTCAAAAAGCTCCTCGTTACCAGGGGGAATGTAAGTGTTAATAAATAATATATTTACCTGGTTAACAAAAATAGCATTAATAAAAGGATCACAAAAAACAACAGTAAAAGGTAATCTATTATTGACCACAATGCAAGATTTCGGATTTAAGGAACTGGAAATAATACTCAAAGCTGAACCAAAGCCAACCACCGAATTATTTAACGTGTATGGTTCCTGAACAAAGGCAAACGATAAGGGGGGTGACGCAAATGTCAGCCTTAAGCTGACTACAAGCGAAGCGACTTTTGCCGATGTTAACCTGTCTACAGAGAAGGGAGGAGCTATCCATAATTAACAAAATTTCTCAACCTGTTAAGCTCTCTCTGAAACGCGTCACAACCCCTAAAGTTAGCCCTATGGTTGGTTTTTACATGATTTTTTTTGTCTTTAATGTTACTATTAGTTAGGATACAGTTATGGCAAGATTCATTTTTCTTGTTACACCCCTTTCCCTCGTGCCCCGACTCACCACAGTTGTAACAAACCGCAGTCTCAGCTCTACAGACCTTAGAAGTGTGGCCGTATTTCAGGCACTTATAACACTGTCGGGGCTTAAGGTATTCCTTAAAGGTGTAACGTTCCCAGTTAATATGTATTCTGTCTAACTTTGAAATTTTTTGAAATGAGACCCCATCCAGCCCCAAAATGTGATTAGTTCCCCTTTTACCCTTAAAGGACCCCTTATGTATTACAGCAACATTATCAACACCATTCTGTTGCGAAACAGCAGTTGTAACCTCTTGCTCAGTGATATCATTGTTGACATCAAAGATAATTACTTGGGGGTCAACTTTTTTCGGGCTTCTGCAGTTAACGGTATTTTTAAGGTTAGTATTATTGTCTATTGCTTGTTTAAGAGTTTCCAAGTCCCCAGCAGAGTTAACTTCTAATAAAAAATCACCATTTCTAGTTTCCCTGGTTCTTTTAATTCCGACTTTAAGTGTTTTAGGATTGAGGTTATTAACTATTAAGTCTTTTACTTTATCCGTGTTGGAACTATTGGCATCTTTACTAACTATTACAACATGTTCTTCTTTAGGGCAGAATGGGACTGGAATTTTAACATGAAAGCCAGAGCTTAGTGCTCCGGCATAAGTCTGCTTACTATTATTAGAGTTAGTAGTCCTATTGTTCTCAATTACTCGGTAGGCTTCTGCGGTGTTAGCTTTAAGTTCACTATTGGTAATTAGGATTCCCGTTATAATCTCTATTAATTTATCAACCCTCTCCCTAATGAATGTAGAATTGGTTACGTTTACTTTTGCAGTGGTTAAAGTTTTCTCCCTTATAAGTGTAAATAATCTTATGGATGGGGTTAGTTCTGATTTTATTCATGTCAAGGGGTGGAGTGTCTTCCCACACAACCACACAGAGCTAATGCTCGTCTATTAGAGCTCGAAATCCATCCATGACATCCAGGACGTACTATAGAACTCTAGAAGATGAAAAAAATAGATGTCTAATAGTCGTGCTTCATTTCGACGTCTATTAGAAATCTAAGACGTATTATATACATCTATAAGCCGTCTAAGTTTCGATCTCTAATAGATGAAGCCTCTATGGTCGGCGTCTATAAAAGGTACTGATATAGACATCTTATAGAGCTCTTATAGAGCACATTCATCCAAAAGCGCCATCTATATCCTGATGAACAAACTATACACTGCTACTGTTGTTTGTTCAGTAGGTGCAATTGAATTCTTTATTCTATACCAAAACAGAGCCTCGGCGCAGTTTTATTAGAAGATTTTGGAATAATTCAAATAAACGTAGGTACCCTTTTTCACTGTAATATTAATATTACTAATATTTAAAACATGTATTACTTCTTTTTCATTACTTCATCATGGAGTAGGCTTAATTGCTGACTATCAACACATGCACTCTTCAGTGATTTATGTTATTTCTGCTTAAGTATGTTATATTATCAAGAATTTTTATTCTAAGTAATAACGTAACAGTTCAGAAGATCATTGTTAAGCCTCCATCAGTTTAATTTTATCATTTGCAAGACATAATAAATTTCAAATTGAAGCGATCAATATTAGTAATGTGTTGCATATATATCAAAACATTTCACATGTAGTGTTTTCAGTCTTATTGAACTATTAATGAATGACTAAATTAATATTTTTGAGCATTATTGATGGTATAATTTATATAGTTTTAGGTAGAAAATAATTGCATTCATGGCTATTAATGTTGAAGTAACAATCGTTTAATTTAAGCTACAGAAGTAAACAATATATATATATATATATATATATATATGTGTGTGTGTGTGTGTATTTGTATTACTGATTTTAGTTGTACTAATAGTTTCAGTTGCACTTTATAAATCATTGTGTAATAACTAGTGCAAACTGAATGTTAGAATTCGTAACCTTTTTAAGGTGAGAAATATCTATGAAAATTATTATATATTTATACATTTATATGTGTGTGTCCCTATATATATATGTATTACTGATTTTAGCTGTACTAATAAATAGTTTTAATTGCACTTTATAAAGCATTTAAAAGTATAATAACTAGTGCAAACTAAATGTTAGAATTTGCAACTTTTTAAGGTGTGAAATTTCTATGAGATAATTATGTATATAAATATATATAGAGAGAGATGATTTTAGATGTACTAATAAATAGTTTTTGTTGCTCTTTATAAAGCATTTAACAGTATAACTAGTGCAAACTAAATGTTAGAATTTGTAACTTTAAGGTGTGAAATCTGTATGAAATAATTTGTTGTTCTTTTGCATTTTATTTCGGAATATGCCAAGTAGAATATGTTAACAGAATGAAGAAATAGTTTAAGTTATTTCTTCATTCTGTTAACATATAAATTATAACTTTTAATAAGAATTCAATGTTCCTTCAAAATAGTGCTACAATAAAAATATATAATTATATAACTTTGTTCCATTATGCATATTAATTTGCTTACAATAAAGATTCAAACTATGAAATTTATGTTTTACAAGATTAGTCTAATATTTATTCAATACGTCAAAGTCAAATGAAATCAGACACGCAGGAAATTCCTGAGAGCAGCTAGAAAGAAAAAAAATTTCTGTTTTAGAAAGTAAAGAAGGGGAATTTTTCAAAATAGGAGCATTTTTATGTGTAATTTGTTGTTTATAATGCAAAAAATAAAGTAAATGTTATTTTTCAGTTTTCTTAAAATGTAAATTTCTCTTATTTTACCATAACCGAAACACTATATAACAAAATATAATGTTAAATTAAGAAATTGTTAAGAAAAGCTGATAAATCTTACCCTAGCTAGTAAATAGAGTATTTGATCAGTGAAATTGTAGATCAGCAATATTTTCCTATTCGAGTTCATAGAAAAATTTTATGGTATAGAAGTAACATTAATTGTTCATTTTAATAGACAAGTTTTTGAATGTTACAAAATATATTCTAGTAAATATATTGTGTTGTTAGTGGCACGTCCTTGTTGTATAATTTATATTTTAGTTTACTTTTGATCATTATATTTTCAGTTATATTAATGCATTATTTATGATTTGTTTGCTTTAATTTTTCTCTCATATTTTGTTGCATATTTTCACATTTTCAGCATTGTTTTTCGATTGCATATTTTGTGAATTCATATTTATATTCTACATTTATTTATTTTTTTTAGTATGAAGTAATTAGACCAGTGGCATAAGCCTTGGAAACTTGGTACAGTGGATGCTGTTCAAAATAATGACAATTCAATTAGCAGTAAAATTTAGCTGGTTGGGTACAAAAGAAAAAGAAGCATTTAGCAACCTAAAAATTTCACAACTTATATTTAGTAAGCTATTATTAAAATTTTTTCTTTGTTATCTCATTATAATGTCTTTTTATTAATGGTTAATTTCATATTGAAATATTTATTACTTTCCTGAAAGAGAGCTGCTTTTTTCATGCTGAATTTCGTAAGATTACCTCAAAATTTTATGTAACTCACCTGTCTGTGGGAGTCAAATTTTGCAACCGATTTTTTTTTTTGTGTGTGTGTTGTAAAATAGTTTTAACATCTACAACAGAAATGACGGTGTAATTAAATGCTCAGTATCGTCAGTGTTCAGAAAGTCGAGTGGAGCCACTCCAGATTTTTTTTATTTAGCCTTTTTTTTTCTATACATGTTTAGCATTTTTTAAAAATTTTGTAGGTTTATTTGATATATAGATACTTGGTATTTCTGTATAATACTTATTAAAATTAAATACATTTAATTACATGCAGAAGTATTTCCAACAATAGTAATATCACTGTGATGGGTATAATACCAAGGGAAATGCTCTGAAGGAGATTAAATTTGTTATGTGAAACAAATGTATTTTACCAACCAAAGGTTCGGTGCTTTTTGAAAACAATTCATATTTAACTGTATATATATATATATATATATATATATATATATATATATATATATATATATATATATATATATATATATATATATATATATCTATATCTATAAAGGAAGAAGTCCTGACTTATATATACATATATACATACACGTATCAACGCCCAGCAAATACTATTGGAGATACAGATATCAAATTTTAGGAGCTTATTACTTTTGTGCTGAAGGCGTCATTTAAGAAGCGATTTTTCAAAATTCGCCCCCCAAGGGGGGGAGGGGGGCAAAACGTGTTTTTTGCACATTCCTTCATATCTCAAAGAAGGATATTGATATCCATAACATTCTTGCTTTAAAATGTAAGTAACATGAATACCTAAAAACCAATTTCAGGATTTTTCAAAATTAGGCCCCCAAGGAGGGGGAGGGGGGAAAAACGTGTTTTTACGTGTTTTATCACATTTTCCTTCATATCTCGAAGAAGAACACAGATATCCATAAGATTCTTGCTTTAAAATGTGTAAGGTATACACAAGATTCGATTCACAAGAATCGAACTTTTGAGTGAATTAAAGAAGCTGCTTCAGATATGCTAATTTTGGCATACGCGCTTAGTATAAATACCACGCAGCGTCACTAATGGAGAGGGAGTTGTTGTTAAGGTTGAAAAGGTGTTATCCTGCGCTGGTGCTTGACGGGCCAGAAGTTTACGTGGCAGTACTGCTGGTTTGACTTACTGTTCGTGAGTATAAAAATATATTGTTCTTGAAAGCTGTATTTACATTCCGTACAAGTAGTACGCATGCTTATTGCTGTAAAAGCCAATTATATGTGCAATGAATCCAATAAACATTGTTTCATGTATAAATTGTGTTTGTATATAATTCAAATAGAGTGCCACTTCAAATTATATACACCCAAGTCTGGGTAGAAGTGAGCATAGATTCTCTATACTGGCGCCCGAAAAATATATATACCCTGGTAGTTAGCGTTAAATTTGTAACGAACAACATAATTGAAATTAAAAACTGTGTACTGTGTACGTATATTGATAAAATTGTTGCAAGTACTTATATACTATTTAAAAAATGAGTGTTGTAGAACAAAATCCTGCTGGAAATTTTCCTCGGGTAATTATGGTTCAGCAAATTGCGCCATTCGAAGCCACATTCAATGGCGGCCCCTCAAGCCAATTCCTAAAGAAAATTGAGCATTACTTTCAGCAACAATGCACCCCAGAGGGGGATAAACTTAAAATTGCTCTAGCCGCTTTAAGAGGTAGTGCATATCAGTGGTACACGTGTATGAAAAGCAGTAATCTGATTTTTGACTATTCGTCATTCAAGCAACAGTTTCTTAGCGTTTTTCCAAAGACCTTTAATCAAAGTGAAATTGAAGCGGAAATTTATTCGCTAAGGCAACGTGAAGGTCAGTCTGCGTTAGATTTTGCTACGGAAAAGATTTCCAAGTGTGAGGAATATTTAGAAGAGTTGACGGAAGCGATAATCTTAAAAATAGTTATCCAACGTTTGAAACCAAGTGTTCAAGATTTTTTAGATAATCAAACAATTACAAGCAAGGTTACCCTCCTTCAAGCTTTAGCTAAATATGACAGTAGACATTTCTTCGCTACCCCTCACCGTCATTCAGGTACGAGAAGTTTTATACAGCCGCGCCAAAATTTTTCGCGAGTTTCAAACCAGCAGCGTAAGCAGTACCGCAGGCAAAATAATAGAAGCGCACGGCGTTATAATGAAATTAGTGCACTTAAAGAAAATATGCAAGCACCTTACTTGCACTGGCAAGTTGATTCACATGATATGGTTCAACCTGTTGAAACTGTGTGGTCAAATGTATTATTTTGTCCGAGCAGTAATCATTATTTTGAGAATAGTGAAAGTCAGGGTATTTTTTTGGCTTATAAAGAAAGTGAGTCTAGCTGGAATGATGAGGTAATTCCAGTACAAATGTCTGAAAATAGTGCCGATAATAATGCTAGTGGTTTAGAAAATAAATCATCTGACACTTTTATTAATGCTATACCTGATATTATTGATGCTATACCTGATATTTTAGATGATATTCACACATCTGTTAAGGGGACAGGGAACTCCTCGACAACTGATATGGACAAAAATTTTGCCCTTCTTTCAAACTAGCTGGAGAGTTTAATTTTTATGTTAGAAACTTGAAACTCCAGAGACAATACATTCATATATATACAAGTACATATATAAAGAAAATTTATCTGTACTACTTTAAATTTATTTTAAATACAATAAAAATCAAACTTGGGTAAAATTTTTAAAAATTAGACATATGAGTCTTTTTGTGCACTTTGTGAAAATTTTAATATATATTTTCATCTGAAACTTTGCATGCATAATTTAAATACAGTATACCACACAATGAACCTAAAATTGCAGAGTTTAATGTTGTAATTAAAAATAGAAAAATAATATTTTCAGGCTTTCATATATGTCAATTTTTTTGGCAACATAAATGCTAATTTTAAAAATATCTAGCAATTTACTTACAAACTTTTCGGTTCAGTATAAAGAACTTACCTTGGTAGAATATCCTACAAAATTTTACATAAAAATATTTCATACTTTTTAAGAAAAGTGCACCTCAATGTTGAAAATTTGTGTTTTGAGAAAACAGCAATTAAAGTTAATTTTTGTTCTGAACACAAATATATTATGACTTAAAATTTTCCTGCACTATATTCTGCTTGTTTCAGACATTCTGATTGTTGTATTTTCTTTTTTAATAACTTTTTTTTGCTTTTAGAGTTCTTGAAGAGGCTTGAAATGTTGCGTTCAGCCTCTTGAATTCTTTTATCGTCGATAGCTTTCAGTGCTTTCTCCATGTATCTGCCAGGTACAATTCCAATTTCTTGCATTACATGCAATCTGCTTTGAGCACCATCATTAAAACATATCACCGCATCCATAACACCTACTTTTAAGGTGTTTATACCAACAAAAACAGTTTTTGGTAGGCGTTTCCATATGCAGTTATTAAAGCTCTCATTTGGATTTTGGGTTTTGCCATGGGAGCACTTTTCAAGAATAGTTTTATCACTTAAAGCTCTGAAAACAGGTTTGATTGCTGTGAGTACAGCTTCTGGAAGTGAATGCTTGTGTTTATATTCTTCATTTGTTTCCAGAGCTTTATTGTAGCCACACCAGCTGTCTCCTCCAGAAGGACATAAACCATGCTGAGGAAAAGCATCACTTGATAACTTGTGGAAATAAATTGCCCATACTGCTTTACACATTTCAGAAACAGGTTTATCAACATTTCTACGAATGGCGAGTCCATAATATGTTTGTAGAAGTTGAATTTCATTATCTGTCAGGCGTCCTTTGCCTGAAATTCGACCACCATCTGAAAGTCTCTGGTTTTTAAAATTATTTCTCAGTGAACGTAATCTGGCCCCCATTCTTTTTTGAACGTGGCCGATGCATTCTAATTTGCTGACTTTAACAGCGGTACCATATACACAGGCATCTTGAACAGTTTTAAAAGCTTTCGAGTCACCGTCCCCAAGGTAGTTAATGTACCGAACATTTCTTGAACTTTCAGAGCGTCTGAAAATTTCTAAAGCACCATGAGCCTCCATTCCCCCACTATACCCATCATATGACTTTTGACAGATATGGTCATTACCAGTATCATTGTCATTACTTTTACAATAAAAGCAATAATTTGAAATACATTCAAAGTCGATGACTTTACCTGTCTCAAGAGAAGTAACCGACACTACACAGTTCAAAGATGTGTGTCCCCTCTTTTGCCATGAGCCGTCAAATGCACATGTAAGATCTCTTGAATTAGTAGAGGCCACAGTTTCTTCCACTGCTTTTATCATTGAGCGACTGCTGACTACAGTCAGACTTCTTCCAATTTCCTAATTTAGTCGAGAAAATTTCTTAGGGGGAGGTGGTAAGTTCATCACAGCACAAAATGTTTCTGCTGAATTTTTCCCTCTTCCTATGCATCTAAAGGCATAAGCAAGTCGAATATTTAAATCATAACATTTTTTAGACTTGCTGGAAGTCATGGTACTTCTTCCATTACCACAAAGTATGCAATATAGGAACAATGATAAGGAAAGTCCTCTTCGATTATTTTCCTCTGGCTTTATAATGACACAGTCTTCCTGATTACAATATTTGCACTTTACACCACTTTTAATCAAGTCAGACAGGATTGGAAGCTCAATAATAACATTAATAGATTCTGATTTATTCGAAGAAATATCATTAGCACAATCACTATTAAAACTGGAGTCAATTTTAGATCTTGAAGCACTAGCAATGTTTGATTTTACATCAGTAGAACTCACATTAACTTCAGGCGTGTGCTGATTTCCAAAAAACTTCCGCTTTCCAAATATTCTTGCACGGCCCATATTTTCTTACATGAAATAAAACTATTTAGAAGTGTAAAACGCTTCAATATATTTTTTTAGAAATAAGCAAAAGTTGTTTAGATCAGCAATCTAAATAAGAACGTGCGTAGCTTTCAATCGTAAACAACTTACATCATAACAGTTCGGTTTACAGTTTGAAGCATGGTTAGAAATAAATATCTGAACCGTGAAGCAAGAAAAATAAACCATGGAGCATGAATTAAACCACAGAGCACAGAAACAGCGTTGAAAGAGATGCACTGACAGATCAAAACAAACAGATTCATTAAAGGGACAGTGTCAGTTTTGTTTACATCACTAAAATTACTATATCTTTACTTCTAATAGGCAGAATTTCATAAAATTTACATAGATCTACTCAGAAATCTATATTCTATTTTACTAAACCAAAATTGAAATTTCGAAAATTTGAAGGTATTTTAGTACCCTGTCGAAGGAAATTTAGTAGATGACGAAGTATGCGTTACGGAAGTTAGTGAATACTTATTAGTTGACGACAATAAAAATTCTTTAAACGATATTAGGAACTTGCTAGGTGATGATATTATTTCAAGTTTCCAGCCGAATGGGGATTGTGTAGGCCAGGTTGATAATATGGTTTTAAATAAAGTACATGAAAACCATACTGAGAATCAGGATGAAAAGTTGACACAGAGTTATACTGTAGGTAGTTTAGCTGATGCTTCGGAAGTTATAGAGAAAGTTTGCAATAAAACGCACGAGTACGAAAAGCTTAATCTTCCTAAAACTGAAGCAGTGTTAAAGAATTTAAATGATAACGATTCTGATGTCGCAAGTTTCAAAGAAACTTTTTTGTCAAAAGAGGATAAAACTAAAGTTAAGGGGGATAAAAAACGTGAAAAAGCGCCTTCAGGTTCCAGCATTAAAACTGCTAATACTGAAGTAATTAAGGCGGTAAACAAGAAGTCGTATAAGCACAAATACGAAAAGCAGAGTCAGGTTGTTGAAAAAATAGAATCTGCATTAAAATTTAATACCGATACAAGCAAAAGTACGAAGAAAAGTAAAGTGTGCACTACAAAACCTCCATCTAAGGATGAACGTGGCACACATAAGGTACACAAGGTTATCAAAAGGAAGAATGACAATTTTAAAGTTCCTTTGCATAAGTACAGGAAACGGAAGATTTCTGCCGCCCAGCAAAGTTGGCCTCCTCCCAAGAGACCTCCTGTCCATCGTCAAGCCGGACCAGCGCCTCAGGACCAACGACCTGCTGCACGAAGGATTCCCACACGGTCAACGAACCCCTTTACTAGGACTGCGACCATCAAGAGAGGTTCAGCGGATTGGACAAACTGGTGCAGTGAAGTTGCTGCATTCATGAGGAACAAGTCTTGTATCAATTCTCTTATTCTAACTCCCACCCTTTAATAAAATCGAACCAAATTGGTTTGAAGTTCCCCATTGTAGATACTGTGTAAACATTTTGAGGGGAAGGGGTGAGCCACTGACAAAAAAATGGCATACTATTGTTTTATAAATTTTTGAAGGGGACATGTAGTGAAAGAAAATACATACTAACTACAGATAACAAACAACTAACATACTAACTTCGCAAATCATAACACATGTACATTATAAATTGGGGGAGAGCAGATACAGTCAAGAAATGTCATGCTGTGCAATTGTGTTGTCACTTTTAATTAAAATAGGTTTTTTAGGGCGCAGTTGGCCAGCCCAGTATCCGCAACTCTGCAAATCCACTGTGTAATGGTGTCACCTGGACCCTTCGGGGTTAGTTTTGTAAAATGGTAGTGGCGTTTTTCCCCCACACAACGTGTGGAAGGGTTTTTGGCTTTGCCACCCATTATGTAAAAAGTCAGACCAGCACGCGTTTTCAATTAGTTAACTGAAGCCGTTCAGACCTCAGTTACCTAATTTTTTTTTTCGAGGGAGGCCAGTGTAAGGTATACACAAGATTCGATTCACAAGAATCGAACTTTTGAGTGAATTAAAGAAGCTGCTTCAGATATGCTAATTTTGGCATACGCGCTTAGTATAAATACCACGCAGCGTCATTAATGAAAAGAGAAAAAGAGAGTTGTTGTTAAGGTTGAAAAGGTGTTATCCTGCGCTAGTGCTTTACGGGCCAGAAGTTTAAGTGGCAGTACTGCTGGTTTGACTTACTGTTCGTGAGTATAAAATTATATTGTTCTTGAAAGCTGTATTTACATTCCGTACAAGTAGTACGCATGCTTATTGCTGTAAAAGCCAATTATATGTGCAATGAATCCAATAAACATTGTTTCATGTATAAATTGTGTTTGTATATAATTCAAATAGAGTGCCACTTCAAATTATATACACCCAAGTCTGGGTAGAAGTGAGCATAGATTCTCTATAAATGTAAGGAACATAAATACCTAAAAACCAATTTCAGGATTTTTCAAAATTCGCCCCCCAAGGGGGGGAGGGGGGCAAAACGTGTTTTTTACATATGCCTTTATATCTCAAAGAAGAAAATCGATATCCATAAGATTCTTGCTTTAAAATGTAAGAAACATGAATACCTAAAAACCAATTTCAGGATTTTTCAAAATTTGTCTCCCAAGGGGGAGAGGGGGGCTAAACGTGTTCTTACGTGTTTTATCTATATATATAAAGGAATCAACACCCAGCAAAAACTATTGGAGATACAGATATCAAATTTTAAGAGCTTATTACTTTTGGGCTGAAGGCGACATTTAAGAAGCGATTTTTCAAAAATCTCCCCCCAAGGGGGGGGAGGGGGGCAAAACGTGTTTTTACATATTCTTTCGTATCTCATAGAAGGAAATTGATGTCCATAAGATTCTTACTTTAAAATGTAAGGAACACGAATACCTTAAATCCAATTTCAGGATTTTTTAAAATTTGGCCCCAGGGGACGGGGAGGGGGGCTTAACGTGTTTTTCACGTATTCCTTCATATCTCAAAGAAAGAAACAGATATCCATAAGATTCTTGCTTTAAAATGTAAGGAACACGAATACATTAAAACCAATTTCAGGATTTTCAAAATTCGGTCCCCCCATGGGGGGGGAGGGGGCAAAACGTATTTTTTACATATTACCTCATATCGCAAAGAAAGAAACAGATATCCATAAGATTCTTGCTTTAAAATCTAAGGAATATGAATACCTAAAAACTAATTTAAGGATTTTTCAAAATTTGGCCCCCACGGGGTTAGGGGGGCTAAACGTGTTTTTACGTGTTTTTTACATATTGTCTTATCTCAAAGAAGGAAACAGATATCCATAAGATTCTTGATTTAAAATGTAAGAAACACGATTAAATGTAACAAACACGATCAATGTCACGATTTTTCGACATTCGCTTTAGATTTTGAAAAAATTACTAGAAACAATCGAATAATTTGTATTTCCTATATATCACCATTTTGAACACCAAATTGGTGGTAGGAGAAAAGAGAGAGATCAATCTTAATTAAATGAAGTGTGGAAAAGTGTGTGTGTGTGTGAATTGTATATATTTCGGTTGTTAGTACGTATACATCTAGAGCTCAGGTTAACTCCATTCATTTTTATTATCCTGGGCAACGTCAGGTAATTCTTTGTTTATGAAACCGGCGATTTTCACAAGGGTTTACGGGGAAACCCTCAAACTCCTCGAAGGGCCGGGATCCAGTGGGTTATCAAAATTGAAAGAAACATTTTAATGCTGACATTAGAATGGGGAGGGGGGGTTATTATAATATGCTGATGGGATGCTGACCAGTGGAGAGGGGTATAGATTGCCATAAAATACAAATATACATATCATACAAGTAAGCTTTATTAAGGGTTCACCCGTGCAACACCGGGTATATAAAGCTAGTATATATATATATATATATATGTGTGTGTGTGTGTGTGTGTGTGTGTGTGTGTGTGTGTGTAACGATATTAAATTTAAACCAATATTGATTTTTATATCTTAAAATATTTCCTATCACATTTAATCAGTTTATTCAGTTTCATTTTACTCTGTTCAGTGTCCAGTCATAGATTCACGATAAGAACAACTTTCACTTAAGCAGTACACACGCTCATTTAATATTCTGTCAAGTCAGCACTTTAACGTTCTTATGAGAACTAATCACAGATAATCAAACCCATCTCACAAAATGTGAATGATATTAAGGTAAACCTAGTGATATTTTCTAACGAATTAAAAATTTATTTATTGTACTTCTAGGTGCAGCTAGGAGAAATCCATTGTACAAGCAGGTGACTCACTCAAAAATTGAAACCGTCGTCAAAGACTGGTTAAGGCATGCAAATGCTAGGAGTTCAAAAGAAAAAGAAATTTGTGTGGGGGAAATTTTATGATTTTGTATTCAATAAAGCCTTTTATTAAAACATTTTTTCTTTCTTTCTTTGTTGCAGTATTAAAAATATATTTATGTTAAAGAATGTGAACACAAGCAACTCTGGATTAATTATTGAAGAAGATATTTTTAATGAAAATCCAACTGAAGCAGAAAAGTTTTTATAAAAATAAATTATGATTTTCATAGATGTACTTTTTGAAACTTAATTTATTATGTCCTACTAAGTTACTTTTATAAGTAATGATGGCTGAAAAAAGAAAGAGATATGAGATATCTATATATTCAACCAGTATACTGTTGCAGGGTTGGGTTTTTGACATTACAAGCATCAAAAACTGGTTTAAACTGTCAAAAACCTATGACGAATAAATAAGTCTTAATCACAATAGCTATTAAAAAGGAAGAAACTTGTCTTCAAGCAAATTTAAAAGGTAATTCAATATTCAAATTATGTTTTAATTGTGAAATGTATATTTATTAATTAGAACAATTACATTAAAAAAAATTATGTATGCACTTATAATAGTTCAGTTTTTCAATTGAAAAATTAGCATTTTGGTTAATTTTCTTTTTTTCTTAAATTTCAGAATGCATTAATACCAAGTTTTAATGTAAAAATATTAGTTTTATTATTATAATATTTAATATTATAATTATTTTTAAATATTTTTACATTAAACATTAGTAATAATATTATTTAAGTAATAATATATATCGCTATTTTTGGCAGTTATAATGTATGATAATTGTCATCGTAATAACATCAAAAGTAGTGATAAATACTAATATTTACATTGTATTTTGGACCAAATATTCTTAATAAATTTAGAAAAATTAATTCAGCTTAATATATTTCGAACAATTAGCATTCTAATAGGACATTTTCATGCAAAAATAATTGCTACAGAGATCCTAAAACTAAAAGTAAATTTATGGAAGTATAACAAAATAGTATAAAAATAATAGTGGTAAATGTATTATTACTTATTAAGTAATAATTACTTAATAAGTAATAATACATTAAGCTTAATTTATTTTGAACAATTTGCATTCTAATAGGACATTCTTATGCAAAAATAATTGCTACAAAGATTCTAAAACTAAAAGTAAATTTATGAAGTATAACAAAGAGTATAAAAATAATAGACACTATTATTTTTATATTCTTTGTTATACTTCCATAAATTTACTTTTAGTTTTAGAATCTCTGTAGCAATTATTTTTGCATAAAAATGTCGTATTAGAATGCAAATTGTTCGAAATAAATTAAGCTTAATTTATTATTAAGAAAGTAAGATCCAAAATACAATATTTTGGAGGGGAATAGTACGTCCTTTAGAGGTCTAAAATATCTAAATCGCGTACCCTCCACATCGAAATTTTCGCTCTTATAGACGTCCTATAGAGCGCCGCTTAGATATCGTAGACGTCATATGGATCTCAAAGAGAGCACACCTCGGAGCTCCTATAGAGCTCCATTCCATGTGATGTAGATATTTTTCGACGTCTTATAGAGGTACGCGTTTTTATGAGGTGAGGTATTATAGACGTCTAATAGAGATCGGTGTGTTGTGTGGGTTCCTCCATTTCAGGAACTAAAACCAACTAAATACAACCTGAATGAGAACTAAAGTAAAAAAACTAAAGAGAGCCTTTACAGCTCCAAAGTGTACGGGGACAGTACAAAAAACTCTAGGAGAACAAAAGACTACAGTAATAAAAGCAGCACTCGTGCGTGCCAAAAGTTTAATAATTAAACTCCAAGGAGAACTAATAAAATATAAATATATCAGAACGAACTTAAGAAAAAAAAGAGGCTCGGTGTATAAGTACTGTAGGGCAAAAATAACAACCCAACAAAAACTTTAAAGTTATCAAAAAAAAAATTTTCTTAAAAAAAGAAAAAAGTGAGACAACTGTGAAACTTTACTTTGAAATAACTTATAAAAAAAAAGAAAAGAAAAAAAAGAAAAAAGATGAAAATGAACTAACAGCCTAACGGCCCTAACAGCAATTAACACCTAACAAAAAAGCCTAAGACCCTAAGGGTGACCGAACAATTAACTAAAAAGGGGAAGCAAAGTTAGTGGACAGAGCAGTGTCATAAATCGTGCTCCTACACAAGGTAGAACAGGGCGGTAACGTACACTGATATCCACACTAAGGAAAAAAAACTCTCTAGGTCACCGTGGAAAAACTGCAGCGCTTTAGGTCAATCTCGGGACTGACACAAGGCGGAATGCTCGCCTAGTAGGCCTGTAACTTTGGTTTCGCCCCGCCGCTCAAGCCCGAAGGCGATTGGAGGAGGTACTCACAGGTGCGCCACGTGAAGGCAGTTACTCGACCATTTACAGCTGTGAACAAAGGAACTACCTAGAGAACTCGCTTAGTAAAGAGCTGTATGACGATGCAATCGGCTGCTAATCGCTTGTCCTCTGGCAAATTACACAATACCACAAACTGTCACGCACCCAAGTTTCGTAGAAGTAAAAAAAAAACTTATAATAAAAGGATTCCTATATAAGTCAACAGATGGCGAAACTGGTGCTTTCGTCAAACCAAGCTAGTGCCGAGATCGCTAGTCTTTCAAAATATGCGTCCCGTTCAGGTATTGCAGCAAGTTTTAAAGTCCAGGCTTTCTAGTGTTAACAATCCAAAGGGATTATTTCTATACAGTATGACTTTAGAAACTACGAAAGGACAACCCGAAGAGGATGTAGTGTATTTTACCTGTGACTTGTAGAGTTGTATTGAATACCTCAGGTAGCGCGTGTCACAGGATAAGTGAAATAAAATTAACAGCCAGATTAACGATTAATTAAATTAAAATACACTCTTTATTAAGTGATCTTCGTTAGATACGGGTAATTAACACAATATACAATTCAGGAAAAGATGAGTAGAGTTCACACACTACACTCATACCTATCACTTTGACATGTCCTGACAACCGAAATTCGAAACTCAGAAGGATGAAGACAGTCCACAAATATCAGACAGAGCTTTCGGCTAAATATTCTGAAGATCGTCATCAAGAAATAGTTATCCCTTAACAGAGCTTGTCGCTCTCACGTTTCTAAGAGCAAGTTTTGACCCTTTAGAGCCTATCAAAAAATCCGAGAGAAAATATCTCTTTACTTTTCATCCCCGAAAAACGTCTTGCAGAACAACATTCGAAGATCACTCAGCATCAGCCTCCGCATCATCATCTAGGATCTTCTGCCCTTTCTTTTTATAAGTTTTTTATCTGGCGGGAGGGAGACAAATTTCCGCTCTTAAGTAGTTCGCCCCTATTGGTCGGTCCTGGGTATCGTGCGCAAAATTCCTTCAATACACTTATAAAATATCGATAACAATATCATCGATGAACATGTCATGTTGTTTCTCTCTTTATCCAGAAGTTTCTAGTCCGTAGACACAAGAGCGCCACTCTATTGAAATTGGTTACACCATCGGCTCCCCGGCCAGCTGATTGCATTGTCCGCTCACACCGTTGGGTGTAAGGCTTGGAGGGGTGGAAATTCCACTAGAACTTATACTTAATACTCTACTCATTATCCCACGAGCCTTA
Organism: Dolomedes plantarius; assembly: GCA_907164885.2. NCBI lineage: Eukaryota > Metazoa > Arthropoda > Arachnida > Araneae > Dolomedidae > Dolomedes > Dolomedes plantarius. Next base: position 92,620,852 of record OU015494.1, on the reverse strand, counting down.
AATAAAGTCTAATTATTCGTCTAATTTCACACTGCAATGTGTGTTCTTCTCTCTCTGACTGCGATGTCATTTTTCATCACTCCAACAAACGACAGTTTGCAAACCATTTCTAGGAAAAAAGTTGGACAGAAAAACTAAAGTGTATATAAATAGCTGGTACTCACATGTCATTTGAATATACAAGTGTATAAATTCCTATTAAGTGCCTAGAAAAAGGAAAAGGGTAAGGAAAACGTATCATAATGACAAATTTAATGATATTTGAAGAGAAATTTTAAAGTAAAAATGGTGAGGTTACATGTTCAAGTTGAAAGTAGAAACTCACGCTTGATTATAAACCCTATCAAGGTGCTAAAGAAAAAATGTATAATAATAATAATATAGTTTTGTCCATTGGATCTCCATAATCATGAAAGGAACACATTTTTTTGAAAGTGTCTATCAAGATAGACTCGACGTGGCACAAGACAGATCTTCGCAAATGTGTGGGAAATAAATACCCCAAATAACTATTAAACATGCTACTTGCATGCTCCCGCACAGTTAAGAAAACACGCTAACAGATATCATCATTAAACACATTTACTGCGATGTATTAATTTCGTCTGCCATTGTGTGATGGTCTTCTGTTTCAACTACACTATACTTTTTCTTGACACAGGAAGGCGCTGCAATGTACCGTTGCAATATATATATATATATATATATATATATATATATATATATATATATATGTGTGTGTGTGTGTGTGTGTGTGTGTGTGTGAGGCTCGGGGGGTATAACATTTTACAAGATCTTTTAATATGATATTTTCTTCTAATGCTTCTTTTTTTCAATAATGTCACCTCATATATCCTTCAAACAAACGTAAAGCAAACCTGCGATAAGTATTTTTGGAACGAAGTTCTTTTACGCGGCTTACAGTAGAGTGAACTTGCAGAAATCGTCACATAACGAAAAAGCGTTATGCCCCCTCCAGGCGACCTTTCCCTCTCTTTCTAATTTTTAGTGGCTTTTGCATCATCGGGGTGGCGTGTTTCTATCGGCTTGGTCTGGGTTGTGACAGTTCCGGAGTTTGGGCCTTGGCGGTGCTGTCAGGTTTATTGGGTGATTGCCTGGTATTCTTGTGTTTGGTCACTGGTTATTTTGTTTGTTATTGTTTTAATTCCCACGGGATTTGTATTGTGTCATTATTGCAATTTTATAATGGAAATACGAAAAACAGAAACTGCGGTTGTATGTGTTCATGCGAGTATTGAGATTCGAGCAGCAAACATTGTGCACGGTCAGCTGTATAACCTCAATTCTAAACACGTGTAAATAATATTTAAACTTATTTTTTGTTTCTTATTGTTTTAATTCCCACGGGATTTATATTGTGTCTTTATTTTATTTTTGTTGGTGATTAAATGATAAAATTAATCCAATTAAAAATTATGCTAGGTAACATCTAAATCAAAATAATTAATTTATATATCAAAATTTTTAATTTTAATAAAAACAATTAATTTATATATCAATATTTTAAATTTTAATTAAAAAATTAGATTTTTTTCACTTATTGGATTACTTATTAGATTATTTTACTTATTACTGGTATTGTTCGAACAACCTTAATAACAAAAAAAAATATTAATTTTTATTAATTTTTTAGAAAAAGAAATGCTGAACGTGCTAAAAGATATAGATAAATTGAAATTAATAAAGCAATGTGCTGAACTTGACTCAATTCTATCATCGAAAGAAGATTCATTACCGACGGTATTAATCTAAAATAATAGAGAAACTAATCATCGCCATGATACAAAGTGTGAAGAATTAATCTATAGTCAGTTTCAAATTCAACAACAAATAAACATTGAAGCACAGCAAGTAATAAGTCCAAGTTTTCCATCAATTGAAGCCCCATACGAGGTACATGAATAATGTTCAACGCCAAACGCCCTATTACGTCATGAAATAGACATTGCTGGCGACGGTAACTGCCTTTTTTCATCTCTCATAAGAATTTTGCATCTTCAAATATCTGCATCAGTCCTTCGACAGCAACTTTATAAATCATCCTACTTAAATGTCTGTCAAAATCCAATTAGTGCAAGAACTATACTAAGTAGTGAAATTGAATACGGAGATTTAGATTGTTTATTCATATTTTCCGGAACATGCAATCAAGGTATATGCATGCACTTTCATTATTTTAATAATAATACAAAAAGAGAAGTTGTTAGTTTTTGTTATTTTAAAAATACACTAATATAATCATTACTATATTATAAATTATTATACTGTTATTTAGGCATTTATATTTACAATACGAAACGATATTTTGTTAATTCTCTTCTATTAATACACAGTAACATTTATGTAACAGTGAGTGACATGTATGTTGCTTTTGTAATATTACAAAAAATATCATATATTTGAATCTTTGCGCGTATTTAATAAACTATTGTAATTGGAATAAAAGGTTATTTCCAGAAATCTTCTCATTTGTAATTTGTACTCAAATTACTCTTATAAGAAGTTTTGCTGCATCAGAGTATTAACCTGTTAAAAAAAGGCCTAACGATAAAATGATATTAAAAGAAAATTACATTTATATATATATATATATATATATATATATATATATATATATATATATATATATATATATTGTGATAACTTAAGACTCCGGGTAGTTAAAAATGTTCAGAGTCAGTCTACTACATTAACATACAATTTTATTAAATTTAAGCCGGGGGACATAGTACCTTTGAACTTCCAAAAATTCCATTTTCAAAAATATTTTTAAAAAATAGTGTAGAATGTTTAGTACGTTTTAAAACAAACCGCAACAAAATCTGGCAAAAATTACGCCTACAGCGATAAATAATAGAAATGTCAACAATGGCTGGCCCTTTAAATCAAATGTAAACAAACCATGTTTATGTTAGTTTCACTGTGAGAGTGGAAAGCACCACTGAAATTATTTGATATCCAGCCACTCTGCTAGGCTCCATGTTTTTCTTTTTCAACCAGCAGAAAGAAATGTTCAACTCAACACAACTCTAAATCAAACCACGTTTTGCTTATGTACGCATTTCTCGCTATTAGCTTCCTGTTTTTGAGTTCTCTGTTCAGAGTGTGTGTGTTTTTAATGATCTGACATTTTTAATTATCAATAATACTTTTTTGATATATTCTTGTGAAATGTCTAGCAAAGCTGCTCTTAAATGTACTGATTATCGCCGAAAGAAAAGGCGATGTCATGGGAATCAATTTACTAAAAATGAAGCATCGGACCTAAATGTTTCTCGTGAATCTGCATCAGCAAAAAAAACTATGTTTACAAAGCCGTGTGGACGATGATGTAAATATTTCCGATCAGTGAAATGGATATAGGATTATAAATATATCTATATTAATGTCTGAACTATCAAAATTTCTAATATGCTGCTACTGTAAATCGCAAGCAGTCATGAAAGAAAGAGTTGTGTATGGACTGGCGTCTGAGTTTTATGTTGAATGTACGTCGTGTAGTACATCTTATAGTTTCAAAAGTTCTCCATTTATTGAATCAAGTAATCATGATTATGAGATTAACAGTAGGATAAGTTATTCTATGCGTACAGTAGGGTTGGGCTTATGTGGTATTAAAAATTTTTGCACTGCTATGGATTTGCCTCCACCTGTTTCTCAAAAGTCATATGACAGAATTTAAAAAAAAAATAAAAGTGGCCAGTGCTGAAGTATGTGATAATTCAATGAAAAATGGAGTAAAGCAAGAAATTTCAGCTACTGAAAATAATGAAATATGCATTAGTGGTGCCGGGACATGGAAGACTCGTGGTCATACTTCTCGAATAGGTGTCTGCAGTGTTATTGGTGATTTGACAGGAAAGGTGCTTGATGTTGAAGTTTTGTCATCATATTGCAAGGGTTGCGAGCAGTGGAAAGGTTCAAAATGTGGAAAAGCATATGATGAATGGAAATTAAAACATCAGCCCCACTGTGTAAAAAATCATTCAGGTTCTTCCAGTAAAATGGAAGTTGAGGGAATGAAACGCATTTTTCAAAGATCAGTGTCTGACAGAAATGCTAAATATGTAAATATATTGGTGACGGAGACACAAAAACATTTCCTGAACTTCAAAGTACTGCCCCATATACTATAGAGAAAGTTGAATGTGTAGGCCATATACAAAAGCGTATGGGTGCTAGACTGCGTAAACTGAAGCTAATGAATCGTGGCAAAAAGCTGGCTGATGGTAAAAGTATAAGTGGGAAGAACCGTTTGACGGATAAAGTAATTGACAAATTTACTTACTTATTATGGAAACTTATTATGGAAACGCTATCCGAGAAAATAAAAGTTCTATCGAGGATATGCGTAAATCCATATGGGCAATTTATTGTCATTACAGGTCAACAGATGATAATCCCATGCATTACTTCTGCCCAGTCGGTGCGACAACATGGTGTGATTATAATAAAGCAGAATTTACAAAAAGTGCTCCTTACAAACATAAGAATATTGTGCCAGTTCCTGTAATGGATGAAATCAAACATATATTTGCAGAACTCTCTGCACCTAAATTATTAAAAAAATGTTTGGGTGGTAAGACTCAAAATGCAAATGAGTCGTTCAACTCTACAGTTTGGAAATACTGTCCAAAAACATCAGGATCTTCAAAAATTGTTGTGGATATAGCTGTAAATGAGGCAGTAGTAATGTTTAATGATGGAATGGCAGGTCGCCTAAACATCATGAAATGCCTTGGCTATAAGTTAGGGCATTTTTCTATTACTTCTGCTTTTCAGGCAGATTATGCTCGTGTTAAGGGATCAGAAATAAAGTCGAGGGCTTCAACATTAGAGGCTTGTAGGGCCAACAGAATGAGAAGAAAGGGAATCAATGAGCATCATTTACAATTAGAAGGTCCTACTTATGAAGCAGGAGCATTTGAAGCTCTGCACAATATGTTATACTTTTATAAATAGAAATTCTATCTTTAAACTTCATTTTCTCAGTTTGAAATTTTCATACTTACCCGGAAGATTAAAAAAAAGTTTTGGCTATAGAGTTTTAAAATTTTATATGTGTGTTCTACTTATGTATCTTTATTCTGTGAACCACAGGTTTGTTCATGGGAGTAATATATTTTATTTTGTAGCATAATAAACACAAAATTGTTTTAAATTTACATTTCTTATAAGTTTTTTTAATTTTAAAAAATATTCAAATCTTAGAAACCTTTAAACTTTTAGGTTTGCAGAATAAACAAGTTATTTAGATTTAATTTTATATAAAAATTTTCATTCTAACATATATATTTCAAAAGTTATCTTGCGGGTAACAAGAGGTAAGTAAATTTCCTATTTAAAATTTTGTCTATATATTTAATGCTTTTTAAAAATATATGTTACTTGAAATAATAAAACAAAATATTTTTTTGAAAGTAACATCCTTATAACATAACTGGTAAAAATGTTATTCTAAAACAAACAAAACTTTATATTTTATGAGGAATCGAAGAAAGGCTGTTATAATGAAGAATTTCTTACTCGAAAGGTACTATGTCCCCTTAAGTCGGAAACTTTTTACACTATTTACAAATGTGTTGGTCTACCTCTAGACATAGAGGGAACTGGCCTTCGTAATAGCCAAAAAATTTCGATGAGAAGATGTCGGCAAGTACATTCACAACTGAACTAAAAGGTCGGTACACAGCCTCTAGAGCATACAGCTCTGAAAATAGAGTAACTTCGTAAGGAAAGTTATAACTAACGAGAAGCTTATAGAGAGGGTTGCTCTGAAATATGAAGATAACTTCTTGATGAAGTAACGTGCTAACAGAAGCCTGTAGAGCAGGATGCTCTGAGATAGCTATACTTCACGGTGAAGTATTAGTTGACGAGAAGCTTAGAGCGGGCTGCTCTGAAAAATAAAGTTCAGGATGAAGACGGTCACTCCAGGACCTCTGAGACGAAAGGTGCTCTCTAGATGAGAGCCTCGACCAAGTCTGCTCTAAAAATTGGATTTCTTTCTCCGGCGTTGGCACTCGTGCTTCCGGTCACGTGACTGCAAATTTTTAGGTTGGCTGGCCCAATTTGTGATGTCATGTTCGTTGGCTGTGATTCGCTTGACGACGAAGCCATGTGGTCGGCTCTTATAAATCAGCTGATCTGAAAATCATTAGTTCACGTCGAAATATTCATTAGTTTACGTCCTCCCAGGGGCGGCGGCTAGGAGCAACACTATTCTCTGCTTCCAGACACCTTGACGCTGATCAATAGAACTGTTCGCAGGTCACCTGCTGTGGGAGGCCCGGTTGTCTGGGTGATTTATTCGGAAAGGTCGTAATGGATTCTTACAACCCATTTCTCCTTGAAGGAGATTTTGGCATAATGACAAAATCTGAAAATCACGGTTAGACACAGCTCACCTGATACATCATTAGAGGCAATGAATTTAATTTACTACACAATTATTACTACATTTACTTACTACACAGGTTAGTACATTTATTCTAATACATTATGATATTACTACGCTACCTAAGAAATTAATACACTTAATTTATTTACACAATTCATTAATTATTTCACACTACATTAATTTATTTACAACATTACGCCTAACTTAAGGTTTCTATTCTGCCATCAAACGGCTTAGGCAATTGGCATGACCTATGAATTTACCAGATTTGTGGACAATTTGATAATTGAAAGGCTGTAAGGCAAGAGCCCATCTCACAAGCCTTTGGTTATTTCCCGCATTTGTCTTAAGAAAATCGAGCGGATTGTGATCCGTCTCGATTGTGAATCACTGCCCATCCAGGTAATGCCTTAGTTTTTTTATGGCGTATATTATGCCTGCGCACTCTTTTTCGGTGGTGCAAATTTTTTTTTCTGCATTAGTAAATTTTTTACTAAGGTACAACACTGGATGGTCAGTATTCTCCGGTCCCTTTTGTGCCAAAACTATACCGATACCAATGTCGGTTGCATCGGTTTGCAGGATAAATTCCTTGGCGAAGTCCGGGGCGTACAAAACACGTTTCTCAGTTAGTTTCGTTTTCAACTCTTGAAACGCTGTATTGCACTCCTCCGACCATTCAACACTCTCCTTTCTGTGTTTTCCTTTTAACGCCCGCGTCAGCGGCTCAGCTATGACCGCATAGTTAGGAATGTATCTAGCATAATAACCACTAAGTCCAAGGAACTGTCGGATTTCGGTCTTATCCCGCGGTGTAGGAAAATCTACTACCGCTTTAGTTTTCGCTTCGGTCGGCGTCCGACGTCCTTCTCCCACCATGTGTCCCAAATACTTAACACAACCTTGTGCGAATTTGCACTTGGTGGGTTTGATCGTTAGCCTTGCAGATGCTATTTTCTTCAAGATCATATCTAGATGTTTTCGATTATCTTGCCAATTTTCAGAGAATATGGCGACATCGTCCAAATATGGAACGCAGAAGTCGTCACATCCCTGAAGTAGCTGCGCCATAAATTTTGAGAAGCAATAGGGTGCATTCACTAACCCGAAGGGAAGGACTAGGGGGCGGTATGTCCCAAAAGTAGTCACAAAACTCGCAAGTCTTTGCGCCTTAGCGCTCAAGGGGATTTGCCAATAACCCTTAGTCAAATCGATTACCGTAATAAATTTCGCGGCCACTTTCTCGATACGGTCATCCATGTTCGGTAGTGGATAATACTCTGTTCTGATAACGGAGTTAAGGAGTCTGTAATCCACACATGGGCGAGGCTCTCGACCTGGACTTTCGACTAATATCATTGGAGAGGTATAATCCGACTCTCCAATTTCGATGATTTTTAGATCTAACATTCTTTTAATTTCGGTTTTTAGGATCTCATTTTGCCGGGGTGAAGTCCTATAGGGTTTGGATCTAACTGGTTTGCCACTAATGAGCTCAATATCATGCTCAATTAGATGTGTTCGGCCCGGATCATTCGAGAATAATTTCTGATGGTTTTGTAACAACTCACCTAACTCTAGGATTTGTTCGGGAGTACACCTCTCTTCTAACATGCTACCCTTTATAATCTCCTGGTAGTCGAAAATATTCGGGCTTGATACAGGGTATTGGATCTCTAGGTCAGTTTCGCTGTTAACATTTGTAATTTCTTCGCACGTAATTAAATTTACACATTCCATACGTTGGTGGTATGGTTTTAATAGGTTTACGTGGTACACCTGTACCGTGGCAGTCTTCGCCGGCATTTTTACGATGTATTTTGTCTCTGACAATTTCTTCACAATTTCTCCAGGTCCCACCCACTTAACGGCAAATTTGTTTGCGGGACAAGAGGATAAAACCAAAACTTTCTCCCCAACTTTAACCCATTTAGGACCGCTCCATGTTTCCATTATTGGAAATGCACCAAACAGTTTTTAACACTTCTTAGAACATTAATTTCACAAATAAGTTGTTTCCATAAAATTGAATTTATTTTTGCGAGAGTTACAAAATGTTCCGTTTTCGCAACATCAGTCCAAAGCGGTATAAAAATTTTAAAAATATAAAAATTTAAAATTATAAAAATCTTTAGTTACAATATGACCCATACGGTTTTTCCGAGTTTCGTTGAGAATTAGATTTTGAATTGAAGATGGTCTTCCAATATGTGAAATTTCAGGTAAAGCAGAATTCATCTGCATTTCTTCAAGCCTTTTTATCAAAGATATAGATCTCTTAAACTCTAATAAACATATTTCAGAATTCATTACATCCATGTAGAGTCTCCATTTTTCCCATACAATATGCTCCTTTTTCTTACTATATTGCTTACTTTTACATTTATTAGGAAAAAAATGTCGATTTCACCTGCAATGTCTTTAGGTGATTCGACATTTTCATTTAAAATATTATCATCAATAGCTTCTTCATACGTCAAATCATCCGGATCTGGATGGATAATGACGAATTATGGTTCCTCATTACCTTCGGTTGAGGACGATTCTGAAATATCATCATCTAGCCCATAAAATTCTCCAATGTCTCTTCCAATGTCAAAAATCGCTTTTTTCTAGAGACAAACTTATCCGAAATTCAAACAATACCAATTTACTGCATGAAAAGCTAGGCAGCACTAATAAAACACATTGGAAATAAGTAATACACTTTGGACTGATGTTGAGTTTTCGCAACATTTAAAAAAATATGAATTGAGAAACATAAAAAATAAAATTATGATTTATCTGTTGAAGCCATTTTGTTCTTTAGTCTCTAGTAAACTCGGAACAAGCATCAAATCGGAAATTTAACATGTGCGGCTATCTAAGTTTATCATTTGAAAATAGTCAGTTTTTTCCCTTTCAAAACACCAGAAAAAAACAATTTTTTGCAAGTGCTAAAAGCGGGGAAATGAGGGAACAAAAAAAATTATTATGATCAATTCAAGTACAGAGAATAAAATAAAAATGTTACTTCAGACGTGCAAAATTTTGAACATACCTTTAAAAAATACAGAAATTAATGTTGCGTTTTCGCAACGCCAGTCTTAAATGGGTTAAACTCTATCATCACTGACACTTTATCATAATAAGCTCCTGACAGTTCCGTAGCCTGTTCATCAGCTTGAAAACATAATCTGTCACCACATTAGTCTCCGGCAACTTCCTACACCATTTTTCAAAAAGTAGTGTTTCCGGCATCCTTAAATTCTTCCCAAATATCAATTCGGCTGGACTAAACCCTGTAGATAAATGTGTGACATTTCTAAGAGCTAACATGGCTGAGGGTAATCCTACTTCCCTATTTTCTTTTGCTTCAAGGCAGATAACTTTCAGGAGCCGTTTAATGGTGCGGTGAAAACGCTCAACGGGATTGCTTTGCGGATGAAATATTGAGCTTCTCCTCACCTCAATTCCGAATTTCTCCAGAAACGTGGTCGTTAAATTGCTGGTGAAATAGGTAGCATTATCTAATTGTAATTCCTTCGGGAGCCCTATCCGACTGAAAATTTCTAATAGAGCCTCCGTCACATTTTCAGAGTTTACAGCACTCAAAGCTATGGCTTCCGGGTACTCGGATGCCATGCACAACGCAGATAAAATATATCTATTTCCCTTTGGAGAAATCGGCAACGGACCCACAATATCCACGTTAATTTTTGTGAAAACCTCCGTAATTACTGGGACTAATTTAAGCTGGGCTTTCTTTTGTTCTTGTGATTTTCCTATTCTTTGGCATAGGTCACACGATCTAACAAAGTCCTCACACTCTTTTATGCACTGGGGTCAAAAATAATATCTCAATAATTTGTCTTTACTTTTTGACATTCCCATGTGCGATCCGATGCCATCATGGCATAAACTTAAAACTTTAGACCTGTGCTTAGTTGGTACAATCAATTGTTTTCTTTCCTCCCCTCTGTGATCTCGGGATTTCCTAAAAAGTAATTCGTTGTCGACCACAAATTCCATGGTTTTCTGTTGCTTAACTTTTTCCCAAATAGGTGTAAGTTCAGGGCAATTTTTTTGTTCTAAAGAGAAAGTGTCGGCACTCACTTCCCCTAATGAATCGTCAGTTTCTACCACTACCGGTAATTCTATATGTTCTAAGTCATCCGGCGAATTAACGTCGGACTCTGGCGACTCCGTTAGTTGTTCGACCGCTTCCCCGTTCTCTACAGTATTTCCCGTTTGAATTTCCTCCCGCTTACCTCGACTTCGGGTGACGGCATTAATGCTAGCTGGTTTTGATTTTTGCTCTTCTATCAGCTCCTGAGTGGCATTCCCCAGCAAATAGTATTTCATTTCCACACTCTGACCAACCACGGTGGCTTTTGTTATCACCTGGCCGAATTCTGGGCTCTCAAGTGTTACTCGAGCTAAGGGTAGACATCTAAAGTCATTTTCCAATGGCTGTTTAAGCCAAATATTTTCTCCGGTGAAATCTCCGGGTTTAACCAATTTAGCTGGGCACAAGTCTACGAAACTCCCGCTATCACGCAATAATACGGTTTGGACCTGATTCACGCGATCTTCGCTTAAGTAGGGCTTAAACGCAGGAGAAAAATCTTCCGTCGTAGCTAGATTGTTTATGATCTCGCTGGATTTTTTAAATTCGGGACAGTTTGGGCTGATATGACCACTGTGACACACTGAAAGCAAGTGGGGCTACTTCGCTTCTCATACTCCCTGGTCCTCTAATCGTTATTATTTTTGTTAGCAGCGTTGTGCCACTCTTTTGGGCCTGATTTCTCTACTCCCGTTTTCTTCGCGGGACTAAATTTCTGTGACTGCTTGGGGCGGTCTACCTTTTCATTTTTGGGTGGTTTAATTTGCTTCGATTTCTTTATGAATCGGTGAGTCAAATCATACGCGTCTAGCTTATTTAATAAGTTTATAGGATCATTTAGTGTTCCCCATACATCTACGAAATGATCTTTAATTTCCGCTGGTACGCGTTTCTTTATTTGGTCGGCTACCATAAGTTCTTTGAGTGACTCAAAATCTTTAATTTCGATTCCATCTAACCATCCCTCTAAATAGCTCCTCAATTCAAATATTAAATCTTTCCACAAAGCACCGTTCTGGCGTTGATAGGTTTGGAACTTCGTACGGAATGCTTCGGCACTGAGTTTAAACCTGTCTAGCAGTACCGACTTAACATATTCGTAATTATAATTTTTTTTCTTCAGGTTCCCTGATGATTATTAACGCTATTTCGCTCGGCAAAAGATTTAGTAACTCTGACACTAAATCACAATCATTAATTTGCAATTTCCTAGCTTGCCTCTCAAACAGATTTAAGAATAAAGCTATGTCTATCTTTTCGGCATCATACCTCTGCATTACCGAATTAACATTCCTAGACGGGTTCCCGCGTTCTGAGTTCACGGAATTCACTACTATTTTCCCCAATTAGTGTGATTTTAAGTTTTTCAAGCTAAAAAGCGCGTTTTGCTGCTTTCTCTTCAAGCTCAAAATCGCGTTCTGCTGCTTTTTCCGCTCTCTCGGCTTCTTTAATCTCCTGCAATTTTCTATCTTCTATAAGATTTACGAGAATATTTTTCGCGCTCTCTTCCTCGAAACCTTCACTTTCTGAAAACTTTTTTGCCAGATCGATTATTCTATCCGATTCTTGTATTTCTACTTGCAGCTCAAAAGCCAAATTCTGCAAGTCAATTTTCTTGTATTTTGTTAAAAACGGCATTTTGCCTCCTTAACTAACTGATATCAATCCCTCTTTAACCGTTTAACCACAACTTAACCTTACCGGAAACCTAGGAATTTTGACCTCAACAGAACAAAAGAACTGGTTGTCCGTTTTTCTCGCTTTTTAACAATAGAGCCCTCTCAATTCGGGGAATTCTACTACTACGTTCTTTTAAGAAAAAGGGGGGGGGGGTTACTCCGAAAGATTATAGTTTAACAGACTCGTTTGAAATCCTAACATGTCACATACAATTCAAAAATTTTTTTAATTTTTCAGACCAAATTTCACACACACAATAAATCAATGCTACCTCAATATAATCTTAAGCACTCTATACAACTTCAATAGCTGACTAAATTAATTTGCAATGCACAGTTACTTTATTTCAATAATTGGCTAATTTAATTTGCAATACACAATTTCTTAATTTCAGTAATTGACTAAATTAGTTGGCAAAACACAGTTCTAGTATTCATCTACCAAATATTTGTTCATTCACTTTTTTTAAAAATTTTGAAACACATTGCATACAATTTTTTTTCTTTATTCTTTTGCATAAACAATTCTAATACTTCATTAATTTACTTTTAACTAAATGAATTAATTTCTCACAGATAATTTACTTATTCCAATTCAATAGTTATTTCCCATGAAACATTAATTTACACATGTTAACATTTACACAGATTCTAATCAATCAATTACTTTTGCCTCTAATGAGAACAGGCTTACCTTGTCTAATTTGAAGACTGGATTGTAGGCTCTCATTGAAGCTAGGCGAAGTCTTTCGAGGCTGGTTCTGGAGGGATTGCCTTATTTAATATGCAGCCCCAATACTTGATCGCTGCACAAATCCACTGTTGGTCCGCTGCTCGCTGCTATATACTGGTATCTGTGATGCACACACTTGGGACGGGACGTCTGCACAAAAAGTCCTAGATGTGCTTCCTACTCTAATTTCCTTATTCGAAGGGGTAGATTGCCTATTTTTTTAATGGCAAAATCCCACACACGATGCCACCATTTTTAGTAGACTGCGATAACTTAAGACTCCGGGTAGCTAAAAATGTTTTGAGTCAGTCTACTACATTAACATACAATTTTATCAAATTTAAGTCGGAAACTTTTTACACTATTTACAAATGTGTTGATCTACCTCTAGACATAGAGGGAACTGGCCTTCGTAATAGCCAAATAATTTCTATGAGAAGATGTCGGCAAGTACATTCACAACTGAACTAGAAGGTCGGTACACAGCCTCAAGAGCATACAGCTCTGAAAATAGAGTAACTTCGTAAGGAAAGTTATAACCAACGAGAAGCTTATAGAGCGGGCTGCTCTGAAATATGAAGATAACTTCTTGATGAAGTAACGTGCTAACAGAAGCCTGTAGAGCAGGATGCTCTGAGATAGCTATACTTCACGGTGAAGTATTAGTTGACGAGAAGCTTAGAGCGGGCTGCTCTGAAAAATAAAGTTCAGGATGAAGACGGTCACTCCAGGACCTCTGAGACGAAAGGTGCTCTCTAGATGAGAGCCTCGACCAAGTCTGCTCTAAAAATTGGATTTCTTTCTCCGGCGTTGGCACTCGTGCTTCCGGTCACGTGACTGCAAATTTTTAGGTTGGCTGGCCCAATTTGTGATGTCATGTTCGTTGGCTGTGATTCGCTTGACGACGAAGCCATGTGGTCGGCTCTTATAAATCAGCTGATCTGAAAATCATTAGTTCACGTCGAAATATTCATTAGTTTACGTCCTCCCAGGGGCGGCGGCTAGGAGCAACACTATTCTCTGCTTCCAGACACCTTGACGCTGATCAATAGAACTGTTCGCAGGTCACCTGCTGTGGGAGGCCCGGTTGTCTGGGTGATTTATTCGGAAAGGTCGTAATGGATTCTTACAACCCATTTCTCCTTGAAGGAGATTTTGGCATAATGACAAAATCTGAAAATCACGGTTAGACACAGCTCACCTGATACATCATTAGAGGCAATGAATTTAATTTACTACACAATTATTACTACATTTACTTACTACACAGGTTAGTACATTTATTCTAATACATTATGATATTACTACGCTACCTAAGAAATTAATACACTTAATTTATTTACACAATTCATTAATTATTTCACACTACATTAATTTATTTACAACATTACGCCTAACTTAAGGTTTCTATTCTGCCATCAAACGGCTTAGGCAATTGGCATGACCTATGAATTTACCAGATTTGTGGACAATTTGATAATTGAAAGGCTGTAAGGCAAGAGCCCATCTCACAAGCCTTTGGTTATTTCCCGCATTTGTCTTAAGAAAATCGAGCGGATTGTGATCCGTCTCGATTGTGAATCACTGCCCATCCAGGTAATGCCTTAGTTTTTTTATGGCGTATATTATGCCTGCGCACTCTTTTTCGGTGGTGCAAATTTTTTTTTCTGCATTAGTAAATTTTTTACTAAGGTACAACACTGGATGGTCAGTATTCTCCGGTCCCTTTTGTGCCAAAACTATACCGATACCAATGTCGGTTGCATCGGTTTGCAGGATAAATTCCTTGGCGAAGTCCGGGGCGTACAAAACACGTTTCTCAGTTAGTTTCGTTTTCAACTCTTGAAACGCTGTATTGCACTCCTCCGACCATTCAACACTCTCCTTTCTGTGTTTTCCTTTTAACGCCCGCGTCAGCGGCTCAGCTATGACCGCATAGTTAGGAATGTATCTAGCATAATAACCACTAAGTCCAAGGAACTGTCGGATTTCGGTCTTATCCCGCGGTGTAGGAAAATCTACTACCGCTTTAGTTTTCGCTTCGGTCGGCGTCCGACGTCCTTCTCCCACCATGTGTCCCAAATACTTAACACAACCTTGTGCGAATTTGCACTTGGTGGGTTTGATCGTTAGCCTTGCAGATGCTATTTTCTTCAAGATCATATCTAGATGTTTTCGATTATCTTGCCAATTTTCAGAGAATATGGCGACATCGTCCAAATATGGAACGCAGAAGTCGTCACATCCCTGAAGTAGCTGCGCCATAAATTTTGAGAAGCAATAGGGTGCATTCACTAACCCGAAGGGAAGGACTAGGGGGCGGTATGTCCCAAAAGTAGTCACAAAACTCGCAAGTCTTTGCGCCTTAGCGCTCAAGGGGATTTGCCAATAACCCTTAGTCAAATCGATTACCGTAATAAATTTCGCGGCCACTTTCTCGATACGGTCATCCATGTTCGGTAGTGGATAATACTCTGTTCTGATAACGGAGTTAAGGAGTCTGTAATCCACACATGGGCGAGGCTCTCGACCTGGACTTTCGACTAATATCATTGGAGAGGTATAATCCGACTCTCCAATTTCGATGATTTTTAGATCTAACATTCTTTTAATTTCGGTTTTTAGGATCTCATTTTGCCGGGGTGAAGTCCTATAGGGTTTGGATCTAACTGGTTTGCCACTAATGAGCTCAATATCATGCTCAATTAGATGTGTTCGGCCCGGATCATTCGAGAATAATTTCTGATGGTTTTGTAACAACTCACCTAACTCTAGGATTTGTTCGGGAGTACACCTCTCTTCTAACATGCTACCCTTTATAATCTCCTGGTAGTCGAAAATATTCGGGCTTGATACAGGGTATTGGATCTCTAGGTCAGTTTCGCTGTTAACATTTGTAATTTCTTCGCACGTAATTAAATTTACACATTCCATACGTTGGTGGTATGGTTTTAATAGGTTTACGTGGTACACCTGTACCGTGGCAGTCTTCGCCGGCATTTTTACGATGTATTTTGTCTCTGACAATTTCTTCACAATTTCTCCAGGTCCCACCCACTTAACGGCAAATTTGTTTGCGGGACAAGAGGATAAAACCAAAACTTTCTCCCCAACTTTAACCCATTTAGGACCGCTCCATGTTTCCATTATTGGAAATGCACCAAACAGTTTTTAACACTTCTTAGAACATTAATTTCACAAATAAGTTGTTTCCATAAAATTGAATTTATTTTTGCGAGAGTTACAAAATGTTCCGTTTTCGCAACATCAGTCCAAAGCGGTATAAAAATTTTAAAAATATAAAAATTTAAAATTATAAAAATCTTTAGTTACAATATGACCCATACGGTTTTTCCGAGTTTCGTTGAGAATTAGATTTTGAATTGAAGATGGTCTTCCAATATGTGAAATTTCAGGTAAAGCAGAATTCATCTGCATTTCTTCAAGCCTTTTTATCAAAGATATAGATCTCTTAAACTCTAATAAACATATTTCAGAATTCATTACATCCATGTAGAGTCTCCATTTTTCCCATACAATATGCTCCTTTTTCTTACTATATTGCTTACTTTTACATTTATTAGGAAAAAAATGTCGATTTCACCTGCAATGTCTTTAGGTGATTCGACATTTTCATTTAAAATATTATCATCAATAGCTTCTTCATACGTCAAATCATCCGGATCTGGATGGATAATGACGAATTATGGTTCCTCATTACCTTCGGTTGAGGACGATTCTGAAATATCATCATCTAGCCCATAAAATTCTCCAATGTCTCTTCCAATGTCAAAAATCGCTTTTTTCTAGAGACAAACTTATCCGAAATTCAAACAATACCAATTTACTGCATGAAAAGCTAGGCAGCACTAATAAAACACATTGGAAATAAGTAATACACTTTGGACTGATGTTGAGTTTTCGCAACATTTAAAAAAATATGAATTGAGAAACATAAAAAATAAAATTATGATTTATCTGTTGAAGCCATTTTGTTCTTTAGTCTCTAGTAAACTCGGAACAAGCATCAAATCGGAAATTTAACATGTGCGGCTATCTAAGTTTATCATTTGAAAATAGTCAGTTTTTTCCCTTTCAAAACACCAGAAAAAAACAATTTTTTGCAAGTGCTAAAAGCGGGGAAATGAGGGAACAAAAAAAATTATTATGATCAATTCAAGTACAGAGAATAAAATAAAAATGTTACTTCAGACGTGCAAAATTTTGAACATACCTTTAAAAAATACAGAAATTAATGTTGCGTTTTCGCAACGCCAGTCTTAAATGGGTTAAACTCTATCATCACTGACACTTTATCATAATAAGCTCCTGACAGTTCCGTAGCCTGTTCATCAGCTTGAAAACATAATCTGTCACCACATTAGTCTCCGGCAACTTCCTACACCATTTTTCAAAAAGTAGTGTTTCCGGCATCCTTAAATTCTTCCCAAATATCAATTCGGCTGGACTAAACCCTGTAGATAAATGTGTGACATTTCTAAGAGCTAACATGGCTGAGGGTAATCCTACTTCCCTATTTTCTTTTGCTTCAAGGCAGATAACTTTCAGGAGCCGTTTAATGGTGCGGTGAAAACGCTCAACGGGATTGCTTTGCGGATGAAATATTGAGCTTCTCCTCACCTCAATTCCGAATTTCTCCAGAAACGTGGTCGTTAAATTGCTGGTGAAATAGGTAGCATTATCTAATTGTAATTCCTTCGGGAACCCTATCCGACTGAAAATTTCTAATAGAGCCTCCGTCACATTTTCAGAGTTTACAGCACTCAAAGCTATGGCTTCCGGGTACTCGGATGCCATGCACAACGCAGATAAAATATATCTATTTCCCTTTGGAGAAATCGGCAACGGACCCACAATATCCACGTTAATTTTTGTGAAAACCTCCGTAATTACTGGGACTAATTTAAGCTGGGCTTTCTTTTGTTCTTGTGATTTTCCTATTCTTTGGCATAGGTCACACGATCTAACAAAGTCCTCACACTCTTTTATGCACTGGGGTCAAAAATAATATCTCAATAATTTGTCTTTACTTTTTGACATTCCCATGTGCGATCCGATGCCATCATGGCATAAACTTAAAACTTTAGACCTGTGCTTAGTTGGTACAATCAATTGTTTTCTTTCCTCCCCTCTGTGATCTCGGGATTTCCTAAAAAGTAATTCGTTGTCGACCACAAATTCCATGGTTTTCTGTTGCTTAACTTTTTCCCAAATAGGTGTAAGTTCAGGGCAATTTTTTTGTTCTAAAGAGAAAGTGTCGGCACTCACTTCCCCTAATGAATCGTCAGTTTCTACCACTACCGGTAATTCTATATGTTCTAAGTCATCCGGCGAATTAACGTCGGACTCTGGCGACTCCGTTAGTTGTTCGACCGCTTCCCCGTTCTCTACAGTATTTCCCGTTTGAATTTCCTCCCGCTTACCTCGACTTCGGGTGACGGCATTAATGCTAGCTGGTTTTGATTTTTGCTCTTCTATCAGCTCCTGAGTGGCATTCCCCAGCAAATAGTATTTCATTTCCACACTCTGACCAACCACGGTGGCTTTTGTTATCACCTGGCCGAATTCTGGGCTCTCAAGTGTTACTCGAGCTAAGGGTAGACATCTAAAGTCATTTTCCAATGGCTGTTTAAGCCAAATATTTTCTCCGGTGAAATCTCCGGGTTTAACCAATTTAGCTGGGCACAAGTCTACGAAACTCCCGCTATCACGCAATAATACGGTTTGGACCTGATTCACGCGATCTTCGCTTAAGTAGGGCTTAAACGCAGGAGAAAAATCTTCCGTCGTAGCTAGATTGTTTATGATCTCGCTGGATTTTTTAAATTCGGGACAGTTTGGGCTGATATGACCACTGTGACACACTGAAAGCAAGTGGGGCTACTTCGCTTCTCATACTCCCTGGTCCTCTAATCGTTATTATTTTTGTTAGCAGCGTTGTGCCACTCTTTTGGGCCTGATTTCTCTACTCCCGTTTTCTTCGCGGGACTAAATTTCTGTGACTGCTTGGGGCGGTCTACCTTTTCATTTTTGGGTGGTTTAATTTGCTTCGATTTCTTTATGAATCGGTGAGTCAAATCATACGCGTCTAGCTTATTTAATAAGTTTATAGGATCATTTAGTGTTCCCCATACATCTACGAAATGATCTTTAATTTCCGCTGGTACGCGTTTCTTTATTTGGTCGGCTACCATAAGTTCTTTGAGTGACTCAAAATCTTTAATTTCGATTCCATCTAACCATCCCTCTAAATAGCTCCTCAATTCAAATATTAAATCTTTCCACAAAGCACCGTTCTGGCGTTGATAGGTTTGGAACTTCGTACGGAATGCTTCGGCACTGAGTTTAAACCTGTCTAGCAGTACCGACTTAACATATTCGTAATTATAATTTTTTTTCTTCAGGTTCCCTGATGATTATTAACGCTATTTCGCTCGGCAAAAGATTTAGTAACTCTGACACTAAATCACAATCATTAATTTGCAATTTCCTAGCTTGCCTCTCAAACAGATTTAAGAATAAAGCTATGTCTATCTTTTCGGCATCATACCTCTGCATTACCGAATTAACATTCCTAGACGGGTTCCCGCGTTCTGAGTTCACGGAATTCACTACTATTTTCCCCAATTAGTGTGATTTTAAGTTTTTCAAGCTAAAAAGCGCGTTTTGCTGCTTTCTCTTCAAGCTCAAAATCGCGTTCTGCTGCTTTTTCCGCTCTCTCGGCTTCTTTAATCTCCTGCAATTTTCTATCTTCTATAAGATTTACGAGAATATTTTTCGCGCTCTCTTCCTCGAAACCTTCACTTTCTGAAAACTTTTTTGCCAGATCGATTATTCTATCCGATTCTTGTATTTCTACTTGCAGCTCAAAAGCCAAATTCTGCAAGTCAATTTTCTTGTATTTTGTTAAAAACGGCATTTTGCCTCCTTAACTAACTGATATCAATCCCTCTTTAACCGTTTAACCACAACTTAACCTTACCGGAAACCTAGGAATTTTGACCTCAACAGAACAAAAGAACTGGTTGTCCGTTTTTCTCGCTTTTTAACAATAGAGCCCTCTCAATTCGGGGAATTCTACTACTACGTTCTTTTAAGAAAAAGGGGGGGGGGGGTTACTCCGAAAGATTATAGTTTAACAGACTCGTTTGAAATCCTAACATGTCACATACAATTCAAAAATTTTTTTAATTTTTCAGACCAAATTTCACACACACAATAAATCAATGCTACCTCAATATAATCTTAAGCACTCTATACAACTTCAATAGCTGACTAAATTAATTTGCAATGCACAGTTACTTTATTTCAATAATTGGCTAATTTAATTTGCAATACACAATTTCTTAATTTCAGTAATTGACTAAATTAGTTGGCAAAACACAGTTCTAGTATTCATCTACCAAATATTTGTTCATTCACTTTTTTTAAAAATTTTGAAACACATTGCATACAATTTTTTTTCTTTATTCTTTTGCATAAACAATTCTAATACTTCATTAATTTACTTTTAACTAAATGAATTAATTTCTCACAGATAATTTACTTATTCCAATTCAATAGTTATTTCCCATGAAACATTAATTTACACATGTTAACATTTACACAGATTCTAATCAATCAATTACTTTTGCCTCTAATGAGAACAGGCTTACCTTGTCTAATTTGAAGACTGGATTGTAGGCTCTCATTGAAGCTAGGCGAAGTCTTTCGAGGCTGGTTCTGGAGGGATTGCCTTATTTAATATGCAGCCCCAATACTTGATCGCTGCACAAATCCACTGTTGGTCCGCTGCTCGCTGCTATATACTGGTATCTGTGATGCACACACTTGGGACGGGACGTCTGCACAAAAAGTCCTAGATGTGCTTCCTACTCTAATTTCCTTATTCGAAGGGGTAGATTGCCTATTTTTTTAATGGCAAAATCCCACACACGATGCCACCATTTTTAGTAGACTGCGATAACTTAAGACTCCGGGTAGCTAAAAATGTTTTGAGTCAGTCTACTACATTAACATACAATTTTATCAAATTTAAGTCGGAAACTTTTTACACTATTTACAAATGTGTTGATCTACCTCTAGACATAGAGGGAACTGGCCTTCGTAATAGCCAAATAATTTCTATGAGAAGATGTCGGCAAGTACATTCACAACTGAACTAGAAGGTCGGTACACAGCCTCAAGAGCATACAGCTCTGAAAATAGAGTAACTTCGTAAGGAAAGTTATAACTAACGAGAAGCTTATAGAGAGGGTTGCTCTGAAATATGAAGATAACTTCTTGATGAAGTAACGTGCTAACAGAAGCCTGTAGAGCAGGATGCTCTGAGATAGCTATACTTCACGGTGAAGTATTAGTTGACGAGAAGCTTAGAGCGGGCTGCTCTGAAAAATAAAGTTCAGGATGAAGACGGTCACTCCAGGACCTCTGAGACGAAAGGTGCTCTCTAGATGAGAGCCTCGACCAAGTCTGCTCTAAAAATTGGATTTCTTTCTCCGGCGTTGGCACTCGTGCTTCCGGTCACGTGACTGCAAATTTTTAGGTTGGCTGGCCCAATTTGTGATGTCATGTTCGTTGGCTGTGATTCGCTTGACGACGAAGCCATGTGGTCGGCTCTTATAAATCAGCTGATCTGAAAATCATTAGTTCATGTCGAAATATTCATTAGTTTACGTCCTCCCAGGGGCGGCGGCTAGGAGCAACACTATTCTCTGCTTCCAGACACCTTGACGCTGATCAATAGAACTGTTCGCAGGTCACCTGCTGTGGGAGGCCCGGTTGTCTGGGTGATTTATTCGGAAAGGTCGTAATGGATTCTTACAACCCATTTCTCCTTGAAGGAGATTTTGGCATAATGACAAAATCTGAAAATCACGGTTAGACACAGCTCACCTGATACATCATTAGAGGCAATGAATTTAATTTACTACACAATTATTACTACATTTACTTACTACACAGGTTAGTACATTTATTCTAATACATTATGATATTACTACGCTACCTAAGAAATTAATACACTTAATTTATTTACACAATTCATTAATTATTTCACACTACATTAATTTATTTACAACATTACGCCTAACTTAAGGTTTCTATTCTGCCATCAAACGGCTTAGGCAATCGGCATGACCTATGAATTTACCAGATTTGTGGACAATTTGATAATTGAAAGGCTGTAAGGCAAGAGCCCATCTCACAAGCCTTTGGTTATTTCCCGCATTTGTCTTAAGAAAATCGAGCGGATTGTGATCCGTCTCGATTGTGAATCACTGCCCATCCAGGTAATGCCTTAGTTTTTTTATGGCGTATATTATGCCTGCGCACTCTTTTTCGGTGGTGCAAATTTTTTTTTCTGCATTAGTAAATTTTTTACTAAGGTACAACACTGGATGGTCAGTATTCTCCGGTCCCTTTTGTGCCAAAACTATACCGATACCAATGTCGGTTGCATCGGTTTGCAGGATAAATTCCTTGGCGAAGTCCGGGGCGTACAAAACACGTTTCTCAGTTAGTTTCGTTTTCAACTCTTGAAACGCTGTATTGCACTCCTCCGACCATTCAACACTCTCCTTTCTGTGTTTTCCTTTTAACGCCCGCGTCAGCGGCTCAGCTATGACCGCATAGTTACGAATGTATCTAGCATAATAACCACTAAGTCCAAGGAACTGTCGGATTTCGGTCTTATCCCGCGGTGTAGGAAAATCTACTACCGCTTTAGTTTTCGCTTCGGTCGGCGTCCGACGTCCTTCTCCCACCATGTGTCCCAAATACTTAACACAACCTTGTGCGAATTTGCACTTGGTGGGTTTGATCGTTAGCCTTGCAGATGCTATTTTCTTCAAGATCATATCTAGATGTTTTCGATTATCTTGCCAATTTTCAGAGAATATGGCGACATCGTCCAAATATGGAACGCAGAAGTCGTCACATCCCTGAAGTAGCTGCGCCATAAATTTTGAGAAGCAATAGGGTGCATTCACTAACCCGAAGGGAAGGACTAGGGGGCGGTATGTCCCAAAAGTAGTCACAAAACTCGCAAGTCTTTGCGCCTTAGCGCTCAAGGGGATTTGCCAATAACCCTTAGTCAAATCGATTACCGTAATAAATTTCGCGGCCACTTTCTCGATACGGTCATCCATGTTCGGTAGTGGATAATACTCTGTTCTGATAACGGAGTTAAGGAGTCTGTAATCCACACATGGGCGAGGCTCTCGACCTGGACTTTCGACTAATATCATTGGAGAGGTATAATCCGACTCTCCAATTTCGATGATTTTTAGATCTAACATTCTTTTAATTTCGGTTTTTAGGATCTCATTTTGCCGGGGTGAAGTCCTATAGGGTTTGGATCTAACTGGTTTGCCACTAATGAGCTCAATATCATGCTCAATTAGATGTGTTCGGCCCGGATCATTCGAGAATAATTTCTGATGGTTTTGTAACAACTCACCTAACTCTAGGATTTGTTCGGGAGTACACCTCTCTTCTAACATGCTACCCTTTATAATCTCCTGGTAGTCGAAAATATTCGGGCTTGATACAGGGTATTGGATCTCTAGGTCAGTTTCGCTGTTAACATTTGTAATTTCTTCGCACGTAATTAAATTTACACATTCCATACGTTGGTGGTATGGTTTTAATAGGTTTACGTGGTACACCTGTACCGTGGCAGTCTTCGCCGGCATTTTTACGATGTATTTTGTCTCTGACAATTTCTTCACAATTTCTCCAGGTCCCACCCACTTAACGGCAAATTTGTTTGCGGGACAAGAGGATAAAACCAAAACTTTCTCCCCAACTTTAACCCATTTAGGACCGCTCCATGTTTCCATTATTGGAAATGCACCAAACAGTTTTTAACACTTCTTAGAACATTAATTTCACAAATAAGTTGTTTCCATAAAATTGAATTTATTTTTGCGAGAGTTACAAAATGTTCCGTTTTCGCAACATCAGTCCAAAGCGGTATAAAAATTTTAAAAATATAAAAATTTAAAATTATAAAAATCTTTAGTTACAATATGACCCATACGGTTTTTCCGAGTTTCGTTGAGAATTAGATTTTGAATTGAAGATGGTCTTCCAATATGTGAAATTTCAGGTAAAGCAGAATTCATCTGCATTTCTTCAAGCCTTTTTATCAAAGATATAGATCTCTTAAACTCTAATAAACATATTTCAGAATTCATTACATCCATGTAGAGTCTCCATTTTTCCCATACAATATGCTCCTTTTTCTTACTATATTGCTTACTTTTACATTTATTAGGAAAAAAATGTCGATTTCACCTGCAATGTCTTTAGGTGATTCGACATTTTCATTTAAAATATTATCATCAATAGCTTCTTCATACGTCAAATCATCCGGATCTGGATGGATAATGACGAATTATGGTTCCTCATTACCTTCGGTTGAGGACGATTCTGAAATATCATCATCTAGCCCATAAAATTCTCCAATGTCTCTTCCAATGTCAAAAATCGCTTTTTTCTAGAGACAAACTTATCCGAAATTCAAACAATACCAATTTACTGCATGAAAAGCTAGGCAGCACTAATAAAACACATTGGAAATAAGTAATACACTTTGGACTGATGTTGAGTTTTCGCAACATTTAAAAAAATATGAATTGAGAAACATAAAAAATAAAATTATGATTTATCTGTTGAAGCCATTTTGTTCTTTAGTCTCTAGTAAACTCGGAACAAGCATCAAATCGGAAATTTAACATGTGCGGCTATCTAAGTTTATCATTTGAAAATAGTCAGTTTTTTCCCTTTCAAAACACCAGAAAAAAACAATTTTTTGCAAGTGCTAAAAGCGGGGAAATGAGGGAACAAAAAAAATTATTATGATCAATTCAAGTACAGAGAATAAAATAAAAATGTTACTTCAGACGTGCAAAATTTTGAACATACCTTTAAAAAATACAGAAATTAATGTTGCGTTTTCGCAACGCCAGTCTTAAATGGGTTAAACTCTATCATCACTGACACTTTATCATAATAAGCTCCTGACAGTTCCGTAGCCTGTTCATCAGCTTGAAAACATAATCTGTCACCACATTAGTCTCCGGCAACTTCCTACACCATTTTTCAAAAAGTAGTGTTTCCGGCATCCTTAAATTCTTCCCAAATATCAATTCGGCTGGACTAAACCCTGTAGATAAATGTGTGACATTTCTAAGAGCTAACATGGCTGAGGGTAATCCTACTTCCCTATTTTCTTTTGCTTCAAGGCAGATAACTTTCAGGAGCCGTTTAATGGTGCGGTGAAAACGCTCAACGGGATTGCTTTGCGGATGAAATATTGAGCTTCTCCTCACCTCAATTCCGAATTTCTCCAGAAACGTGGTCGTTAAATTGCTGGTGAAATAGGTAGCATTATCTAATTGTAATTCCTTCGGGAACCCTATCCGACTGAAAATTTCTAATAGAGCCTCCGTCACATTTTCAGAGTTTACAGCACTCAAAGCTATGGCTTCCGGGTACTCGGATGCCATGCACAACGCAGATAAAATATATCTATTTCCCTTTGGAGAAATCGGCAACGGACCCACAATATCCACGTTAATTTTTGTGAAAACCTCCGTAATTACTGGGACTAATTTAAGCTGGGCTTTCTTTTGTTCTTGTGATTTTCCTATTCTTTGGCATAGGTCACACGATCTAACAAAGTCCTCACACTCTTTTATGCACTGGGGTCAAAAATAATATCTCAATAATTTGTCTTTACTTTTTGACATTCCCATGTGCGATCCGATGCCATCATGGCATAAACTTAAAACTTTAGACCTGTGCTTAGTTGGTACAATCAATTGTTTTCTTTCCTCCCCTCTGTGATCTCGGGATTTCCTAAAAAGTAATTCGTTGTCGACCACAAATTCCATGGTTTTCTGTTGCTTAACTTTTTCCCAAATAGGTGTAAGTTCAGGGCAATTTTTTTGTTCTAAAGAGAAAGTGTCGGCACTCACTTCCCCTAATGAATCGTCAGTTTCTACCACTACCGGTAATTCTATATGTTCTAAGTCATCCGGCGAATTAACGTCGGACTCTGGCGACTCCGTTAGTTGTTCGACCGCTTCCCCGTTCTCTACAGTATTTCCCGTTTGAATTTCCTCCCGCTTACCTCGACTTCGGGTGACGGCATTAATGCTAGCTGGTTTTGATTTTTGCTCTTCTATCAGCTCCTGAGTGGCATTCCCCAGCAAATAGTATTTCATTTCCACACTCTGACCAACCACGGTGGCTTTTGTTATCACCTGGCCGAATTCTGGGCTCTCAAGTGTTACTCGAGCTAAGGGTAGACATCTAAAGTCATTTTCCAATGGCTGTTTAAGCCAAATATTTTCTCCGGTGAAATCTCCGGGTTTAACCAATTTAGCTGGGCACAAGTCTACGAAACTCCCGCTATCACGCAATAATACGGTTTGGACCTGATTCACGCGATCTTCGCTTAAGTAGGGCTTAAACGCAGGAGAAAAATCTTCCGTCGTAGCTAGATTGTTTATGATCTCGCTGGATTTTTTAAATTCGGGACAGTTTGGGCTGATATGACCACTGTGACACACTGAAAGCAAGTGGGGCTACTTCGCTTCTCATACTCCCTGGTCCTCTAATCGTTATTATTTTTGTTAGCAGCGTTGTGCCACTCTTTTGGGCCTGATTTCTCTACTCCCGTTTTCTTCGCGGGACTAAATTTCTGTGACTGCTTGGGGCGGTCTACCTTTTCATTTTTGGGTGGTTTAATTTGCTTCGATTTCTTTATGAATCGGTGAGTCAAATCATACGCGTCTAGCTTATTTAATAAGTTTATAGGATCATTTAGTGTTCCCCATACATCTACGAAATGATCTTTAATTTCCGCTGGTACGCGTTTCTTTATTTGGTCGGCTACCATAAGTTCTTTGAGTGACTCAAAATCTTTAATTTCGATTCCATCTAACCATCCCTCTAAATAGCTCCTCAATTCAAATATTAAATCTTTCCACAAAGCACCGTTCTGGCGTTGATAGGTTTGGAACTTCGTACGGAATGCTTCGGCACTGAGTTTAAACCTGTCTAGCAGTACCGACTTAACATATTCGTAATTATAATTTTTTTTCTTCAGGTTCCCTGATGATTATTAACGCTATTTCGCTCGGCAAAAGATTTAGTAACTCTGACACTAAATCACAATCATTAATTTGCAATTTCCTAGCTTGCCTCTCAAACAGATTTAAGAATAAAGCTATGTCTATCTTTTCGGCATCATACCTCTGCATTACCGAATTAACATTCCTAGACGGGTTCCCGCGTTCTGAGTTCACGGAATTCACTACTATTTTCCCCAATTAGTGTGATTTTAAGTTTTTCAAGCTAAAAAGCGCGTTTTGCTGCTTTCTCTTCAAGCTCAAAATCGCGTTCTGCTGCTTTTTCCGCTCTCTCGGCTTCTTTAATCTCCTGCAATTTTCTATCTTCTATAAGATTTACGAGAATATTTTTCGCGCTCTCTTCCTCGAAACCTTCACTTTCTGAAAACTTTTTTGCCAGATCGATTATTCTATCCGATTCTTGTATTTCTACTTGCAGCTCAAAAGCCAAATTCTGCAAGTCAATTTTCTTGTATTTTGTTAAAAACGGCATTTTGCCTCCTTAACTAACTGATATCAATCCCTCTTTAACCGTTTAACCACAACTTAACCTTACCGGAAACCTAGGAATTTTGACCTCAACAGAACAAAAGAACTGGTTGTCCGTTTTTCTCGCTTTTTAACAATAGAGCCCTCTCAATTCGGGGAATTCTACTACTACGTTCTTTTAAGAAAAAGGGGGGGGGGGTTACTCCGAAAGATTATAGTTTAACAGACTCGTTTGAAATCCTAACATGTCACATACAATTCAAAAATTTTTTTAATTTTTCAGACCAAATTTCACACACACAATAAATCAATGCTACCTCAATATAATCTTAAGCACTCTATACAACTTCAATAGCTGACTAAATTAATTTGCAATGCACAGTTACTTTATTTCAATAATTGGCTAATTTAATTTGCAATACACAATTTCTTAATTTCAGTAATTGACTAAATTAGTTGGCAAAACACAGTTCTAGTATTCATCTACCAAATATTTGTTCATTCACTTTTTTTAAAAATTTTGAAACACATTGCATACAATTTTTTTTCTTTATTCTTTTGCATAAACAATTCTAATACTTCATTAATTTACTTTTAACTAAATGAATTAATTTCTCACAGATAATTTACTTATTCCAATTCAATAGTTATTTCCCATGAAACATTAATTTACACATGTTAACATTTACACAGATTCTAATCAATCAATTACTTTTGCCTCTAATGAGAACAGGCTTACCTTGTCTAATTTGAAGACTGGATTGTAGGCTCTCATTGAAGCTAGGCGAAGTCTTTCGAGGCTGGTTCTGGAGGGATTGCCTTATTTAATATGCAGCCCCAATACTTGATCGCTGCACAAATCCACTGTTGGTCCGCTGCTCGCTGCTATATACTGGTATCTGTGATGCACACACTTGGGACGGGACGTCTGCACAAAAAGTCCTAGATGTGCTTCCTACTCTAATTTCCTTATTCGAAGGGGTAGATTGCCTATTTTTTTAATGGCAAAATCCCACACACGATGCCACCATTTTTAGTAGACTGCGATAACTTAAGACTCCGGGTAGCTAAAAATGTTTTGAGTCAGTCTACTACATTAACATACAATTTTATCAAATTTAAGTCGGAAACTTTTTACACTATTTACAAATGTGTTGATCTACCTCTAGACATAGAGGGAACTGGCCTTCGTAATAGCCAAATAATTTCTATGAGAAGATGTCGGCAAGTACATTCACAACTGAACTAGAAGGTCGGTACACAGTCTCAAGAGCATACAGCTCTGAAAATAGAGTAACTTCGTAAGGAAAGTTATAACCAACGAGAAGCTTATAGAGCGGGCTGCTCTGAAATATGAAGATAACTTCTTGATGAAGTAACGTGCTAACAGAAGCCTGTAGAGCAAGATGCTCTGAGATTAGTTGACGAGAAGCTTAGAGCGGGCTGCTCTGAAAAATAAAGTTCAGGATGAAGACGGTCACTCCAGGACCTCTGAGACGAAAGGTGCTCTCTAGATGAGAGTCTCGACCAAGTCTGCTCTAAAAACTGGATTTCTTTAACCGGCGTTGGCACTCCTGCTTCCGGTCACGTGACTGCAAATTTTTAGGTTGGCTGGCCCAATTTGTGATGTCATGTTCGTTGGCTGTGATTCGCTTGACGACGAAGCCATGTGGTTGGCTCTTATAAATCAGCTGATCTGAAAATCATTAGTTCACGTCGAAATATTCATTAGTTTACGTCCTCCCAGGGGCGGCGGCTAGGAGCAACACTATTCTCTGCTTCCAGATACCTTGACGCCCCAAGTAATACTCACCGTTGGCCCAACCGCATATTTTCGTGGCATCGTTGGGGAATGGTTACCTTTGGCAAAAATTCCAGAAATTCAGATGGACCAACTGCAAATGGAAGCTGTTGGGCGATCGGTTTCAAAATGTGGTTGGCCCAACTGCAAATGGATGCGGTTGGGCCAACGGTTACAATATATGGTTGGCCCAACTGCAAATTAAAGCTGTTTTGCCAACAGTTACAAAATGCATTATTCACTACGACAGAAACTGGTTTGGCGAAATGTTTGCACGTGTGGCGAATAAATGAACGGTAAAAAGAAATGGAAGTCCGCCATTCCACGTGATTGTAATATTGCGAAGAATTCCAGAGTAAGTATATTATTTTATTAGTAATATACTTTTATTTAGTAAACAAAATGATGTACTTGGATAATTAGTAGCATCAAGTAGTTTTCTAAAATGCATAGCAAAATGAAGCGTAACTTGGTAAATTTAAGTAATTTACTTTGCTAAACTTCTATAAAAATAGCCAAAGCTTTCCTCAAATAATAAATTTAACTACTGTAATTGTATTTGCTGTTTCTCTATGTTTAGAACACATTAAGTAATCTGTATATTTAGAATACTTTATAGAATGGTTGTATTTAAACTTTTTGAAATCATGGATCTGTTTATGTTATTTATTTTAAATGGTTGAGTTACTGTAGTTAATCGGATCGTTCAGAAAGTTTTAAATTGAATAGTTGATCAAATTTGGTGTTTACTGATGATTCTTACCTTGTAATTTCAGTATGATTATTTCTAACTAAAGTATTTATAATAAAAACATTATGGTAAACTTTTATTTATGCTCAAATATCTGTTATTAAATTTTACTGAACATTTTATATAAGAAGCTGAACCTTTTATTCTAAGTGTATTTAAGTTGTTTATAAGTTTATATCTCACAGTTTACTTCATAAGTTTAGAAAACCTACTCTATTAAATCGTCAAATTTATAAAGAAGCGTCAGTTAATCACTAGCTTATGAATACAAGGATAAAATACAATTAGCTGTCTGTTTTGGTGAAATTTCAGTACTTTTTCTCTCCTTACTATCAACTTAGCAATTGTATTTTATTTCAGTTTAAAATAATTGTCTGACTCAGACTCGAACAGGTATTTGATGTTAAATATTTTGTTTGAAAGTAAAATATCAATACAAAGTATTTATGAAGTATGCAGATCACTCATTAAAATAATTCATTTGTCTTTAACATCTGATTATCTGCTAGTTATTATAATATTTACATTTTTAGCAATATTTTTGACAATATATTTTATAAAGTTTGTACATAATATTAAAGACTGTACTTTGACAATCCCATGGTATGACTTATTTTTCTATTTTTAGCTGTCTATAAGATCATGTATTCAAGGAAATGGTATGCAGTATGTGATTCATATAGAAAAAGCAAAGGAAATAAGATTCTGGAAATTTCTGGAAATTTTTATTTGACTGCCTGTCCTGATCTCATTAGTACCATAGATAAAAGAATTGGAAGTGTGGTTATCATCCTATGAATGATTGAATCTAGGTAAAAAACTTGCTTTGAATTCTTGGCCTATTTGTATAAACTGAAGTCTTGTTCCTCACTCTTTTTTATTTTCCCTTGTTTCCTACTAGTATTATTTGATTCACTTTATTAAATATGTATTTTTAAATCAATATGTTAATGTGTTTTAAATTTTTAGTTATATCTAATTAGTACAGTATTTTATGCAGTAGTTTATGCAGCCTCGTGCCTAGTGAGAATCTAAAGCCATATTTAAACATGTCGCTGAGCATGTACAGAAAGCAATTTTAGATTATAAATTATCGCTAATTAATAGAGATTATGGTTACAAAAACCATATCTGACACATCTATAGAATAAAATCTTTTTTTTAATACCAAAATGAAATAAATTGATGTAGTAGTTTTCTCTCCCAGACAGCCCAAAGAATCTGTCTGGCTTAGCAACTTAAATATATAGATACTGTGATGTTCAGTAGATAGAAAGGCATTAGTAGGGTTGATATTTTGTACAAACATTTGTAATTTTTTTTATATTCGTGGAGTTATAAATATTGTCTAAAATTATTAAAGTCTTGGTTTTTTTTTTAAAGATATTGTGTTAATAAAAAGCTTTGTGTTGACAAACATACATTTACAAACTGTTGGGCTTTTGATGCTACAGAATTAATTTGACTTTTACTGAGAAAATATTGTTTACTGTGTGGTTAAGAGAAGGAAAATTTCACCTTATTTTTTTCAATGTTGTATTGGTAAAATGTATGTGGAAATTAATCTTATCTATCATATACTACAATATCTTATTTTTCTAATTTTAATTTGGTTCAAATATTTAAAATTATTCTTTAATTTTCTGATCTGTTAATTTATAATAATAAACTTTGCTAAATACATGCAAGCAGTTTAAGATGATTAGTTCCAATAAAGTAAAGAAATTTATGCCAATAGCTCTTGATATTTTAATTTTTCATGTCTAAATTTTAAGTAAGTTTTCAGAGAGTTGATATATTCATGTAAATAAATATGTACTAAAATTCTTAAAGATCAGTGCAGTGTCTAATTTGTCTCTGATGTTAATTTAGTTTGCATATTTGAAATTGTTGTTTTAATTTGTGCTTTGATAATTTAGCAAATAAATAAACTGATACATACCTGATACATAACTGATACATACTTTACTGATACATACCTGAAGTAATAGTTAAGACAAGTTTATGCAAGATAAGAAATTTTTGATTATGAAGTAAATGCTAGGGTTAGATTTCATAATAAGTTAACTTGTTTCTAAAAAATTTAAAAAACTAACTTAATCAGGCATTTTTGTTTGACTGTTTGGTGCATATATAGCTATATTTCTTTTGACTCATTTACTGTACTAATTTATTTTTCTATTGACAGCTTCTGTCGGACTGGCTCACCAGGGAGAAGTCATAACGGAAAAATTTGTTGAAGACTTAATAAAGGGATTTTTCCTTTTTTCGAAAGACAGAGAAGGAAGGATAGATAAAAGAACTGTATATTTTGACAATGTAAAATTAAATTTTATTAAATTTTTTGTTAAAATAAAAAAAAATGATGAAAAGTTGTGTTTTATTAAAATTACTATAACATGCCTTATTAAGATGCTGTTTTAAAATATTAAACAAGGTAAGTCCAAAAATTGATATAACAGTTTTATGGAAAGTTTTTAAAAAATCAGACCTCAGTTGTATATATTGTATCAGACATGGAGACAAATTGGAAGATAAAGTGTTTATAATATATATATATATATATATATATATATATATATATATATATAATAGAAAAAAATATTTATATAAAGGTAATCTTACAAAAAGTATTTGTCATATTGACTCAGCATGAGTGTGCAATTTGACACCAGTTGATTATAATGGAAAGGTGTTTATTTAAAACAATTTATATATGTAGTAAAGTGACTAATTAAAAACAACAGGTACCATTGATATTATAAATTGTATATATATATATATATATATATATATATATATATATATATATAGAGAGAGAGAGAGAGAGAGAGAGAGAGTGACATGACATTTATAATATCACTAAGGATATAATCTATAAGATTTATTCTCTTTAAAAAGATATAAAGTGTTTAAAACAAAACACTTTATATAAACAATGTCAAGCAAAATGTAAACTGTTAAAAATAACATTAAAATTAAAATGTATTGTTGCTTTTTGTACATTTTAATATTAAACTATGGAAACTTTTTGATTTCATAAAAGAGTGAATTTTGTAGTTTCAAACTACTTTTTGGGGAAAAGAGTTATGCATTTTTCAACCCAGCCAACAACTGTTTGTTCATTGGGCCAATTGTCAAACTATCCTAGGGTCAATAGTTTAACATTTTGCTAATTTTCAGCAGACCGTTTACAAAGAGAATTTTCCTTTTTTAAGCAGTATTAAGTTCTAGTATTTAGCCACAAATAATTTTTATAAAAATAGTATATCATAAATTCTTTTTTGAATATATAAAATAGGATATTCAAAAATGCTTTTTTGAATATACTATTTTTTTATAAATTATTGGTGGCTAAATACTAGAACTTAATACACTGTTTAACACTAGAACCGCGGGACTTCCGATATACCTAGAACCGCGGAGCGGGTCATTTTGACCCTAGATTGTAAACTTATAAAATATGCACAAGCGCTTAATTTATTTAACTAAAACATTTTATTTTTAAAATAATAATCAATATTTCTCAGAATTTACATTAAATAATTTATATAAATCAAGAGGAATTAACTTAATTTTTACAAAATCGTATTATTAAAAATTTTATGTCCTTGAGTATAATAACATGCCTCTTTAAAAAAATATGACATAAATTTCCTAATTTCAATGGAAAAACATAGTATCTCTTTTTAATATGTTTAGACATAATTTCAAAAAATTAAAAATTAAAAATTTTATCAGTTAATTTTATCACTACTTAGTTTTACAGATTATAAAATCCAATTTACTGTATGCATTTTGTACGAAGCTGATTAATAAGTTTTGTACATTTTCCACAGATGGGTGCTTTACATTTTGGACAGATATGTAGAGTTTTATTTTCACATTTCGAAATTTTGGCATCGGACTCGTTTATGCTTAATTTCTGGTTGTCCGTCGTTTTCATTGGTTGCTTCACATGCTCTTTTTGCCACCTTTTTATGTCGGAAGAGAACAAACTTTTCTCGCATTTCTTCAACCAAGTCTTGAATGAATTGCGGTCTACTAATAGATTTTCTAGTTACAGATTTATATAAAACCCAGGCATTGATTACAGCAAGGTCCAAAATATTACAAAAAATCTGCCCCAGCCACCTACGTGAAGCAGACTCGACTGTAAATTTCCTTGCCATTTGTTCAATCACGTCCACACTGTATTTATTTGCGTTGTAGAAAGCGATTCTATCATATAGTTTTTTTGGGTTATCTGCAATTTCTACGTTTGGATGGAGGCTACTTAGCAACAAAACGTTTTTATCTTTTTTACCTTGATAAACGGTTAGACTCATGTCTATATGGGTTAGTACCGTAGTCGAATACAATGTGGATTTTAATATTTTTACAGAGACTAGTATTTCTCTTCTTGAGCGTTTTACAGTTACTACAAGGCTGGTGTTTTTGGATTTCAATGCCTCTGCAAGCTTCAGTGTCGTGAAATAGTTGTTCGTAGTGACATTTCTACCTTTGTTCTCATATTGACTTACTAGTCGCAGCACTACATGTTCAGAAAGAGAAACGTTGGATGGACTTTGGTTATCTTTTCCAACATACGGGAATCCATTTGTCAGATATTTTGAGTCAAATCTGCAGCCAGCCACAACTTGATTCCACACTTATCTGGTTTGTTTGGCATGTATTGGATAAACCTACACCAAGCTTTTGTAGGAAATAACTGTTTATCTAGAGTTACATTAGGACCTGGTGTATAGTTAGTCTTTCAATTTTCCCTGAAAAGATTCTAGATATCCGAAATAAGGGCAAATTTGTCTGTCTCTAGACGCTTTGATCTTGTTGATTTTATGTAGAAGCGTAAAAATCCCATTATTTCACGAAATTGGTCTCTCGACATTGTATTTTGTAAAAATGGTTGTCCTCAGTTCTTTGACAACAAGCTATCCACTTCAAGTCCTTTTGCACAATATATACCACGTCCATATAAAATTTATATAAAATCATCTATTTCTTCTAATGTTATATTCCATTCTCCTTCCACAATCTGCCGATGAGCTTCATCTTCAGTACATTTCTTTATGTGTTTCAATATCCATTCATCTATAAAAAGTCTCCAAGCACTTGAAGGACTGTTGTCGATAATATTGCGTTTAGCATGTGGTGTTGGGCCCCCGTACTTCTTTCAAAATATTACACTTTGATTTTCTTCCTCTTCGTTTGTTCCTAATTGAGCGACATTCCAAATTGTCCCATCTTTGCCATCTTCATTATTTCCAACTTTGAATGTTATTGTCGATTTTTTTCA
The DNA here is from genome assembly GCA_907164885.2 of Dolomedes plantarius. Lineage (NCBI taxonomy): Eukaryota > Metazoa > Arthropoda > Arachnida > Araneae > Dolomedidae > Dolomedes > Dolomedes plantarius. Next base: position 92,585,412 of record OU015494.1, on the reverse strand, counting down.
AATTTTTTTGCGAGTGTGTATCTTTTCTTGGAATGTTTGATTTTTATTTTTTATCAGATAAATTATCATCAGTATTGCGATGAGAATGACCATGGATTGTTAGAGCATTGCCAGAGTCATCTTCACTTTAATTTCCTTCATCCGAATCCAAATTTTATTCATTAGCAGGCAGGTATTCATCCTCACTACTCAAAATCGAATCTTGAGAAACCTTCTTTTCCCGAACCTTCTGAATCATATTCAGATAATTGTTTTAAATATTCTAAAGCTTCCTGAAAAGCAAGATTATGGCGTTGTGACATAGTTTTTATACATATACTAATTACAGAATAAAAACAACTTCAAAAAGTCTTCTAAATATTCGCAGTAATTTTTCACTCCATTCCAACGTAGTTCGTGTTTCAAACCTAATATAATGACCTTGACTGAAAAACCTTCACTATTCCCCCTTCTGGTATAGTCCATTTAAGGAATTCTAGGGTGGGGTAGAAGTATTTTACAGTTACAGTTCGAGACATTGCATCTGTTTTTTTGTTATTTGTGCATTAACATTTCGTACGGGTCAAATTGACCCGCTCCGCGGTTCTAGGTATAAGTGTTAATAATCGGAAAAATATTTATGTTACGAATTTTTAAATTTGGTAAATTGTTGTTCACCTTAAAATATTAAAAGTCAGAAAAGGAATTGTTTTTTCAATCGATACTTTTCGCGTGGTGATAAATTAAACATCATTTTGGGTCAAATTGACCCGCTCCGCGGTTCTAGTGTTAAAAAGGGGAAATCCTCTTTGTAAACGATCTGCTGAAAAATAGCAAAATGTCAAAACTATTGACCCTTGGATAGTTTGACCATTGTTCTGATGAACAAAGAGTTGCTGGCTGTGTTGAAAAATGCATAATAGCCACAAATAAACTTAATGTAGGCTTACCTACAAAGTTGACTGTTGGGCAAACTGAATGCCTACTGTTGACCAACCTCGTGCCAACGACCATTTAAATCCAACCGTTGGGCCAACAGAACGCCAACGGCCAAATCCTGTAAATCCAATGGTTGGGCCAACTTTAATGCCAACCGTTAGGCCAACTGAATGCCAACGGTTGGGCCAACTTTAATGCCAACCGTTAGGCCAACTGAATGCCAACTGTTGGGCCAACCTCGCGCCAACGGCAAAACACCACCGTTGGCCAACCATGCCCGAAAGTGGTTGGCCAACGACTTGCCAACGGTTTTGTGTTACTTGGGGCTGATCTATAGAACTGTTCGCAGGTCACCTGCTGTGGGACTTCCGGCTGTCTGGGTGATTTATTCGGAAAGGACGTAACGGATTCTTACAATATATATATATATATATGTCAAAACATAACTGAACTGTCAAAATATAGTTGAGAAGTACGGGAAAAGGGGCCTTAAAATAATAAGAATCTAATATTTCATTTTCAAAGGGCGCGTATTTTGCTGTGGGGAAAATCATCTTTTAGAGGCGACTTGAGCGCAAAGCGAATAATTCAAGGCTAGAAAGATTTATTTTTAGAAATGTAAAGGTTGAGTGCGAAGTCAAAATTACATGTTCAGCAGTATTGAAGTTCAGAGGACAAAAAGTTTGAAGTCTGCACATGCGCGTACAGCAGGCGCTTGGAGGGAATTGAGTTTTACGCGCCAGATTGGAGGAAAATCTCGATGAGAGCGGAAGTTCGCGGCAGTCGTGGCCGAGTAGATTATAAAATGGCGAATTGCAGAAATCAACCTGGAGAGTGGTCAACTTACGATGTTTAATAAAGGCAGAGTTAATACGAGTTGGATTATTTCTTTAAAAGGCCTACCACTCGCCCAATTCAACAATGGATGTGACTGCATAAAATTGAATCTACACAGGAGCAAACACGCTGCCTGTCAATAGCCGCGCTAGGATCGACGTCGTGGGTGAATAAACAAAAACCGCTGGATTAACGCTCCGGAAAAGAAGTAAAAGGAATTTAATTAATTGTGACTTTTGGCGACGGACATTTTGTTTAAAAGAATAAGATTTAAAAAAATGACAACTAACCCAGAGACTGATCTAAAAAGCTTAAAGATGAAATTAGACGACAGCTTTGTGCAACAGCAAGATTTTCGTGATGGTGCAGAAACGAGTCAGGGAAAAATAGAAAAAGAGGAGAATAGCAAGAAATTAAATGCAGAAAGTACCCAAACAAATGATGGCTTGAAAAGACGAAATGAAGAGACAAGACGAACTGAAATAAGACTAGTAATTCCGACGTACGACAATAAGAAGATTAAAAATATTCTCCTGTGGATGAATTTATTTGATGAGAGATGCCGAGCTTTGAACTTAAATAAGGAGTGGAAGAAAGAAAATATAATGAACTATGTAGGTGAGGAAATTCAAGAATTAATTATTTCGACTCAATTGTATAGGGAAGATTATGAAGTTATAAAGAAACAGATAATAGCTATTTTTTCGTTGAGTAGAGAAGAACAAATAACAAAATGCAGAAATTTAAAATTGTCAGCTCAGGGTGATCTTTTCAGTTATTATAAAAACAAAATAGAATTAGGCAGATCGCTTCAAAAAGAAGACAATGAATTAGTAGAAGAACTCACACTTGATTCACCACCACATATGCGAACTCTACTGACCCTGCAGAATATACAAACTCCAGTAGAATGGCTGGAAATTGCGAAGAAGATACACCTGCCTACAACAATTCCTAACGAAAATGAAAAAAGAGAAGGATACTTCAATTCACCTGCGAGAAATCATCAACAGTTTGAACAATCTTCAAATCAAAAACGATGGTACCATACAGATGATAGACGGCGATGGAATAACTACAGTGAACCAAGATTTAACCGACGAGAGGATTTTCATCACAGACGTAATCAATTTCATATAATGGACATGAGAGATTCAGCAACCAAAGGAATCAGACCTCGAACAGTTACCAAAACAGCTACCGACGAGAGGATAACACAAATGACCGAAGATGACTGATAATCGAAGCTCGGGTGAGTGACAAACTTTTTACATGTCTTTTAGACAGTGGTTCGACGGTAACTATTTTAAGTTCAAAATTCCTAAAATTAGTGACAAAATTTAATGAAAAAGAAAGTAATAACGTATTAATAAAGCAGACTGTTGGTAATGTAATTGTGCAAAATTTAATAGAATGTGTAGTAAAAATAGGAAATGTTAAAAGAAAAATTGAAATTATAATAATTGAAAGTGACTTACCCTATTTGTTATTAAGTTTAAAACATATTCAGTTATTTAAATTAGATGTAAATTTTAAAATTTTAAGAGTGTATCAATTTGGTTATGAGATAAAGTTGTATGATGATCATAAATTTTTAAGTCCTATTGCCTTTCATGTTCAAAATAAGAACTTTAAAAATTATGATGAAAATTTGTATAATGAAAATAAGTATTATGCTGATAATTGTATGTATAAATTAAGAAGAGTCAATAAGAATGTGTATAAAGGTAATAATTTTTATGGAACTAAGAATTCTTATAATGTAAAAAATTTTCCTAGAAGTAATTTTGAAAAGAGAAAAAAATTTTAAAATAATCACTCTCTTGAGCTTAATCCTAGAAATGAAAAAAGGGAAATTGTGTAAACCAAGGTATTGAAACTGTTTTAGTTAATAAATGTGACACACTGATTTATGACCAAAGCAAGAGTATGAACAAATCTAATGTCAAATTTGAAAATTTTCAAAGTGTAAGAAATAATGAATGTGATGTTCTAAATTATAAGGAGGAATCAGGTATCCTCGATGGTACTCTGAATGCTCTTTTTAAAAGGCCCAGTGATGTTTTGGAAAGTTTGACCCCAGAACAAATACCTGAGGACTGGTAAAAATTAGATTGCATTTTAGGGAAATTTGATAAAGTATTTTCAAAAGATAAATATGATGTAGGAAAAATAAAATTGGAACCTCAAAGTGTTCACTTAACTTCAGAACTTCTAATAGCTCTTAGACCTTATCGTTCCTCACAAACTGAAAATTTAGAAATTCAAAAACAAATAAATGAGTTGTTAAAAGCAGGATTTATTAAACCATCCCATTCACCATTTGCATCACCAGTGTGCTTAGTAAAAAAGAGAGGAGAAGGAAAAACTCGTTTATGCATAGATTATCCTAAATTAAATTCAATCACAAAATTTGATTCAGAACCTATTCCAAGAATAGATGACATCTTAGACCAACTAACACATGCAATATACTTCTCAACACTTGACTTAACTTCGGGTTATTGGCATATTGCAATACATGACAAAGACACAGAAAAATTAGCTTTTACTACAAATTTTGGACTATATGGGTGGCTCAGGCTCCCCTTTGGTTGGAAAAATGCTCCCAGTGTTTTTCAACGAGCAATTAGACAAATTTTAAACAAGTATCAAATAAAATATGCACTAAATTACTTTGATGACATAATAATTTTTTCTCAAAATTTTAATGAACATATGCAACACTTAGAAGAAATTTTTCAAATCTGTAAACAAGAAAATATCAAACTAAAGAAATCAAAGTGTCAATTTGCAAAGAAGGAAATTAATTTCTTAGGTTATGAGGTGTCACAAGGACATTTTCATCCACAAAATGAGTTTAAATTAAAATAAATTTCAGTTCCTGCAGCATTTCTTGGGGGGAGGGGGGAAAATAAGGAAAGTTTTGTACTAATTGCAAATAAAATTGAAATTGTGAATTTTGAATGTTAATAATAAAACTATGAAAATAAAATTGTATTTCTGAAATTAAGGAAAAGCTATAATATGATTTGTATTGATTTTTATTTGACTTCAACAATTGTATGATATGAGTTAAAATTTAAATAACTGTTGAAAGAACTTTTTCTAAATCTACAAAATATGAGTATGTTGAACTGTTTATCACTAGTTTATAATGTTTTGAATTGTTTTAAAGCTGAACTGTATGTGATATTTGCCCAATTATGACAAGTCTAATTCTTTTACCATTTTAATTTCCCTCTTTCTTGAAGTCTATACTATCACCCACTTCTACCCACGCGTTGAAAGTCATTCCAATTACCTAATCATTTGTATATAAGCAATTCTACATGTCAGTCACTTTAGGTGCTGAGTTAATACAAGATAAACAAAATAATGACCAAAGACAGGCTGTGGGTGACCGCTCCTTTGTCCTCCCTTTTCCTTTAGGTTTCTGTTGACTCATGTTTTCCCCATTGGAATTCATGAGTGAACGGATTACCCTTTTCCTCTTGGTTGGCTGGGTGTTAAATCCTTTCCATTTTCTGGAGTCAGTGAGTGAATACTGATCTATTTTGAGCCTTTCCCAACCTAGAGTTTCAGTGTCGTGCACTAAACGCACCAATTTTTCACTCTAAATTTTGTTTAGAGCTGTCAGTTGTGGTTAAGACGGTGGGAAATTGTTGAACCTGCTCTCCTCTGACCCAACTAAGCACTTGTTCACTCAACTACACAAACACACACAAGCAAAAACATACACCTTTAATTAAACAGAATGTTCACAGAGGAAGGAGTGGTACACCAGTAACAGAAGTGAATTGTTTTACATAATGAATCTATTATTATGAAATATTAAGGTAAATGAAGTGTAAATTATAAAATGTTTGATAACTTTGAATTGTGATAAATTTGAATCAGAGTTTTTGTGTTATGGAAAAATTGTGAAGTATCAATAATATGTAGAGTATTTTGAATTTCATATGTAAGTCGAAGGTGTAAAAGAGCTCTAAATGAAAAATAAGTTATAGTTGAATTGATGTAAAATTTTTTGTGATATTCAGTAAATAGAGGTAAATGAGAAAATTCCCATGGGTAATTGATAAAAATTTCTCTTTCTTTGTCAATTATTAAAATGTTGTGTCTCTGAGTATTTTTTTTTGCAAGGACAACCTTGTCAAGGAGGCCTCCAAACACGTCGGTCAACCGTGCCAGTTTATTATTTTTTATAATTCTAATTGTTCTTTTTCATGTATGTCTATTTTCACATTCCACCATAATTTATGCAATAAGCCTAAATATATCTGTAACTGATTTAAACTGGAACTGTTTAAAATTGTGAGAGTGAGTGGACAGATTGTATAACTGTAAACTATTTTCCACTCAGGATCAGAGTAAGCATCTGGTAAGGTAGAGACTTAATTATATAGACTATAATAACCGTCCAAGTGACCAGTGAAATTTGCGAATAATATTTTAATAGGCTTGTGTGATATATTTTTGTATGTTAAGTGAGATTTTTCAGATAATACCTCTGTTTCCTATTGTTTTTATTTACCAATGATTACATATATTTTTTTTCAAGACTCAATACCATTTCGATGTAAAGTTGTTATGAATATGCACAGTATTTTACAAAACCACTGCTCCAGGTCATCCAGAATAGATATAAGAGTAATGTAGGGGTTTTAGAGGAAAATTTAGGAATAATGCTGTTGGGTTTCTCTAAGTTGTTGTGTGGGGAAGGTACCGCCCTGCACGGCAATTTTCAGTTGTGATTAATTAATTTAACTTTAGTTGTTTTTTTTCTTCTGAGGACGTGCTGCAGAGAATTAGCTACTCTTTGTCTGCACGTCTTCAGAGGGACGGGGGTAAAGTTGTCAAAACATAACAGAACTGTCAAAATATAGTTGAGAAGTACGGGAAAAGGGGGCTTAAAATAATAAGAATCTAATATTTCATTTACAAAGCCCGCGTATTTTTCTGTGGTGAAAATCATCTTTTAGAGGCGACTTGAGCGCAAAGCGAATAATTCAAGGCTAGAAGATTTTTTTTAGAAATGTAAAGGTTGGGTGCGAAGTCAAAATTACATTTTCAGCAGTATTGAAGTTCAGAGGACAAAAAGTTTGAAGTCTGCACATGCGCGTACAGTAGGCGATCGGAGGGAATGGAGTGTAACGTATTCCTGCGATTTGTGTCAAAAGCAGACACTTAGGTAGCGTCACAGGTTACGTGCAAGGTAGACAGCTTACTAAAATAGAAACTTTTAAGATCATGAGGATTTCAGTTTTATTTAATAAACACGGTTAGGGCCGCGATCTCGAATAATATATATACAAGCAGTCCATAGAAGTTGGAGTAGAAAACGTGGATTGTCTCTCAAGGATGGAGCACACTGTCGCTAAAACGAGGTGACGAACCGCTGGTCAGGTCACAGAAAAAAAGGGCCCGCACTCGTCCACTGGAAGCTAGCAGCTTCTCTGAAATAACACAATTGGGGAGATCGAGTTCCGATCGGTTTCCCCGACTTTTCTCGGTGAAAAAGGGTCTTCTCACGTAGAGGGCAGAGCCTCACAAAAAAACAAGTCACTTAAAAGTGCGTGGAGGCTAGGAGATCAGGTATCACCCCTAAGCTCTCTAAGGAATAACTCTCCGCACAAAAAACTCTGGTCTTCAAGCCCTCGTCGGCTTCTTTTAAAAACTTGATCCCTGGCGGAATTCTTTCTAGCCTCCTCTCTATAGCTCGCTCCGGATAGGCTGAGCGTCTAGCCGTGCGCAAAAAACGATGCCGATTATTACATCTTCATCGCCCGCTGACTCATTAGCGAACTCGTTTCAGGGCGTAAACTGTCATTGTCGGCCACTGTCAAAATATGGCGCCAGACTGTCTCCTCTTTTCATCCCAGGAATGCGTCCCGAAGAGGTGCCTATTGTGGTCCTCTTCCACCCGCGGGGTCTGCCATTCTTTAGCATCGGCTCACGGCTAGCGGCGATTTTAATGGTGTTCCTACTCGCCTCGAGGGGGGGAAATTGCCACAGCCCCTCCCCCCTTTGAAGAGATTTTGCGGTTCTGCAAAATCTGAAAATCAAGGGTTAGGTACAGGTATCTTACTTGTATTCCATCTCCAGAGGCATTCCTAACAATTTAAATTTATGCATCAACTTCTAGGTTAAGTTTACTTATTCATGTTACACTTAATTTACAATAAAAAACATTTTACACTAACACAATACCTCAATTAAAACATTAAATGTCATTTATATTTACAGAAACACAAAAAAACATTCATATTTACAACACTATCTTAGGTTTAGAGGTTCAACTAAAAAGAAAACTTTATCTTATCACAATTTCTTAATTTAAAAACAATACACTGAATTACAAATATAATAAGAAAAAAATGTTACAATTCAAGTAAATTTAGCTTATTCCGCTCTACTGAGACAGTCAGCATGTTTGTTTTGTGATCCTGGCCTATGAACAATCTTATAATTAAATGGTTGCATAGCTAGAGACCACCTCATAAGCCTATGGTTGTTACCGGCATTATTTTTCTCTATTCGCTGACACGGGTCGCAAGATTTTACGAACATCTCCGCGTCTTTGGTGCACTGGGGCCAATAATAATAACGCAATAGCTCCTTTTTCGTTCTGAGGACCCCCATATGTCCCCGTGATCCCTCGTGAGTCAAAATTAAGATTCTGGCTCGGAGACATTTAGGAATGACTAACTGCCTCCGTTCTTTGCCTCTGTGATCCGTGGATCTTCTAAATAACAGCCCTTTTTCAACCAAATATTCAGTTGTGGTTTTATGTTTAACCCTATTCCAGAGGGGCTTTAGTTCTTTACACCTCTCTTGCTTTTTTCGGAAAATTTCTGAGCTTACACCCGCTAAATCCATTTCTGCGCTCCCTTCTCCCGGGGGCAGTACTAATTCGCTCTCGACCTGGACCGTTCCCTCTTCACTCTGATCAGTTTCGGTTTCAACTCCTACGGCAGGAATTGAATTTTCTAGTTTTTCTCCTCGACTTACTATGGCTAGCGACCGGTTTCGCGTAACGATGGCGTTCACGGACTGGGGTTCGCTTTTGAGCCTCTCTACAAGTTCCTGGGTATAATTTCCCATTAAGTAATGGTTCATTCCCACTGACTTTCCTACCACTGCTGCTTTCGTGAGCAGATCCCCATATTTCTCACTTTCTATTCGCACTCTAGCGACCGGTAAACTCCGCAATTCATTTTCTAAGGCTGTGCGGACCCATACCCTTTCTCCGGTAAAATCTGAGGCGTTTATTAATTTAATAGGGGCTAGATCAAAACTCGAACCACTGTCCCTGAGAATGGTGGTCTCGATACCGTTTATTTTTGCCTTACTTAAGTATGGCTTGAACACTGGTTCAAAGATCTCCGCAGTAGCTACACTGTTTACACGCTCGGCAGTTTGCCTGTGTAATTCGGGGCACTGAGGTCTCAGATGATCGGTCGACCCACACTGATAACAAGCCGGGGGCTTACGTTTTTCGAACTCGTGTGTGCGCCAGTTATTCCCACCTGATCCTTGGCTCCTCCCGTTAAAAGAGTTAGACCTTTCCCAGTCTCCCTTTTTATCCTCATTTATCTCCTCGGCGATTTTGGGTTTCTCCGCCGCCTTTTTCTCTGGTGGTTTTAAATTAAGGGGTTTTCTGATAGTGCGCCTTGTCGCTTCATATTCGTCCAATTTTTTCACTAAGATGTGAGGGTCCACTATAGCTCCCCATTCATCCAAAAAATGTTCTCGGATTTCCGCCGGGACGCGTTTTTTAATCTGGTCTGCAACCATGAGATTCTTAAGGGCTTCAAAATCTTTTACACTTACCCCTTCAAGCCATCCCTCTAAATAATTTCTCAGCTCGAAAATTAAATATTTCCATAGGGCACCTGGCCGCCTCTGGTGTTGATTTAGTTTAACTCTAAAAGTCTCCGGACTTAACTTAAAACGGCTCAGAAGTAATTTCTTTACCTGATCGTAATCATCTGCTACCTCAACGGGTTCGCGAATAATTATTTCAGCGATCTCCGTGGGTAATAATGAAAGCAAATGCATCATTCGTTCCCCGTCTTCAACCTGTGCTTTTCGTGCCTGACGTTCAAACAGGGTTAGGAAGAGAGAAATGTCCGATTTATCCGGATCATATTTCTGCATTAGGGTTTTGAAATTTCGTACGGGCCTAGCGCTCTCATTCTGGGACGAAGCTACGCTGGCGGTTTCGGCTGCATGAGTCAACCGCAACCTTTCCAGTTCAAATTCTCTTTGTCTAGCTTCGCGTTCTAATTCTAAGTGTCTAAACTCGGTTTTTTTTCGCGCTCTTCTTTAATGATTTTATTTGAGCCCTAACACTCTCTTCATCATACCTTGCACTGGCCAAAATTCTGTCGTATAGGTCACATTTCCTATCGTGATCCTCGAAATCAATCCCTAGATCATCTGAAAGAACCTGGAGATCTTCCTTCTTATAAGTCATTAAAATGCCATTTTTCCTATCTCAATATATAACCCAATTACACTAGTCCAAAACCAATTCTCCAAAATAATACACTCTAATACGATACGTTAATAAAGAATAATAAAAATGCACTTTTCTTAATTTCTAGCACAAATACACTTAATACTCAAAACACAATATGCAATCTCGGTTCAATAACATGTTATACAATTCTACTCAGAAAAAATTTCATCTAATACATTTCCCCACAATAACATACATACACTTGCAAAAAATTCTATGTTTTCAATAGATACACTTTACTAAATTTTGTAACACTTCGCGACTTGTTCATAAACCAGATCACAAAACCACAAGTCTCGAATTTCTCGGACTCAAAATAAAATATACTTAACTAGCTGATGCTCAAACGTTTCTCGAATTTCTCGAGTTATCTTAACTAAGGAGTTAATTATAAAAAAACACAAATATTCTGTCGACTTTCTCGACGGGTAATTAACTTAAGAGTTAATATTAAAACACACAAATATTCTGTCGACTTTCTCGACGGGTAATTAACTTAAGAGTTAATATTTAAAACACACAAATATTCTGTCGACTTTCTCGACGGGTAATTAACTTAAGAGTTAATAATTAAAAACACAAATATTCTGTCGACTTTCTCGACGGGTAATTAACTTAAGAGTTAATATTTAAAAAACACAAATATTATGTCGACTTTCTCGACGGGTAATTAACTTAAGAGTTAATATTTAAAAAACACAATTGCCTCTAGAGAATGAAAAAACAAGTACCTGTCCTCGAAGCTTGCTTCTCTCCTCGGGGATGTTGGCTTTCTTGGCTCAGTAGGAATGGCTCCACACTAGTCACAGTTTTTATGCACTCTTGAAAGTTGAAACTATCGTACGCGCACACACTCACAGTCTTGTAAAATCACTCTTTAAAGCTGGATTCATCCGTTGCTGCCACCATTCTTCTATTATTAGTATAGCTGTAACGTATTCCTGCGATTTGTGTCAAAAGCAGACACTTAGGTAGCGTCACAGGTTACGTGCAAGGTAGACAGCTTACTAAAATAGAAACTTTTAAGATCATGAGGATTTCAGTTTTATTTAATAAACACGGTTAGGCCGCGATCTCGAATAATATATATACAAAGCAGTCCATAGAAGTTGGAGTAGAAAACGTGGATTGTCTCTCAAGGATGGAGCACACTGTCGCTAAAACGAGGTGACGAACCGCTGGTCAGGTCACAGAAAAAAAGGGCCCGCACTCGTCCACTGGAAGCTAGCAGCTTCTCTGAAATAACACAATTGGGGAGATCGAGTTCCGATCGGTTTCCCCGACTTTTCTCGGTGAAAAAGGGTCTTCTCACGTAGAGGGCAGAGCCTCACAAAAAAACAAGTCACTTAAAAGTGCGTGGAGCTAGGAGATCAGGTATCACCCCTAAGCTCTCTAAGGAATAACTCTCCGCACAAAAAACTCTGGTCTTCAAGCCCTCGTCGGCTTCTTTTAAAAACTTGATCCCTGGCGGAATTCTTTCTAGCCTCCTCTCTATAGCTCGCTCCGGATAGGCTGAGCGTCTAGCCGTGCGCAAAAAACGATGCCGATTATTACATCTTCATCGCCCGCTGACTCATTAGCGAACTCGTTTCAGGGCGTAAACTGTCATTGTCGGCCACTGTCAAAATATGGCGCCAGACTGTCTCCTCTTTTCATCCCAGGAATGCGTCCCGAAGAGGTGCCTATTGTGGTCCTCTTCCACCCGCGGGGTCTGCCATTCTTTAGCATCGGCTCACGGCTAGCGGCGATTTTAATGGTGTTCCTACTCGCCTCGAGGGGGGGAAATTGCCACAGGAGTTTTACGCGCCAGATTGGAGGAAAATCTCGTTGAGAGCGGAAGCTCGCGGCAGTCGTGGCCGAGTAGATTATAAAATGGCGATTCGCGGAAATCAACCTGGAGAGTGGTCAACTTACGATGTTTAATAAAGGAAGAGTTAATACGAGTTGGATTATTTCTTTAAAAGGCCTACCACTCGCCCAATTCAACAATGGACGTGACTGCATAAAATTGAATCTACACAGGAGCAAACACGCTGCCTGTCATATATATATATATATATATATATATATATATATATATATATATATATATATATATATATATATGTACAGTCGGGCCTCTATTCAACGAACCTCTATTTTGCGAACTTTTCCTCGGAACGAAGAACATTTTGCGAATTTCTTCGTAAAATAACCTCCAAATAGCGAAGTGCATTCTCTATTTAATGAACTTTTTCTTATGATCCAATATTTTTTTTCTTCCATATTTCTCAAAATATTTCTGGATATTTCAAATTTATTCTTTCTTTTAACACATTTTATGGTGACCAATGACCTTGAATTGGTTTTACCAGTCGCCTAACCCACGGAGAGCAGTAAAATCGCTGCATTTCATCCAGGCAGTGCAACCTTTATCCAACTCCCTCCCCCCCCCCCACTGTCCACTTCCTTAGAAAAACTTTTAATATCCCCCTTTCACCTTTAATGGAGCTGTCCCGTGTCCTTGAACTAGTCTCCCGTTTTCTACATAGTTGATCATAGTCGTGCTGTTAATTTCAGTTCTGGAAATTGAAAATACAGTGTATTCCCGGACAATGTTTTGTTGTATTCTTGTTTTCCTTGCAGATATCTTTTCGATGGGTGAGATATATAAAGGAAATAGATATTAATTTACAAAATAAAGGTGTGATTAATTACTTTTTAATAATATTTAGTCTTTATGAATTTTAAATGTGTTTTGTGTAGTTTTAAGGGTAGATGAAGGGTTTCTGTCTAAACAAAGTTCTATACAGTAAAATTAAAGGTTTAAAAAATAAGTTTATTATTACGGTTGTTGATAAGGCGGCAAATAACTTCGGTTTTATGTGTAAAGATTATTTTAAGCAGTTAATTTCTAGGGAATACAACTCAAATAATACCTATCAAAAAATTAACCTTACCAAAAAAGAAATAGATAATAGGATTTTAGCTTTTAGCAAAAAATTTAAGTTTAAGATTAATAGCATAAAACACCCTTACCTGTTTCCTACAATAAAATTCCATAAAGTACCTACTAAATTTAGGTTTCTTACATGTAGTACAAATTGTTATAACACTTTGTTCAGTAAAAAGTTCTTTAGCTGTTTAAAAATTATTCTAAATAAAATTAAGGTTACCGAAAATAGCTTTATTATAAATAATAACCAGGATGTTCTACAATTTTTAAAAAGTAAGAATATAGATAGCATATACACGTTTGATTTTGAAAACCTGTTTACCAGTATCCCGCATGATAATTTAATGATTATATGTTCAGAAATCTATGATGCTTATTTAGATAGTACTTTAATCTTAAAATGTGACTGGATTGATTTATGTAAATTTAATATTTTTGAAAACTATCTCTTTAATGGCTTATGTTTCTTTAAACAGATAAGGGTATACCTATGGGAAATAGCTATTCTAGTGCATTTGCCAACCTATTCTTACATTTTTACGAAACTAAATTTCTTAACTCAAATAATGTTACCGGATTTAGATATATTGATGACCTCATAATTTTTAACTGCAACGATTTGGAGTTTCTTAATCAAATCTACCCAAAGGAACTTACTTTAAACCGGACTAACGATAATAATCTTTGTGCGACTTATCTGGATTTAAAAATTAAAATTCAAAATAGGGAAATAAAAATAGGGATTTATGATAAAAGGTTAGATTTTAACTTCGAGGTTAGTACGTTTACCAATTTCCATAGCAACTTAAATTATAAAATTTATTATAATATTTTTTTACTCACAACTTTACAGAATAAAAAACATATGTAACAACGCTGGGGATTTTTTGGAGGCATGTAGCATTTTCGAGGAAAACTTAAGAAAAAACGATTTCCCTAAAAATTTCGGCAGTTTAAAAGTTTTAAAAAAATGGCATTTAGACTCAGGAATTTTTAAAGATGTTTAGAATAGTATTTGTGTTTTCATTTGGTTAAGTTGTAATGGGGGGTGGAGCTATAGCAATGTTACAATGACGTAACCTTTAGGATAGAATTGGCTGCTGTTTCGCCATAACCGTCACTTACGGAATTGGGGAGTGTACGCATCGTTTACTTTGCATTAGGATTTTTGTGTGCTTGCATGTAAGGTGCGTTGAGCCCATACTGTAAGTTGTGTTTGTCTTTTCATTTTCTTCTTGACTAATTGCTTCTTTGGGGGACTCGGGGCCTTGGGATGTCTTTTGGGCTTACCTGCATCTTATTCAGAAAGTTCCCCTTGAGGAAACTAACATGGTTAGACTCCCTGATGACGAGACCTGTCGGTTAACTCTGTTGTTTTATGGTTGAGTTCCGGCACTTATACAGAATCTTGCCGTTGGTGCGTGGATGCCCAGAGTGCTTTATTTCTGTTTGTTTTTTCTCTATTTTAGTATTATTTTTATCTATCTCTGTTGGATTATTTATTTGTGTAGTTTTAAGTATTTTAAAAGGTGAATCTCCATTTAACGAACTTTTTTACGGGATTTAGCGACTTCGTTAAATAGAGGTCCGACTGTATATATATATATACAGGAGGTCAATCGCACTTTATAGAAACGATTTTGTAATATGTTTTTGACATTTGCATTTTGAGATAAATATATGGCAACTTCAGAATAATCGTCTGCTATTGTTTTAATTTGATTCGAGGGTAAAATAAAAGGTTTATTTTGAAAATTACACCAAAAATTGATAGAATGCTCGAAGGTTACGTAACTGCTATTTTCGGGGAGAAATATTCGAACCAACAAATTATAAAGCGGTGTAAAAATTTCGGTTATGGTATTTCAAAAATATGTATTTATAATATATTAAATTTGAAAGGGAAAAAAGTCTAACTGAAAGTAAAAATGAAAACATGACTGTCGTATTGCCCGTCCAAAGTTATCTTATCGGGCGTGAATTCGTTGGGTAGTACATTAATAATTTATAAAGGGGTAGTTGGGAGCGTTGTGTTTTAAAATTATTTATTAATAACCCGTAGTTCAGGACGTCATTAGCAATGACGAACAAGTAAACTAAAAATATTAAACAATTAAAACAGAGAGTTGATTTAAATTTAAATTAAACTTAATTTATTTACAATTTTTATACATTTGTACATTTTATCTTAAACACTTTCGTAACAAAACACTTATCCATACATAAACGAAATTCTCAACTAAAAAAAGTATGGTTCTAAAAGATTACTTTTAAAAACAAGGCAAGGGAGCACAGAATAATTGGCCAAAAAATCTAATACCACTAAAATCTTCTGTCAGTTATTTTCACCTATTCGTAAACCAAACTTTAAAATACAAAATCAAAAACCTCTATCAAAAAGAACCAGACTGATATTTACTTAATTAATTATTTGGACTCACTCAATATGTCGTATTTCCGTGCACTTGTAGATTCACTTCTGACGTGGGCCGGGGAACTCTTGCTTCTATCGCTTGGGAGTTTGCTGCTGCTTTTAAATCACTTCGCGCACACACACCAATATTTCACTGCTCAGACTTTATTTGGGGAATTTAAAATATTTTCCTCACGTCGTAGCACGCCAATCTCAATTGGCAACGGGGAACTTCCGTTTCCGTCCCGATACGCCAAAAATCCAGAAAAATTTCTCCCCCTGAGAGATCGTAGAATTGGCTATCTCCGAAAGAAAGAGGAGAGAGATAGCTTTTGAGTTTTTTCAAACTCCTCAATTTATATATTTTTGAAGCCCATCCTTCTTCCTTGGCTCCCTCTTCTAAATTCTTTTAGACCAATTCTGAAACATGCCATAACCTCATTCGCTTGTTTTACTCCACCATCATCTAAATTGCCGCCCCTGCTCAACTAACGTACGCCCCCACGGGAAACAAGCTTGCAAAAACCTCCCACGACGCCCGTGGTTCTCACATGCCGCCGTTGTAAATCCAAAAACACAGTCCATTAGCGTGTAATGTCAAACCCTGGCGACATCTTCTCTTAATCTCGTCTGGCGATCAACCTCCCAAGTTGACAACCGCCGTAGGACTATTCAATACCTTACATCCCACAGGAACGGTTCGTTCTTTAATTAACGTACCGCTTTCAGCCACCGTTTCCAAATTTGTCAAATAAATGTAATGATGACAGTCTTCGATCGACTTAACCTTTTCATATTTGTATGGCATTTATACATATTAGAAGGCGCATCATTACAATTACCAAGAAACATCATCCTAAGACAGTTCGAACGCAGGTAAATATCAAGAATGTGGAATCTCTTATCCTAACAGAAAATACGCCGACTCAAAGATCCATTGCATTGAAACTAGGAATGTCTTCTGGAACTGGAAGTAAAATCATTCATAAAGATTTCAAGTTATAAAAAATATTTAAACTTAAAGTTCATCTGCTTTTGCCAAACATATTGCTGAAAGAAAAACAAATTGTAGAAAATTATATGAAAAACACCTAGCTGCTTAAAATTGAAAATTTGTGATAACACTCGTTGGGGCTTGGGTGTATTTAAGTGACGGTAGTAAAAAAAGATCAATTTTCTATTGCTCAACTGACGAAAATGACCGTACGAAATGGCTACATCAGTGTACAGAAAAGTTCTCAAAGGAGTTCATGATAGTAGCAGGATTTTGTTACAACGAAAAATTAAAAATAAAAAAGTGTCAAGTAAAGTCAAAATTCATTTACTCTACTATCAGCAGAATTTTTTTGAAAAACATTTTTAGCAAGAAAAACCAGCCTTATTTGGAAAGGACACTGATAAAATTAAGCTTCTTATGGACAAAGCCACTAGTCATAAGTTTAAATCAACTGCCGCCTATTTAGCAAAGAAATAATCAGAAACAGGAATCAAATGTTTCCCATTTATTGAAATGCCTGTAAAATTACCTGAATCTTCTCCAATTGACTTAAGCGATTTCGGGTTTTTAATATGAGCCTTATGAAAACGGCATCTAAGAACACTGAACGGACTTTGGAAAACGGTCCAAGAGAAATGAGGTAAAACTAACATGACAGTACTAAGCAAAAATTTACTTTCATGGAAAATTCGAGCTAGAGCTATTGTCAAGAACCGTAGCTATCAGATAGAAACAAATCATCGCATAAAATACGGCATTTATACATAAAACCCAACTATCAAAATCGTTTCCATAAAGTATAAAAGACCTTTTGTGTATATATATATATATATATATATAAGTCCTGAAAAGTTTCATGAAGTAGAACTAATACTTATTTCGAGGTATAAAGTGATTTTTCCAAGAATACTATACCATTATGTATCTACACATACTTTCATTTTTTCAAAAAAAATCTAGTAGTAATTGTTTTTGTTCTACTTTTTGAGAAAATCGTATAATCTATAGCAGGGGTAGCCAACCTGCGGCTCGCGAGCCACATGCGGCTCTTTGAAGGATTATTTGTGGCTCTCGATAAATGTACCCGAGTTCCCTTTTCATTTTTGTGTTATTATATTTTAAAAAATTATTATCGTTCCGTATGTGTTTCAAAATGTCTTTTGTGGCGGGAACGAGGGTTGC
The DNA here is from genome assembly GCA_907164885.2 of Dolomedes plantarius. NCBI lineage: Eukaryota > Metazoa > Arthropoda > Arachnida > Araneae > Dolomedidae > Dolomedes > Dolomedes plantarius. Next base: position 92,567,603 of record OU015494.1, on the reverse strand, counting down.
TTCAACGTTCATCGCCGACCAAAACCAAAACTAAATAGATATTAAAAAAACATTGGCTGACGGCGACAACTCTTGATAGCAGCATGAAGTGGAAACTTCACGACTTTATCCAGTGTTCGGCGTCCGACGGTCATCACTTATGGCGGGAAAGAAAGCCACTAGTCAGGCTCAGCGTCGAAAATAAATCAGCTAACTGGAATCAGGTCTAACGGCATCTCAGGTGACTGCATTGCATTCAGCTTAGCCCTTGACGAATCGACATATATCACAGATCTTCCGCAGTTGGCAGTTTTCATACGTTTTGTTTCACCTGACTTCGTTGTTAAAGAAGAATTATTAGATTTAGTAGTACTTCAAGAGTCAACCCGCGGTGTCTATATTAAAAATGCATTAGATTCCATAATGAAAACTTTTTATGGGCCTCTTAATAAACTTGTAAGCATTGCAACTGATGGAGCTACGGCAATGCTGGGTAAAAAAATCGGTCTTATTGGGCTTTTAAGAGATGATTCTCAAATTTCACAATTCATACCGATTCACTGCATAATACACCGAGAACATCTCGTTACAAAATATTTAAAATATCCTGTTATGAAAACAGTGTTACACATTGTAAATTACATTCGCACCAATGCAAAAATTCATCGACAATTCAAAAATTTCCTTGAAGAATTAAAGGACGAAGAACTTCCAAATGACATTAATTTCTTTTGCATTGTTAGATGGTTATCTAGCTACAACGTATTAAATCGATTTGTAGATTTGTTTGATCCGATAACTGTATTTCTAAAAGAAAAGGAAATAACCTATTTAGAATTAGACGATGACGAGTGGTTGCAAGACTTAATGTTTTTGACTGATGTCATGAAACATTTGCAAATACTGAATTTACAATTGCAGTTGAAAGATAAAATAATATCTGACCTCTCACAGTGTATATTTAGTCTTCAAACTAAATTACAACTTTTTCAAAAGGTTATTAAAAATAAAACATTTTGTCATTTTCCTCGAATTAAAAAAATTTTTTCCAATATTAAAAAAGAAAAACTCAACGAGTATATAAAAAAGCTAGAAGGAATATTGACGGAATTCCAAAATAGATTTCAAGACTAGAAATATTTAAAATCGTCTCTTGATTTTTTTCTGAATCCATTTGAAATTAACATAATTCAAGGTGAGTTTTCCATTTTCAATATAATTATGACCTAAAAAGCATCTGGAGAATTAGAATTAATAGAGATGCAAGAAGATCAAGCTCTACAATTAAAATATAAGTCGACGCCAATTACTGAATTTTGGAAATTTGTACCAGAATCGAAGTATCGTGAATTAAAAATGGCTGCTTGTCGAATTATTTCAATATTCGGAACAACGTACTTATGCGAATCATTTTATTCCACTTTAAAATTCGTGAAATCCAAACACCGATCAGTATTAACTAACCAGCATCTCAAAGAATTACTGAGAAGTGCTGTCACCAAATTGTAAAGAATTATCAAGAGAAGTAAAATAAACGTGATTAATTTTTAATATTTAAATTCAATACAAATATTTTGTACTTTTATTTATATGTTTTCAATAAATATATGTTATGAGGGGCACCAGAGATACCCCTTTGCGTTGTGTAAAATTAGGGAGGTGAACTCCAAAGGGAACTATGCATTTATAAATAAAAATAACAACATTTATTATACAATATTTTACAAGAAAAGGTCAGGTTTACATATTATATTTAAGATCTTGGTTAGGCATATTTTAACAGAATTAGGGCATACTTTATCCCCTTCCTACGGCAGAACCATTACGGGTCGAGTGAAATAAAGTTCTATTTTCCAAAATTTCTAAAAAAGAAACACCAGCACTATTTGAAGGGGAAGAAATCACCAACCTGGGAAGCTTTGATGAAACAGCAGGGCAAGGCATGGAGTCGTTGTGGCACTTATATCGGAGGAGGCTTTAGGTATCGGGCTAAAAATCATGTGGCCCTTCATTGGTGGAGGCAGCAAGATTCGGCAATGGCGGTTGAACACGGACATCTCGCCATTTTTACGGGGGCGTCTGTTTTTCCAGGCTTTCTTCGCAGCTCGCTACCTCAACTCGCTCTCTCGCTCTCCCTCCGATCGTCGTTTTTCTCCCACACTCGGGGCTCCCCCATTTTGATTATGACTCCTCCCCAGGTCAGTTATTTACGTAAATTTACTACCTCTTCGAGTTTTTTATTCGAGGGCAGGATGCTCCGACATCCCCACGGTTGACCCACGTGGTACTCTTATTTCCAAGAAAATTGGATGTCCGTTGAATTTCCTGGAATTTCTTTCTCCCGTCGTGAGGAATTTAGGGGGTGCTATGTTTCTTGGAAAATCGGTGCAGTTCCCCCTTTTTCCAATATGGCCGTTTTATACCCCGTAATCGTGTTGGAAAAACAAAATGGCTATGACGTTGGAAGGAGTTCAAAATGTCCAAATTGTGGATCCTTCACAACAATCACTCCCCCCTTTTCTAGGCATGCTGGCACGCCACATCCTTCACAACAATATAATTTCTGTAAAAACAATTTTTTAATACCTTTTTTCCTTACCTTTTAAATACGTATTTAATTGCGGCTCGCGAAAAATTTCAAATTTTGAAAAATGGCTCGGACTATCAAGGAGCTTGGCCACCCCTGATCTATAGGATGAATGAAGATATATTTAGGGTAAATAGGAAAAAATTATAAATAAATGAGCACACACACATACATATTTATCTCTCTCTCTCTCTCTGTATACATATATATATATATATATATATATATACAGACAGAGAGAGAGAGAACAAAATATAGTGTAGGTCGTAAGAATTCTGTAAACCACTTTTCTTCCAACATCGAGATCACTTTTAGAATTTTGCCGAGCTTTTTTTTCTCTGTCTTATGTTTCTTTTATTGGCTCATTGGAGGATGGATGTAACATTTGATGGGCGATATGACATATCGAGGTTTTGTTCGTTGCTGTGTCTGTTTATACGAGTATTATATACTCATAATTATTTTCCTGACGATTGGGCAGTATGGGAGCACACTCAAAAACTTCAGATGATTTTTTTTATATCCATGTTTATGCAGTTTTTGTATCCTCTTTTCAAGGTACATTATTGATGATTAGTATTCTTCTCTACGATATTTTAGTCATTATTTACTTACTTATTTCCAATATCATTTTTGTGGTTGAAATTTTAATTAAACCAAATTTTTAGTCACCCAAGGTAGTTCTGGTCATGACCATATAAGTTTTCTGCTGTAGATACATATATCCATGCATAAATGTTCAAGACTTAATGATTTAATGCAAAAAATCTTTCTTAATAAATTTGTAACATTACCGATTGAGCTTGTGTAGTCTGTTATATCAATAGGGAAATAGATCTAAATTTTTCAAACAGAAAGCGTGTTGGTTCCCTGCCAATACAATAGTATATTTTAATATTTTTAATGCATTTCAAGATTAAATATGTCTTTTCAATTCTCATCAGCAGATTTTGCCATTAGAGATAAGTAAATCATTGTACAAATACAGGTTAAGAAAAAGTTATGTATCATATCAGTACTTTTCCTCACTTTGCTCTTGATTTCATCAAATGCTTAGAGAGAAGCCCACATAAAACATATCCAAATTATTTTCTGACTACATTTCTAGTCGTAATGAGTCTGGATCTAAACGATAAAAAAGAAGGTAATTCTAACGATAACACATGGTACCAAATCAATACGGAGAAACGGTAGGGAATAAAAAGACGATTGTAAGTATAACAGAAGGGATAATGAGAGATAAAGGGTTTCACAGTTTGTATACATTTTATTATATTGTATTAAATAAATGTAAATTAATTAAGAAACGTTAAAGTAATATTTATATGTAAGCTAAGAAAGTTTTCGTCTGGATTTTAGCGTAATATATTTTGTTTATTCAAATAGAGAGAAAGTAAAGTAGAAGATTACCATTTTATTATTATTATTATTATTATTATTGGTTTTAGTTTTTAATGCCCAGGTACTTGTCGTGAAACATTCGCCTTTTATTGTTCTGCGTGAAGTTTTGCTGACTACTTTATTGTGGAAGCACTATTTAGGTGAGCCAGCAATGCTCCCTATGAGGGGACAACATTGTAACGACTAAACTTTATTCGAGATTTGAATACAAGCCCACTGCGAAGAAGCTCGAGACGCTAACCACTACACCATGAGAGTGGCTACCATTTTATTATAAGAGACACATTTGCGATATTATACTAGTTAAGATAGCATAGACAGGTAAGAATAATTTTTAAATCACATTTACCGCATTCGCAAAAATTAACAAACGCACATGCGTAAAATATGTATGAATGTGTAGACTAGCATTCCTAGTAGATAATAATGAAATGTTTTGAAAGACGAACTAATGGCAATCTATGACAAATATATAATAATCTAAACAGGAAATCCAACGTAAATAAAGCACAAATAGCAGTAAGGTGCAATTTTGCATACGGCCGTTTCGAAGCTGCAAAGGAGCTTCTTCATCAGTGCAAAGAACTTAGTGGCAGCTCAAAAAGCCGAAAACTAAGCAAGGCTTAGTAACGACCGTTAGTTCGAAACGGCCGTATGCAAAATTGCAAATTACTGCTATTTGTGCTTTATTTACGTTGGATTTCCTGTTTATTCCTCGAGCACAAATGTTTTGTCTTTTCTTTTCATATAATAATCTGTTGGAATTTATCGTAATTTATGGAGTTAAATGAATTCCCTCATGTACATCCCTCCATGACCCAAGACAAGTATAGAAATACCCAGATGGAATTAAAAACCTCTTACAAAAAAATAATGGAATATGAGGGCACATATTAGGAAAACAGCTTTATAACTTCCCAAGTACATTGAATGAAGAAGTTTGGTTAGTTTGGTTAAATTTAGAACACTATGGTTATCGCCCCTAATATGAGTGCCAAACAGACAAGTACCTCCTTTTTAAAGGTGGATACTGGAGTGGATACGAACATCCATTCCAATGATCAGACTCAAACACTCATAGTCTAATGCCTGTAAAACCCTAGACATTTGTATAACTTTCTGCCGGAAAAAAAAACGTGTTTCACCCAAGATAATACCCCCTTACAGTCCAACGATAACCAACAACAAAATTACATTTCAAAAATTGGTCTAATTGCCCATCAGCAGCACTATTGAAAATTATTGAGCATTTGTACGTGTCCTCCATGTATAATAACAGATGCGTGCAAACGGAAGTATAACAGAAAGTTTACCTCTGATACTGTACTCAATATTACTGCACTGGGTGAGTTGAACAGGATTTCATATCAAACTTTCCGATCTTGTCACTATGATGGACCTCCAAACAACTGTTGTAAGGATATTTTACTCACATCCTAACATTCATTCAATGTGTTTTGAATTTCAACTGAGGGGAGTGCCATAATTTTTTGACTAACTTGTGAATGATAAAAGAAACGATAGTCTAACAGTTGTAGATTTTGCAAGTATCGTAAATTTGCAAGCATCTTATACAATAAATAGATTTCGTTTCAAATTCTTTAAAAGTTGTCCTAACTCTGGAATGTCATGTTTAGCTTTGCATCCATTTCATTCACCTGAAAAATATATAATCTACTTTGTGATATGCAGTATTTATATCAGGCCTAAACATTTTTCATTTTTGCAAAAAAAATGGATGAGATATTGTGTTCCTACTAATTGTAGCGTCTAACTGCCAGCAATATATAGGTAAGAGTGTTTAGACTGTAACAATATCAAAATTTAACAGTGTTCTGAAAAAACATCAATGGCTGTAAAAACTGACAAGTAGTGCAGCAGCTTCCTATTTAAAAGCAAAAGGTGGTATTTTAAGGATCCTGACTGAAGAAAAATTATTCAGAAGCCAATGTATCATTATAAAAAAATATCATATCTGCATTTCATTATCACAAAGCTATAAATTTAATTATAATGAAATGAAATATTCTACATGAGAATGAATAAAATAAAATATTTGCTATTATAAATAGTAATTTTCTTAGCACTCAACTAATATATTTTTTAATTAATAAAATGTATTTTAATAAAACTTACTTTAGGGTGAATCAGAAAAAAACTTTCTTTAAATTTATTTTAAAATAATTGTTTCTAGACACCACACTGAAAACCATATATTTTTAAAACTTTTATCTGGTAGTTTATGACATAATACGGAATAAAGTAGAAATATATATTGAGTGAGTGATATTTTAGTCAGTTTTAAAATGTGGATTTGTACTATTGGTTTCATAAAATACAACCTTCTTTTGGTTAGCATATAACTTACACTAAATCACAATTTTAGTTAATTAAAATATTTGGAATGTTTTAAATAGGTTACTCAATCATTACTTTTAATCCAATGCAACATTTTAACCTAAGACGTAAGAGTAACGGTAAAATAGTTTCAACTAATCGCACAGAAAATGAATTTCGAACGTCCTAGACTAGAATTCACACTATGTCGATGCTAATATTATCTTTGCAAGACTATAACTGTGAATCAAGAAATTATTATTTTTCCCACGCTACATATATTTCTTTTTGAGGACACTAACACATGGTGTCGTATCAGCAGTTTTTCCCTTATTTATTCCCAAACTTATTTAAGCACTGAAATATGTGCCAAGAACGTGTGTGCACATATGCGTACACACACACACACACACACACACACACACACATATATATATATATATATATATATATATATATATATATATATGTGTGTGTGTGTGTGCACATATGCGTACACACACACACACACACACATATATATATATATATATATATATATATATATATATATATATATGTATATATATATATATATATATATATAATTTATTTTTTCTCTTTAGCTAATGTTAATGCACTTGTCCTAAGACATTCGCATAGAACCATGGAAATTGTTCATTACTTTTTATTTAGAATCACCGCACATGTGACTCAAGATGCTTCCATGATGGTCAAACCCACTAACCTCCTGCAAGGATTTTCCGGTTTGCGGATTTAATGTGTACATATCCGATTTACATACGAAGGTGTTTAATGGCGTTAGTCAGGTTTCGAGATGAGCACCCCGAGTCCGGAGAGCAACGTGCTACCACTACACTTTAAAAGGGAAATGCTAATTTAGATATATTACAAAAATGGAAGTATAACTAAGATGGTATGAGAGCATGTTTAAGATACAAAATTGGGATACCCAACACAGGTAAATTCAATACCCTGAAACATTACACCCTGAAACAGATTGCTTTCTTGACCTGAAGTAGCATTTCATTTTTAAAATGTACATATATACACTGGTGTTCAAAACTTAAGGACTGATACTATTCCATTGGTTTAAACCCGAAAAATAAAATGCAAAAGTTAGAGCTGATATACATAAAGATACCTGATCAGTAGAAAGATGACGCATGTGTAAATTTCTAAATAATTACGTTGCACGGCACGTGATAGGGCTGAACCTACTAAACGGGGCTTTTATGAGAAAAGCTAGGGAATAGAAAGTTAGTGTGCTCGTCGTTGTAAGAAGTTGAAGTGAATTGTAATTATGTTACAGGACAAAACTGTATAGTAGCACACAATCAGATGTCTTTAGTGTAGTAGAGTTATTGATAAGCGTGTAGAAGGACGCAGGGGTAATAGTGTAGTCGAAGAATTTGGTGTCACCCATAGCGTAATTTCACGTGTGTGGAAGACCTTCAAAGCAACAATGACAGCTGTTTGAAAGATCGTTGGTGGTGGCACACAGAAAACGGCACCAAAGAATGACCAATATATCTTCCTACATGCCAAAAGAGAGAGAGAGACGACATACGGCAGGGAATATTTTAAAGCAACTGCAGATGATCAAGGGAAGCAAAGTGTCGTGGTTCACTGTGGCCAGACGTTTACATAAAGAAGGTCTTTTCGTCCGACGTCCAGATCGTTGTATCCCGCTAACGCCTACATATTAGGGACACCATCTAAAATGGTGTAAAGACCATATAGATTAGAGTGCCCAGCAATGGGGCACGGTTGTCTTAAGTGATGAGAGTCGCTTCAGTCTAACCAGCGATTCTGGACGTCAGCTAATTTGGATAGAGGAGGGAGCATGCTATAATCTAAGAAACATTACCGAAATAGATCGGTATTGAGGTGCAGGTGTCATGGTCTGAGGAGACATCCTTCTAAATGGCCGTACTGAGCTCCCCATTTTCGAACATGGTTCAGTAACAGGAAACCGCTACTTGAGTGAGGTTGTCAAATACGTCTTTTCCGACGGGCCATTGGTTCTTAGTTCCTTTTAATGGACCACAATGCCAGACCACATCGTGTGTGGGATGAGGGTGAACTGATGGACAGTGAGGATGTCACTCGTATGGATAGGCCTGCGAAGACCCCAGACCTGAATCCAATAGAACATGTGTGGGACGCTCTAGGGAGTCTTTCGGCACGCATACCTCAACATCAAATTGCGCATGAACTGAAGAGAGCAGTGAAAGAGAAGTGAACAATGTTGCCCCACCAGTTCATAAACCAACTCGTTTTAATCCGTTAACGCCCAAATTATTTTAAAATGAGAATTTTTGAAAAATATTTTTAAATTACATTTCATATATCATGAATAGAGTAATTATGAAGTATTATTCGTTTATCGTAATTAACAGTTGAGATAACAGGTGATCTATAAATTGATCGCTGGGCGCTTGTGGTAGTAAAGGAGCAAGTAACATTTCTCTGATCTTATATTTAGAAAATTACGCATTTATTTATGAAAAAATGAAATTTTTGCAAAATTAAAATCAACTAAAGAGATTTAAAATAAAAATCTTATTTTAGTAATCTAAATTTACTTAGTTACATTTTTATAGAGCAAATTTGCAATAGTTAAGTGTGATATAACGGAAAACATTTCACACAAAGCGTTACATTGCACTTTGTACAAAACGTAATAGGTCTTCCCTTACATTTTTGAAATTGGCATCTTCTTTGTGCGTTTAGATAGCAAAGACTATGTTATAGGCAAAAGACAAAATCAGAGTCTATTACTTTTGGTCTTGATGACATCACCAGAGGTCTTTCAAAGCTTTTCCTAGAATTTGTTCCTCTTTTGAGGTACGCAACGGCTATATATCTTCGGATGTCTTTTATACTTTTCTTTTTCCAATTTTTAAAATTAAACTGAATATGCGTATTTACGACAGCCATGCCAATAAAACCTGTAAAGATTGACCAGTATCATTTTTCCCACGGATTTGAATGGATTGGTTTTCTGAGAGTTAGTCATGCTGGTCAACACCACCCATACTTTTGTTATACTGGGCTACAGTACGAGGTTGCAAAATTTGGGATTTTTCTTTCAAGCCTTTTTGATGCCTTGAAACTTGGGTTAGAGCCTCTATATAATCGAAGTTTGTTGCTGTTGTTACACACTTGCTATCCATCCATTTAACTATAGTTATTTCATTCTTTTCGTCGAAACAGTAGTCATAAGTACCACGATTTTCTTTTCTAATACTCGTATCTTGTCAGTCATTAAAGGGCAAAAGCAGTTTTGTTGCTTCTAATTGTTCATGTGGCTCTGAATCCTTGTGTTTTTAATTCGACCAGAAGATCATAAGAATTAAAAAAAATGTCAAAAAATATGATGTGGTTGTTAGGATCAGTTACTGGTTGTAGCATATTTTACACCACTGGTGTTCCAAACGATTATTTTGAAATTTCATGAGAATTGTCAAAACTCTCCTTACCACAATATAAGTCAAAATTATAACAGTAGTCCTTCACTCCCCACATGGTCCAAAATTTATAGCCAAATCGTATGGGTTTACCCTTTAGAAATTGCTTGAAAAAAATGATAGCCGTAATATCTGATCACCACTCTTCATCAGTTAATTTATCTACGTCAGGAGGTAAAACAATTATATATGACTCAATTTCCTTAGAAAACATATATTCTAACGGTTATTCGGCGGTGTGAAACATTTTACGCCGAGACATTCTGGAAGAAATGAAAAGGGGAAAAACGATATTAGTTACCACTAACGCCCAGCGTTCTATTTAGAGATCAGCATGTTTAAACTTAAATTTTAATGATAAAAACAGTTATTTTTCTAATCTAAATAACGCAGAACAATTAAAGAGGTATTGAAAATGTAGAACACATAAGAAAAGTATAACTTCCTATTGAATTTTTTTCCGTTGAATACAAAATCGAGAGCTGCATTATGGAGCTTCAAAATGGCTAACTTCAGACTTTATCTGCTGGACTGATCTGGGAAAAAATGTTTTAAAACTCGTTTGGGGGTATGGCCACAAGTGTAAAGAAACCAACCAATGACAATAAGAAGTGATTAAAAGATATCGTTTTCAGTGGGCGTTCTTAAAAGAAGGTGATCTATAAATAGATCACTGGGCGGTAACGGGTTAATCATGGTTTGATGCTGCAAAGCAACCTTTGTAGTTATAGGACGTCATATTCCCTACTGAGCATCACCTATTTGCTTATTAAATCTTTGAGAAATACGCCGTTGCACGATGATATGCAACGCTTTCAAGCTGTTTCTAAAAAATGCTCCGTAATAGACTTAGTATTTTTTTTGTTCATGTGTGATATTTCATTCACGGATGAGTTACATATTGAGGTATCTGTGGTGGGAATTTCATGTGTCCAGGTTACTCCATTGCAAAATTACTCCATTATATATATATATATATATATATATATATATATATATATATATATATATATATATATATATATATATATATATATATATATATATATATATATATATATATATATATACAGGTGGTTATCAAAATAATGGAAATACTAAGGAACATCATGAAAAACTATATTAATACGGCGCAAGAGCACCTTTCTCATGTAATACCACCTGATTCACCTTGGAATTGGATTATAGAAGTCATAAATAGTGGTTAAGAATATATTATACCATTCTTCAGGGAAAAATTATGAAAGTTCCTGTAGAGATGTTGTGGTGGATATCGATATCTGGCTCTATCCACTTATAAAGATCACGGTGGTTTGATGATATGTAGTTGGGAGGGATTGTACAGGGCAAGATAAGATATTTAACTTCTTTTCATGCTCTTCAAACCAATACTTGATAGATTTAGCTCTATGTATAGGAGGATTATCATAGTCCTTTCCATTCAATCTCCTTTTAGGGTTACAATAGGGCCTGAAGAAAACCATGAGATGCCATCCGAATACCTGATAGATCTATCTCCATGATTGACAGTTGAGATGTGACAGCCAGAATCTTACTCTTGTGCAGGTGTTTTTTAGACATACGCATGTCCTGTTGCAAGGAACAATGGGAACAATGATTCGTCGATCCAAATGCCGTTTTTCAACATATTACTCGACCAGGATTTGCGCTCCTGGCACCATTGCGGATGATATTTTGTTACGGCATCTATTACAAGTAGCTTGGGAATAGATACTCTTCCGTAAATACTTTGTTTGTGGAGTTCTCTTCTGCGTATAATGGTTGATACAACATGCAGATGCAGATTGGGATCTTCGGTCATTTTGGTTGCAATTGTTGTCTTTTTTCATGTAACAATCCAGTTCAATACCTCGTCCCTCTCTTTCACTCAGCTCTCCCTTTCGTACACTATTCTGTTTCGCAAAGGATGTTTTTCAATGCACTCTGTATGCTATCATGACTTTCAATACCATAGCTCAAAAAACACCCATTAGCCTGGGGTTGCAGTGACAGACACTCCAATTTAAACGACCTCCAACAATTTGCCCTTTTTCTCAAGGTCAGAAAGATTTGACATTTCACGATGTTCCCCCCAAAAGCACGATGCCCGTAGCTTCATTACTGCTACCAGATAGTAGAATAATACATACACTATATTATATAAAAAGATACCGGTGTCCAGACTCGTTTTTTAAGGAATATGAAGCACATTAATAAACATGTACTCCAAACGAGGAATGTGGATGCTCAGAGTTTGGGCGGTATTTATGGCACAACCTGTGTATATTATATATATATATACACTGCTGGCCACCCAAATTGCAACACCAAGAAAGACAAGAGATATCACAACAAAATTTATTTTGTAGATAACGTGTTGACCAAGTATCAAATGATTAAATTTATAGACTTCTGTGAACTGTGGTTCCTGCCAAAATCAGTAGCCAGAGTAGCCGCCATTGTTGGAGATCACCGCTGCCATACGCCTCGGCATTGATACAAAGAGACTTTGGATGAGTTCTTGGGGTACAGAAGACCAAGCAGCTTCCACACGTTGCCAAAGTTGATCTGCAGTGGCAGCTGGGGATGGAATCTGGGTCAATCGTAGAGCAACCATGGACCACATGTTTTCTATCGGCGAAAGATCCGGAGAGCGAGGCGGCCAGGGAAGCAATTCAATCTGGCGATTGACGAAGAACAGTTGGACAGTGCGTGCCACGTGTGGTCACGCATTATCCTGTTGAAATATGGCTGTGGGCAAGCCCTGAACGTAAGGAAGGACAACTGGCTCCAACACCTCGGAGATGTAGCGCTGGCTGTTTAAAGTACCGGCAATGCGTGCTAGAGGTGTGCGAGAGTGATATTCAATACCGCCCCATACCATAATACCCGGTGCAGGACCAGTGTGGCTGTGCATAACGCAGCTGTTCAGCATCCTCTCTTCACGGTGTCTCCAGACTCGAATGCGCCCATCGTGGTGTTGCAGACAGAAGCGTGACTTGTCAGTAAAGACAATTTCATTCCATTCTGCCGTCCACATCCTTCTGTTATCGCACCATTGGCGGCGGAGACGTCTGTAGTTCTGCGTTAAGGGTAGACAAAGCAATGGACGTATTGCGGACAGACCACTCTGCTGTAAACGGCGTCGAATGGTACGCGCAGACACTGGATGATGCGTTACAGCATGTGCTGTGCTATGGTTCGTGATGTGACTGAGCGATCCGTCACTGCCATGCCCACAATTTGCCTGTCATCACGTGAAGTAGTGCGCTGAGGTGGATGCGATTGAACACGCCGGTTCGTCGTACCCTTCTGCATCCAATGATCACATATCCGCATTACAGTTGTCTGGTTTCGTCCAACACGACTACCGATTTCCCTGAAAGATAATCCACAATCTCGGTAGGGCACTATCCTTCCTCTGTCGAACTCGGATACTTGATCAACAGATGATCGCTGTTTTCGACGAAGCATAATTGATCTTTTTTTTGAAAAACCACAAGAAAAACAGAATTGCTGAACTTGAAATCGTCGAAATCTCCAAGCCTTAAATAGCGCTTTGAAGTGGCGCCACAGGAGCGCGTGATGTGCGTCTACGCTGAAATTCTAATCATTTGCATATCTCACCTCCGCTAATGCATGTTGTAAATTTCATGTTGTTTGCATGTTTCCTTCAGGGTGTTGCATTTAGAGTGGCCAGCAGTGTATATATATATATATATATATATATATATATATATATATATATATATATATATATATATATATATATATATATATATATATATATATTCCTGCTTTTAGAACGCACAAAAAATGCGTAAAGGTAACGGTACTGTGTAAGTTAATGGGCTAAAAGCAATGGTTGCGACGTTTGAAAAAACAGGTTCTCTGAAGGTTCAGTCAGGCAGAGGACGAAAACCTGTACCACAGGATACAATCGAAGCAGTTGCCACGGCGATTGTCGGCAGAGGACCAGACAATATTGCTGCCACCTCTAGCGCTCGTGGATTAGCTCGGAATATGGATATGCCTTACAGTACGGTATGGAAAATCTTACGAAAGATTATCAACTTCTATCCGTACAAGATCAGCCGTGTACAGGAGTTACTGTACCCCGACCATGATAAGCGATTGACTTTTGCTCTCACCTTTCCTGCCAGGATGGAGGTGGATGATGCTTGACCGTGGAAAATCTTATGGGGAGACGAGGCCCAATTTTACCTGCATGGAACTGCCGAATTTGGGATGACAAATCACCACATGCAGTCACAGAAATTCCCTTACATTCACCAAAGGTAACTGTTTGGTGTGGATTCACAGCGGAATTTATCGTAGGTCCATTATTCTATGAGAACATTACCCCGACAAGACCGGAAACCTGTTCTGTTACCGGAGAGAAATATCGCCACATGTTGAACAGCTTTGTCATTCCGGCACTTCAGCAAAGACAAAGCCTCGGGGAAATCATTTTCATGCAAGATGGAGCCCCTCCACACGTTGCTGTACGGGTGCAACAGCTGCTACGACAGAAATGCACAACAGAAAGAGTCATTAGCCGTTACTTTCCAACTGCATGGCCACCTCGGTCGCCTGATCTTACCCCATGCGACTTCTGGCTATGGGGCTACCTTAAGTCTAAGGTCTATCAAGGAGTTGTCCAGGACCTGGCTACGTTGAAGGACAACATATCACGGACTGTACGGGAGATTCCTGCAGACATGTTACTTTCTGCTGTTGTGCATACTGTGCACAGAATGCGATATGTGGTCCACAACAACGACAGCCACATTGAACCTCACTTGAATGCAAAATAAAAGGTAATTTCCGTATTGATTTGCATTTATTAACACTCTATTTTCTATTACACAGCGCCAAATATTCCCCTAGCGGTGACTTATGGAACTAATTTATTTTTTCGCGGAATCCTTCGTCCCCCGTCTTGTTTAATCTTACAAAATATGGCGTCATTCTCGCAAATAGATCGCGCTACAGAACACTGTGAGCATTGTTAGTTTAATTATGGCCACCCGGTATATATATATAATGGTAGCCGGAGCCGGCATATCACAACGAGGATAAACGTAGTCGTACTCAATAATACATTTCTCTTTTCACGTCTGCAAAAACTTTATTTATTTCGCCGACCGCTCCGTCGGTATGTGTGCAGCAATAGAAAGTACAAAAATCCGTCCTACTTCCGGACGTCACGAGTTATATAAACTTTACCTCATCACGTGATTAAAGGGTGTGTCTTAATGGTTGATTGGTTTAAAGTTGTTGTTGATGTGCAGAACTGATTTAAACTCGTACTGACGCCACGCAAGGTCTCTTTACTTAAAAAAGACAGCCATCTTGAATGATTTTGCCTAAGGCTGTAATAATGGAATTTAACGCGAATGCCCAAAGGGAAATAAATGTTTTAAGGAATTAAAAAAGGGTTTGTAATTTGGAATAGTAAAGTGAGGAATTAGTAGTTTTTAAATGTTAAGAGTGTTGAATTAAGAAATTACTAGATTTTAATATTATAGAATATCCCTCCGTCCGAGAAGAGGCTGACCTACAATGCCTGCATTGGAGGGCAGACTCACTCAGATGAGTGAGAAGAATGGGCATTAAAAAATTTCGAATAAGTTAACGAATAAATTTCAATTAAAGTTAAATTGCAAAAAAAATTTTAAAGATCACGTGATGAGCTGACATAACAACATTATCAAATTTACTGAAAAATATATATAAAAATCACAAAAAAGAAATACACATAATTTTAACTTTGAAACTTCTACATAATTTCTAGTTGAAACTATGATGCGTAGGGCTGCAGTCCCCACACAACACAATCTCAGGGGAAAAGAAAATCAATTAACATAACCAAAAATTTGTAAACTACCAAAAATTTTCACTGGAAACATACATTTAATACAATATCTAATATCATCTCGAGTTGAATAATACAAAATAACAAAACATAGTAATAAAAATATCAAAAACAAACAAAAATTAAGTAACTGAAGTTCACTTTGATAACAAGTTGAAAAATTCAAAAATTCTTCCTCAACGTTCACTACTATGGAGTGAGTCCAAAAAAACATTTTTATTTATTTCTCTTGTAATGAATTATCTGTGCAACATTTTTAGTCCTTTCACAGTCATGTTGAGGAAAATACATCAATTTAAAAATCACAGTCTTTGTGTTGCTGTGTCTTATTTCTGCTTCACCAACGTAGAATACATAAAACATAACAAATTTTCGAATTGTTTACATATAAAGAAAAATAGTTCTTTAGTTACATAATAAAAATCACAGTTTATAATAAAAATCACACTTTCAATAAAAATCACATTTCAAATATATAAATTGTATATAAAAATTACAGAACATATATTTTGCTAATCAAATAACTCAATCTTTTCAACATCAAATCCCTTTTTATTATGTTTAGTTTCATATCTTTATTTTTCTCATTATTTTTTTCTTAATATCCATTATCTCCTTTATTTCAATATTACTTATTATCGAAAAAAAAATCTCTTTTCAATATTCTTTATATTTCTTATTATTCTCATTTCATCATTCCATATATTCATTTTTATTCCAACAATATTTATTCATTCCAAATTTCTATTCAATATTCTTTAGTTATACTAATTCATATTTATTCTAACTTTATTTATTTATTCTCAATACTTTTCACTTTATTTTCAAATTATTTATTTACTATTCATTTTTGTACATTTATTATAAGTTTATGTGGATCCAATTCTTTGTGTTGGAGGTACCTTGTTGTATGTGTGTCACCCAAACTCTTAGTTTCAAATTCTTTAATTCTACCTCTAAGCAGTGAGGGGTTGTGTTTATGTTTGTGTAACAAGTGGGTTTTCTTTATCCCTATTGTTCTCTGACTAATAAGGAGGAAGAGTCTTTTTGCCGTACAGTGGACTAACCATGAATCTCCGACAGGATATGACTGCATTGAAAAACAGCATCTTGCTTAGTACAAAGATGGAGAAAAGGAAAATGTTCAGTTGTCATACCTGTGGGAGTATAATATATAGAAATGGGAGGACAAAAGGAGTGGCCATCCCAGCCCTGTTTTAGTCATTACTCAAGCATATGGTCTTCAGCACTTTAAGTGACTGAGTTGATGAATTAAAAACTAATAGCAAAAAAAATTAAAAAAGATCTTAAACAGTTGGGACGACATCCAACGCGCTTGTAGAGGTGGATGATAGGAAAGTGTTTTTCAAGAAATAGAAAATTTACTGAAAGGTTAAGAAGTAGAGTTGTCATAGTCGGTGTTTAAATTGAGATTAAAAAAAATTACATATAATAGTATTCTTAAGAAGAAAGTTTAAGTAAGACAGTTTTTTTTTATATCTCTAGTAGGACAACACATAATTATATCAATTAAAAAAAAGTATAATGATGTTAAGCATCACATAGAAAAGAAAAAAAATAGATCTAATGTTTGTCATTATTCGTGGTGTAGTTTTAAGTTCTCTGGTGCATTATAATATCTTAATCTGCAAGCATGGACAATTTCAGAATCTCGTTTAGTGTGAAAATTTGGTTTATCAATTTTATATTCAATAGAATCAAAAATACACAACATATGAAAGTATTAAACACACAATAATAAAATTCTCCTAATACCAATAATAATAATAATAATAATACCTTAATATTCTCTATCAATTGCCATAATTTAATGTTAATGTTCAAATTTCAAACTATTATTCTATCAATTGACACAAATAATCAAAATTACTTTACCAATACCTATCTCAGTTTTATTAAGTTAATCATGAAATCGATAGGCCAAAAACAATTTTTCTTTTCTTATATCACATTTTTCGTATGAATCCTCGCTGTAAAGTTCCTAAATATTCATCATTTGTATTCAATATCTCACAACATATTTCTCATTATAATATTCTCTTTTCTATTTATTTATTTTTCTTCATTATTTCTATTTCGAGAATTTTCTGGGCCGGATGAACCAAATATAACATACAATGGTTTTTCAATTCTCCAATTGTGGTTTCAATTCTCCAATTGTGATTTTTTGGCACCCTAAGTCATGTTATAAAGACGTTCCGTTTATATGAAAACCGCAATACGCATTTTAACTGTCGACTAAAAACCTCCGGAAATCTCCTTTACTTAAATTCGTAGAACAATTTACGAGGTTTCAACATCAAATGTAATATGTCAAACAATATACCAAAATTATAACATTTTCTTGTTGTCTGAAATAATTACTAAATTATCCCTGCAGATATTTTCCAAAATCAAAACCACAGGCATCAGATGTTTAGATTTAGAACCGCAAAATTCTAGGTTAAATGAATCAAAACAAGTTTGGCTCCTTTCGTGATCGTGTTTACAAAACTAATGCTGAGCATTCAAATTTATTGTGGAGGCGACCTTCGAAATGTAATACAACGGCGCTTGAAAACGGAAATGATTTACGTTATTTTATTTATTTATTTATTTTTTTCTCTCCGCGACGATCCAGAACTGCGTGCAAAATTAGATACTCATAACATTACTTTACTCATTTAATATTTCAATTTAACGTAACAAAGGATCATCAATTATCTTAAAACACTAAAATGTTCAGTACTAGAAAAAGAACACAGAAATATTATAAAAATTATACAGAAAACACACACTTAATCATTTTATCAAATATAAGTTTCAAAATTTTCTTTAGTGAAATCCAAAATAAAAACAAAACATTCATTTTACTGAATTCAGCTCAATTGTCAAATGAATCTACTGAGATCATGAATTTGTTAATTTTTCTGTTCACAAATGGAAATGTATCAGTTTATTATTATTCATTATTTCAAATTCTTATATTTCCATACCAAATCTTCTATTTTATTAAATCTGACACATCCATTTAGGTATAACCATCTCTAAGCATTATATGTACCAGAAAATTTCAAAACAAAAATGTAAACATTAAACCACCGGAATTGACACTAAATATTATTTCTCATCTGTGCATAAAACAACATAACATACTAAATCAATAAAATATGATCATCCTAAATATTAATATCTTCTTCAATTTATTAATAGCACTTAATATCTCATAACACATTAAAAATTAATCAATGGAACTAAAATACACAATAAGTGAGGTTATTAAAATATATAAAAAGCAAATTGGATCTTAAAGTATGGAATCAAATTACTACCATATCCTTATATGATAAACTTTCAAATTTTCCTATCATAAAATTCAGAAAACTTCCTTTCTCATTATTATTCATGTACTTTACATAATCACATAATAATCAACTTAAAAACGCAGAAATGATGATCCATATGTGAATTGAGGAAGCATGTCGAAGTTACTCATGCTTTGTTCAAAACTTTAAATCATTATATACTTGATAAATTATGTTAATTTACTCATATTTATTCAACTTTACTAACACAATTCTACTATTACCAAATTTAAAACATATAATACCAATAACATTTTATTCACTACATTAAAATACACTCATAATATTTTTTATTAAAATGTAACTCAATTAAAAACACTTCACTTTAAAACTACTTCACAAATATTAGCTTACCTTTAAAATCCTTATATCATATTTTATTGCTATTTTAACATCAATATTCAATTTAATTCGAAAATGAAATCTTCAGCACATTGGTTTAATCTGGTAAAAGTCCTTGGCGTCATTCCTCTAAATTTACATGATGTCCGAGAGTTCTCTTTAATGCTTTGGCTACCGGTTTTACTCTAAGTTTACAATATTTCTTCCTCTTCCGTTTCCAAATCAACGTCACCATCATGTCAGACCCTAGCACCTCATACATGATGAAAACACAAAACAAGACTCATTCCATACTATAATTATTGATGGTGGACAGGTGGCTAGCAAGTAATTGTTTTAGCATTAAAACTGCCAACACACAACGGAATGATTTCCCACCATTTTGCACTTTCACGGAAATCTCAGCCGATGAAAAAAAAATGTAAACACAGCATTTTCGAGCAAACAGATTTTTTTTTCTTCTCTCACTTGGCGAAAACACATGAAAACACACCGCGTCACGACGAACGAAGGGAAAGACTATCTGTATAGGAAAAATATCGGCATGATGGCGCCAACCTTGACACAAACTGCACACAACGCGTAAAATCCGAAGTTTTCTTGAATATCCATTGGAGATCTTCACGGCAGAGGTAACTATCCTCGCCGACTTATATGTAACATACCGGCCCGGCGGGAATGGTAGCCGGAGTCGGCATATCACACCGGGGATAAACGTAGTCGTACTCAATAATACATTTCTCTTTTCACGTCTGCCAAAACTTTATTTCGCCGACCGCTCCGTCGGTATGTATGCAGCAAGAGACAGTACAGAAATCCGTCCTACTTCCGGACGTCACGAGTTATATAAACTTCATCTCATCACGTGATTAAAGGGTGTGTCTTAATGGTTGATTGGTTTAAAGTTGTTGTTGATGTGCGGAACGGATTTAAACTCGCACTGACGCCACGCAAGGTCTCTTTAGTTAAAAAAGACAGCCATCTTGAATGATTTTGCCTAAGGCTGTAATAATGAAATTTAACGCGAATGCCCAAAGGGAATTAAATGTTTTAAGGAATTAAAAAAGGGTTTGTAATTTGGAATAGTAAAGTGAGGAATTAATAGTTTTTAAATGTTAAGAGTGTTGAATTAAGAAATTACTAGTTTTTAATATTATATATATATATATATATATATATATATATATATATATATATATATATATATATATATATATATATTGCAGAAGTTAAAAAATATAAAACGAAATAAATTTTGGAACTTTATATATTTTTTCCCATGCTTCTTCGCTAAGTAGTTGCATGAGACACAACAGGATTTAACATAAGAAAATTTGCTCTCACATAGCTTAATTTATTCCAGTTCACTCTATTCTTGAAAGAGATAGATGGGAATCCAATACAGTAATTATGGGTCCTTCGAGACTTTAGACAACAGCTGATTACTTGTGGCATCTAAACTGTTTGAATCTAGATACTTAGGTGACATTAATGTAAAGGGTGCTCTTATATATTCCATAAACACAAAAATTAGTTCCATAAATACAATTTTGTTTATCGTATATTTCCTACCTTGATAGTTAAGTGTGGGACTTGAATATTACAAGAAAGGATAGCAAAAGAAGAGTTGCATATCTGGGACAATTTTACCGAACGAAATTTTAACAGTACTGTGTTTAGAAATTTACGGAATAATTATTTTCTAATCCAAAATATTTAACTGTATTGTAAAAATTCTATCCATCATATGATTTCATATACAATTGTACTAAAATAAATACTAGAATGTAAATGCGTTTGAAAAATATTTTCCATGCATAATTGAATCCTAAAAAATCTTAACGAATTATTAATTAACTGCATTTTAAGTATTCTTAACATACTATTTATTTATCAGACGCATTTATTGTCATAGGGTTTTTGTTGGTGGCGTGATTTAGTATAGTGGTAGGCAATGACACCATTAATCTGAATTCTAAATAACACACATGATGGACACATAGATGGATACACACTAAATTAAATTACTGATAATTATGCCAACATAATGAAAAACACTCATTATCTCAATTGATTATTCAATTTAATTTGATTTCACGTTCAGTACGCAATTTATTATTTCCCAATTTCAGCCTATATTATATGACTCGGGGATTTATTGACTCTTTGGCAATAGGTAGTTAAAGGTTACCTCCATTTTTTGTAGACTACATAGGGAACACTCGACAGCATGTCATCTTGCATCGATTGGGGTATCTTTCTCGGATTCAATTCTCTCCAGTGAAGCATTCATCAAATTTCGCTGGACGGCGCGGGGCGATGTCTGGCGACTAGCAGGCTGTGAAGGCAGGACAGGTTTTCCTCCGGTCAACTATCATCGCTGGCTTGCAGAGGTCAGGGAATCTTTTTCGGCTCCGATGTCATCTATTTCCTTCTCATCGTCGGCTTGCAGGGGTCAGACAATCTTTTTGGCTCGGGCACTCATCTATTTCCACTCATCCTGGGCTTGCAGGATTATAGCGATGCACTGAGTCTGGGCGCAATCTCGCATATATTCTTTTGAAAACTTCTATCCTATGAGGCTACTATCTCGTGGCAATGTGTTGAATTTGTGCGCAATCTAACGGAGACCCTCAAATTCTCTCTTACGTTTTCTACTTATCTCATAGCAGTGTGCTGAGTCTGAGCGCCAAATCCAATCAACTGATACTCTCACTCTCTCTATTTTTTATCTTCTTCTCATCGTTTCTCCCTTTTCATTTCATTCGTCAATCATGTTATATTATTTCTCTCATTTCAATTTCCATTCGCTAATTTCAACCCCCCAAATCTTCTTTCTTGACCATTCCGAGTGAGGGGCGTTTCTCATTAAAATAATTCAGCCTTCGACTCTCCCCTGCACTTCTAGGAATCTTATTTTCCCAGAACATCTCAAATGTGTGGGATCGTTTCCTCTTTGCCAACAATCCCCTTTTTACTTCATTGTCCCCTTTTAGTATCCCCTCGTTGTTCCATCTTTTAACTGCTGTTTTTAATTCCTTATCCTTCTTCCGGTTTCTTGTACCGGCTGCCACTATTTCATTCTTTCATTTTACACCCCGTTTGTTTGCCTTAATTGGTTTCTCTGCTCTCTTCGAACTTTTAGCATGTATTACCCCACGACATTATAAAATGCACATTAAAAAATATTATAGATTTTTTTACTATTGATTTTTACAGGATTGAATACTACATTGTATATTTCTATTACGCGCATATATTACAGCTATTATCTAAAGCTATCATCAAAGATTTTAGAGGCCGCCAGAGACTTATACGATTATGGCCATAATTTTATGAGTATAGGAAGATCTTTATATTAATAAAACATTTCATTATTATTTTTCTGTTGTATTACTTTGTAATTTAAATGTTTTATTTACTCACATGTGTCATATAATATTTCTTCATCTAATGACATTGATGCCCTTCATATAAATTTATCATTATTTACGTACACATAAAAATGAAATTTACAGTACGTGAGAGAATGAGGGCAATTTATTACGTTTAAAATTATACTATTAGCAAGAAAATGTTAAAAAATTTAATTGATAGTATTTATAAATCGATTAAATTATAATAGGAATAGATCTGAGCTCAAAAAATCAAATTCTACTGTTTCTTAGTAAACACAGTTTTTTTTATCATTTTAGAATATCTGTTTCTCTGAGAGTCTTCATTACCTGTATTACTGATAATTATCCTTTTTGATTAAATGTATTTTGATTAGAAGTAATAGCGTCATAATTTGAACTTCCGTTTACTTGTAATTTCTCAAATTACGTAGAGGATTTATAAATATCCAATTTTAATGAAAACATTTGAAGAATAAATGTTTTGTATCACACCAAACTACATTTTTCAATCAATTTGATTCAAATAATTGTACTCCGTTAAATAGAAAGTTTAGTAAATTATTGAAGGCATTTGACCCTGATCAAGTTTTTTTCTGACTTTAAGCCATTAATATGAACAATGATATTGTCTTACACTTTACTGACCTTACCTCAATGGTTGTCATTAGTTTTAACCATATTCAAGTATAAAATGTGCATGTGTGTTTTGTTTATTATTTTATTATATTAAACGGATAATCGACACTGATTTTTGAAAGCAATTGGGATATATATATAACCAGTTTCTAGATAATATTTTCAGAAGTTTTAACGCCTATCTTGTGGAATATGCAGATTAATATATACTCACAACTTAACTTGGGCTTCCTTCTGCAGTATCTGTACCTTATATAAAATGGAATATGCATTTAATCCTCAAAAAAGAAAAGAAATTTAGAAAAACATGCTAAATTTTCAGAATAAAAAAATTACAAAATTTCACAGAAATTCTCGTATCTATGAAATTTTTTTGTTCAGATAGGTTACATCACCCAAGCTATTTTAAGGTGAAACACATTTTATTTCAAGTTGAATAAATTCTCGCGTCTCAAGATGAATGATGATATTTTAAGACGCGTAGATAAAGTTATTTGCTGTCGATAATATCAACAAAATGTAATACATTGACGTAAGATAATGATACTTTATTTAACATTAAACTAGTTTTCTTCCGGTAAATTTTGCAGAAAATCACTCAACGAAAGTTAATAAAAATAGCTATGATAAAGGACAAAATGATTCTTTTTAAATTCCTTTTAGAGGCATCGACATCAAAAGTAAAGTGGAATCGGGATCTTTCTAGACATTAATCCCAGGAAGGAAATAGGGAAGGCAGTAAAGGAAATGAATATTTAGGTTGTGATGGATTGCACTGAGTAATTTTCTTAAATAAATCATTTAAATAAAAAACAGTAAACATGCATCAGCCATTTGGAGTATGACAGTATAGAGTCATGTGAAGGATTTATTTATTTGTTGGAATTTTGAGATCTAACAATTAGTTCTGTTTTAAGGGTTTGGTTTATGGGTGTACAAGAAAAAATACTTATTTGTACAGTCACTTATTTGTAGAGTCAAATATTTTAGCTATATGGAAGAAGGACCTTTGTTCTGTAGAGTGAAAGATGAAGTACACCAGAAATGTTCACAGCACGAAAGTTCTATCAAAAATGAAGATTTGTCTATCGTTTAAGATGTAGAAATGACAGTTCGTCAAGGCAGGCCGGAAAATTTAAGACGCAAGTCCGTCTCTTACGGAGAAAGGATCTTCCAACAAAACTGTAGCCGTAAATGGTTCATCGAAAAATTATTAGTGATGGTACATTACATGTAGAGGACCGGAAGAATTTTAACTAGTGGAAGTACAAGAAGATTTACTGAGGATAGATACGTTGAAGATCATTGTGCCGCAGGATTGAATTACTTCAGGTTCCTATACTGCTCACAACCACTTTCTTTTTATAAAAATTTACTGAGGAAGAAAACTGCTTCAAAACCACTTGTTGGTAGAAATAACAAAATTTATTATCTTCATGAAAATAAGGAATATATCTTGATTACTGAATCAAAACAAGAAAACAAAAGTCTGCTACGTAATAGAAAAGAGCTTCGGGTCTACACGACCACTTCGGTTAGCATCAAAAATAAAATAATAGTATTGAAGGAATGTTTTTAAATATATGCACAAATATATCAGATCACGAGAATACACTGGTACTCACTATTCGACAAAAAAAAAAAATCCCCCTCACCAAGTCACGGCCAAACAAAAGGACCGATAGCTCGGTTCAGGGTCTCTTAGAGCAAGTTTTCATCTACGAATCTATATTCTGAATCTCTGCATCGCATCTACATTTTTTTCAGCCCTGGACAACGCAAGGAGAGAAGGGTTGCCGTACAACCAATCTCGCCAAGGCGTGCAGAAGGGAGAGGAGAAAGAAAACCTTAAAAGCGCCCCAACACATTGCCAACACCTTGTGTCCATAAAATAAAATACGCGAAGCATCACCAAAACTGGAAACCTTAGGTACCACATTCCTCTTGCCAGAAGAAAATGCCAGAAGAACCCTTTTAAGGAGTTTCATTGGCCGAGACTGGCTGAGCTTAACCAATCAGAGGAGCTGGTCAAACAGCGCGAAGCCCAAATGCCTGTTCTGAGATAAACTGTTTCCCATGCAAGAGAATCGTAAATAAATTACGTTCGCCACAGGCGCGCGGAAAGGGGAAACAGGAGCCTTTAGCATAAACGGAGTTTAATAGCTTAAGAAGACCCATCAATGCTGTTAACAAAAACACGGAAACAGGGAAGAAAAGACATCTTATTTCGTGGACACGAGGCTAGCAATTAGGGGACCTAGCTGACAAAGACTTAAAGAATTTAGGACGGCAAATTGCACTGCCAGATGTTAGAAGATAGGCTATTCTCAATTACCGACCGAATGGACTTAAAGTTACAGAGACCTCCCATAACTAAGAGCCTGGGAAAAAATAAATTACTATCAGATAAGGAAAGGAAACATAACTAGCAGATTTAAAATTAAAATTAAAGTTATAATTTAAAGTTTAAGAGAACTACGCAAATTAAATTAAATTAATCAAAATAAAGGAAACTGTAACGAATTCCTCGTTACAGAACTCTCCCCTGTACAGAGATGAAAATAAAATTTACAAATCACCACATATTAATGTGTGGAAAAACCAATAGCATACATAATACGTGAGACACATTTGATCTCAAAAAAATTTTCATATAAAATACATATAGTGAATACAAAGGGAAAAAGTAATATATAAAGATATTATAAATGTAGTATCAATACAAAGATAGTAATTCATACAAGCATGGTGAATTTTACAAAAATAGTAGTGATTAATGCTTGACAAAAAAATGGCGTAAGACATTACCTTAAAATTTGTATGTACATTTGTACTAATTAAACTTATAGTTGCATATCATAGTCAACAAAATAAATAAAATACTTGAAATCTCATATCATTTCAAGAAGGTAAGTTAATTTGGTCTTACCAAAGAATGATGAGTTCAATATATATAATTGAAGAAGATTGGATCTCATATCCACTAATAATCAAAATATTGGATGTTATTTTATTAATATTCAATGTAGAATATCATATATTCATACTAAAAAAATTGGATGTTATATCCATTTGCATTCAAAAAAAATATATAAGATGTCATATCTATTAATATACATAAAAATTGATACCCACAGAGTGGAATAAACAAACATAATTGTCGTAACAATACTAACAAGAATTCCCACGAAACATAGACGATGATTCTAAGAAGTCTATTGCGGCAACTTAACCTACCAGAGGTATAGGAATTCGAATCTTGACAGTTACTTAGTTAGTAATATATAAAAACTCCATAAGGGGAAGGAAAAAATGTCACTCAACTAAATATGCTATATGGCCAAAATGCTCATAGCTAATAATATAATAAAAACATAAACCTTATCTTGTTTATGCACATGTACATGCTTTAAGTATGAGCTAAGCAAAAACAAATGAAAAGTGAATGCATAAGAATGTAACCACAAACTGTCAAAGTTTATAAGTGACTAGTTGGGTACAAACAATAAAACAGTCAAAATTAGGTAAATTAGGATCAGTAATGTTTCCGCGAAGGATTATGACACCTGAAACCTAACAAAATATATGCACCAAGACAGACTCCACTCAAGGGGGAAAGCTGTGCAAAAGGAAGAATGACTAGGACACCTAGCCTTAAGTAAATTCCTAACTTCAAGTGAAGGGTTAAAAATAAAATTAAACTTGATCAAAAGATCATCCTACACCAAGACAGAGCTTGAATCACATAAAATTCCTTGGCCAAAAGAAAGTATATGATACTGTCCCAATAAGGTTGGTGACTTAAGGTTGGTGACTTCTATCTTGCGCGTGGAAATTTAATTTTACAAAAAAAAATAGAAAACAACAAAGTAGCAATATTACACTAGGGGAAAACTGAAAAGTAAAAATAATAGAAAAATAAAAATGAAAGTGGTTTGCAGAACTAGAGTACATCTCACTACATTGAAAAACAATTTAGGGCTATGGAACTAACTACACTCAAAAAAAAAGGGAAGGTAGTAGTGAACATGAAGTATAGGATAGTCATAGTCGGTATAAGATAACTTGTCAAAAATTGACAAAGTGAGGTATAAAAAAATAACAAAAAATATAACACATAAAAAAATAGTTTACTTAAGTATTAGGGATTTTACACATAAATACACAATAAAGTTTGCTTGTAATATTTAAACACAACAAAATATAGGAAAGAAAAATCTTGATAGGATATATTAAAATACATGAATGTCCATAGAGTTGATAGGGAATCATTTGGTTCCTATCATTTGTTTACATTGATACCTTGTTTTTCAACAAGCTTAAGTAGAAGATAATGACTTTTCAATACCATTAATATACACCATGTAATATGTACAAACATAATCTTACCAATTGAATGAGTGACTGGTAACATTCTCAGGTAATACCAAAAGAAATTTGTGTCAAAGCAAAAAAAATATTTTTCAGTGAAGAGTAATAAAAATATGTCAATACCATAGTAATACAGATGTTATTTGCTAAATTATACTAATACAGTTGTTATTTGCTAATGCTAATGCTAATGCCTTATACCAATACTTTCAGCCATCGTTGCATTATAACAACCAAATACAAACATCAAATCAAACAAAATATCTAAGCAAAACAAAAATTATAACATTGATAAAAGTAAACCAATGGATGAAGCAAAATGTGCAACATATTACACTAATAAGTGATAATATCACTATGAAGTTGATTACATTAGAGAATTATATCTGTTGAAGTATTTTATAACAAAATTATACCTAAGTTACAACTTATAACCTTGAAATCATATGTTGATGAATCAAGAATATGACAGGTATGAAAGGAACAGAAGGAAAATCAATCTTTTCTTTAGAACAATTGAAGCATTAAACTTAATTTAACATTAGTTGACCATATTAAGGTTTTCCATATCAAGTAACTCAACATTAAGTGTTGGAACTAGTTAATAGAAGCTTACATTATTAAGAAACAATTGTAAACATTCAGAGAGCAGTACAATTTTAGAATTTTGAATAATGTTGGCAAAAAGGAATATACTCAAAGAAACAAAATTACAGTGGGGAAAAAATATATCCTACACAACGCCAGCATTGGAAGGAAAGAAAGAAGTGATATTAGGGAGCTCTCCTAACGCACAACCAAAAAAAATCACTGTAAAACTGTAGACCTCAAGAAATACCTATTTTGCTGAGGAGGAGAAACATTAAACATTAAAGGAGCAGAAGAAGATTCATTTAAGTGAACTTTTCTAGCAGGAGCAAAATAGAGACGATCAATATGAATTTTAGTAAGAGGAGCCAAAGGATTTGAGCGTAGTCTTATGGAATAAGTAACTACAGAGTGGCGTTTAATTACTTCATATGGACCAGTGAATTTCTTATTGAACCTGTCTTTAGATTTCACATACAAAATATTTCCTGGAGAGAGTACACGTAACTTAGCATGTTGAAGTTGTTTGGTATTTTGAATTACACGTTTATCAGTTAAATTTTGATAAACCATTTGTTGTACCTGAAGCATATTTTTGAACAAATTGTTTAAATATTGAGGTTTGTCGAGCTGTTCGACAGATTTTTGTGACAGAAATTATCAAAGATGAGTGCAACTTCTCGACCAAAATGCAACAAAAACGGAGAATAATTAGTCGAAGAATGGTGTGAACCATTGTACAAATGTTGATGAAGAAGTACAGCATGTTTAAAAGGAACACCTTGCTGTAGAAGACAATTAATTGTAGATTTTGCAGAAAGATTAGTTCTTTCACAAATAGCATTTGCCTTAGGGTTACCCACAGTGGTATGGTTTAACTTAATCCCAATAGTTTTAGTAAAGGAAGAGAAAATTTCAGATGTAAATTGAGTACCAAGATCTGTTAAGATTAAAGAAGGTCTACCAAATTTACAAACATAACTTAACAAACACTCACTGACTGCCTCCGTTGTAATTTTGACAAGAGGAAAAAGCTCTAAATGCCTTGAGAAAAGATCAATTATGGTCAAAACATAAGCATTATTTTTAAAAGGGCCAAGAATATCCATAGACACAGCCTCGTTAGGTAACGTGGGAATGGGATTAGCCTGAAAAGGTGCTGATACAATGGTGTGAGGCTTATTAAGAGAACAAAGGTGACAAGATTTTACAAAATTCACTGTATCAACATACATACCTTGCCAAAAGTAACGAGCTTTTACAAAATCATATGTCTTTTCTATGCCAAAATGAGACACATGACAAATTTTAAGATCTTTAAATTTTAAAGAGTGAGGAACAACAATAATATGAGAATTAGTATTGATATTAGTTTTATCCCAGCATAATAATTTAGAATCATCATGAATATAATAATCGGCGAATTTAGAAGACTTAGCAGAGTTGGGTTGATTTAGATAATTAATAATTTTGATCAATTTTGAATCCCGACTCTGTTCTGCCAAAAATGTGGATATGGAGATATCCATAAGAGGGTCATTAGTGATGGGAATTGCTGGATGATTTTGAATAGGGTCAGTAGTTAAAGCATTAACAGTAGTTATAGGAAGAACATCCTCACTATTAATAATTTCAGGATTTGTGGCTAAATTTTGAGAAGGAGGGTCACAAGTGAGGCGAGAAAAATAGTTTGCCAAAACATTAAGTTTACCAGGAATATGTTCATAAATGATGGAATATTCACTCATTTCGAGTAACCATCTAGTAACAATATCAGTAGGAGAAGAAGTATGCTTATAGTTGATGAGAGGTTTGCTATCAGTTAACACAGTAAAAGTTCTGTTGTATAAGTAATACTTAAATGCAATGATGGACATATAAAGTGCAAATAATTCTTTCTTGAGAGTGGAATAATTTTTCTGACCTTTTGTAAGAGATTTACTAAAATAAGAAATAGGTAATAACTTATCATCAAACTTCTGCATCAGAATACCAGAAATTGCCAAATTTGATGCATCAGTGTTCAAATAAAAATTCTGATCCCACATGGGTAGTTTGACAAAATGTTTGGAAAAGAAAATGGACTGAAGGTTATTGAAACATTCTTGCAGATAAGGAGACCAAATGAATTTAACCTTAGGTGAAGTGATGTCAATTAACGGTTGAGTAAGCGCAGCAAAATTTGGAATAAGTGAACGATAGAAACCACAAACTCCTAAAAAGCGTTTTACTTGTCGTTTAGACGTAGGCACAGGAAAAGCAGTTATTTTAGTGATGTTATTATCAATAGGAAATATAGCATTATCTTTAATATGGAAACCAAGAAAATCAATCGTTGTCTTATGAAATGAGCACTTGTGCGGAGATAAAGTCAGATTAAATTTTGAAATTACTTCAAGCAATTTAGCAATTTTGGACAGAGATTCCTCAAATGAATTAGCACCAATAACTAAATCGTCCTGATATGCAAAGAGACGTGGCAGGTTTACTTGTTCTAAAACATTATCTATTAAATTTTGAAAGGTACTTGCCGCTGTTTTAAGACCAAAAGGAATACGTTTAGAAAAATATGACGCAAAAGGAGTAGTAAATGCAACAATTTTTTGGAGATCTTTAGGAAGATCTATTTGCCAATAGGCGTTTCCGAAATCAAGGGTGAAGAAGTACTTAAATTTTGACAAATTAGAGATTATGGTTGAAATTTTAGGGAGGGGATAGGAGGAAGATTTTATGACTGAATTTAACAAACGAAGATCTAATGCAAGCCTAAAGGTGGGTGGGGCAGAAGAATCAAGAGATTTTTTCTTAACCATGAGCATTGGACATGCCCATTCGCAATTACCTCGTTCAATAATACCTGCACTCTGCATTTCATTTAGTTGGTCCAAAGCAGTTTGCTGTAAGGTTTGAAGAATAGGGAAAGGAAGAGTCCTAATAGGAAAATTTTAAGTTAAGGAAATGTGAGGTTTAACTCTATCAGTGTGCCATAAGGTTGACAAATCCTTAGAAAAGGCAGCATAATTAGTTAACAAAATATTTAATAACTGTTGTTTGTGCTCACACGACAAATGGTCTAATTTGAAGTCAGATGAAGAAAGCATTTCTTTTCGCTTACTCAGAATCTCAGGAGTAGTAGAAATAAAGTTGACAACATGTTCCAAAGAATTACAAGAAAAATCAAAGTCAGAAGGAGTATTATTCTCAGCATTAGAATTTATAGGAGATTTGTCAATTAGGTCAAAATCACTAATATTTCCTATAATGGAATCTTTACTCAAATGAAGTTGTTTAGCATCCCTATTTTCAATAAATATATAAAAGTGATTTAAAATAGGTTCCTGACAAGTATTTTCAAATTTATGTAATGAAGGATGACAAATAAATTGTTTAGTATTTGGTAGAAAAAGAGCTTCATTGAAATTAGTAAGGGTTTTCACCTTAACATATTGACTATAGTCACATTCTAAGATAACTTTTTCACATACCATAACTACATTAGATGCAACTTCATTACCTTTATCATTTTTCACACATAAATTATCATTCACAAGTACATTATCAGCATATAAATTAAAACATTGTGCAGTAGAAGAGATATCAACATTATCAGCAAAATCATTATGAATACTTATATTGTCATTGAAGTTGGAAGAACAGTTCTCTGGTGCAGTATCACAAAAATTAGTAGAATTATCGCTCAGATTATTATTATCAGGTTCAATATTATGATTACTCTTAGTATTAAGATTAGGTGAGTCAGTGATGATTGAATTGAAATGAACAGAATTATCAAAGGAATTTTGAATAAAAGGTATGGTTTCAGAGTTAATTTTAATTGTATTTATTTTATGATCTAGTATTACATTGTATTTGTTGAGAAAGTCATACCCAATTAAGATATTGAATTTAGATGTTGACAGATCTGTTAAGAAAAAGGTGTGTTTAAATGACTTCCTGGAGAATTTGATAGGCAATTCAACACAAGCAGAATATTGTAGAGTAGAGTTAAGGGTTTTAATGGTTACAGCTCTAGAGATTATTCTGTATTTATGTTGTGATTTCATTGAATTAAATGTATTTAAATCAAACAATGACAAACTCGAGCCAGAATCTAATAGTGAAATTAGGACATTATCTTTTAAATATACATACACCAGAGGTAAGGAATAAACAGAAATATCATCATTCGGGCAGTTAAAATTAGTAACATTGTCATTAAAGTACTGAGAATAATCATTAGCAGAATTTTTATAGGAGTTCATAATCCAAGTGTTATGACACTCCATCTCTAGTTTAAATTATTACTAGGATTATTTGATGGCACAAAAACATTTGCTCTAGGGTTCATATTATTATTCCCATGGCTATTATTACGAGAATTAGGTCTAACCTGACCTCTACCACGATTATATTGGTTATGGTTTGCTCTATTAGCTAATACTCTCTTAAACTGATAACAATTCTTCATTAAGTGGTTCAAGCGGCCACAGTAATTACATTTGATTTGCACTCTATTAACTGGACTTTGCCTAAAACTTTTGGAGTATGGCCTGAAATTTTGCCTGTGTGCTCTAAAATTCTGATTTCTAGCATTTTCATTTTTGGCAGGAGAAGAAGTATTATTGGTAGGATTTTTAATTTCAACTATCTGAGTTTTTAAATAATTAACTTCAGCTAATAATTGATCATATGAAGGCTGAGAAGAGGTAGATGGAACCGAAATCTCAGATTGAATATGGATATCCTGAAAAAGTTGAGCTTTAGCAACCGCCTCATCAAAATTATCCAAACCAGACTCCAAAATTTTTAATTTATGGCTGGCAGGAAAAGCCAGCCATAAATTTAGCAAATGTGAAAATTTTATAGAGTCTAACTGAGTTTTCTCAGTGATAGATGGGTGCACTTTCCTTACAAGATTATCAAGCCTGTGTGCTAAATTTCTGATTGTTTCATCAGGCAACAATTTAATATTATTTACTGCTACACGCAAAGAATGTGTGGTTGCAGGTTTAAAAAAATCAACAAAAATTTGCTTCAGTTGTAAAATAGATGTACAACCTTTAGCATCAGCCGAACTGACAAAAAATTTAAGAGCATTGCCTGTAAGTTTGGATTTTAAAAAAGTCAAAGCTTGTTGCTCAGACCACTTATTAAGTTCTTTTATGTCAATTACTTGTTCAAAAAAGAACTCCAATAACTCTACATCACCCTCAAATGGTGTCAGGCTGCATGGAAATGAATTTTTTGTAGCCATGCTTTTAAGTATTTCTCATATAAAGAGAAAAAAAAATTATAATCACAAAATGTGAAAAGAGTTAAAAGTGCACTTTAAAGTATTACACAAAATGAGAAAAAAAATATAAAATCACAATTTTATAAATACTACCATTCAAGTAAAAGTAAATTTGCAAAAACTAGATTATTATGACAAATATACTGAATATACACTAAAAATTCATATATACTGCAACAGTTGGATTGTACTTATAATACCAATATTGTAAGTATAAAATTTCAATTAAACATTTCAAAAAAATTGTGAAGAATATTTAACAAATGATAAATAATGAATTAATATGAAGCATACCAATTGATGAAGTTGAGAGCAGCACTGGTCATTGCGCACCATATTTTGCAGAAGAAAATAAAAAAACTTATTTTGTACAGTCACTTATTTGTAGAGTCAAATATTTTAGCTATATGGAAGAAGGACCTTTGTTCTGTAGAGTGAAAGATGAAGTACACCAGAAATGTTCACAGCACGAAAGTTCTATCAAAAATGAAGATTTGTCTATCGTTTAAGATGTAGAAATGACAGTTCGTCAAGGCAGGCCGGAAAATTTAAGACGCAAGTCCGTCTCTTACGGAGAAAGGATCTTCCAACAAAACTGTAGCCGTAAATGGTTCATCAAAAAATTATTAGTGATGGTACATTACATGTAGAGGACCGGAAGAATTTTAACTAGTGGAAGTACAAGAAGATTTACTGAGGATACATACGTTGAAGATCATTGTGCCGCAGGATTGAATTACTTCAGGTTCCTATACTGCTCACAACCACTTTCTTTTTATAAAAATTTACTGAGGAAGAAAACTGCTTCAAAACCACTTGTTGGTAGAAATAACAAAATTTATTATCTTCATGAAAATAAGGAATATATCTTGATTACTGAATCATAACAAGAAAACAAAAGTCTGCTACATAATAGAAAAGAGCTTCGGGTCTACACGACCACTTCGGTTAGCATCAAAAATAAAATAATAGTATTGAAGGAATGTTTTTAAATATATGCACAAATATATCAGATCACGAGAATACACTGGTACTCACTATTCGACAAAAAAAAAAACATCTCCCTCACCAAGTCACGGCCAAACAAAAGGACCGATAGCTCGGATCAGGGTCTCTTAGAGCAAGTTTTTATCTACGAATCTATATTCTGAATCTCTGCATCTCATCTACTTTTTTTTTCAGCCCTGGACAACGCAAGGAGAGAAGGGTTGCCGTAAAACCAATCTCGCCAAGGCGTGCAGAAGGGAGAGGAGAAAGAAAACCTTAAAAGCGCCCCAACACATTGCCAACACCTTGTGTCCATAAAATAAAATACGCGAAGCATCGCCAAAACTGGAAACCTTAGGTACCACATTCCTCTTGCCAGAAGAAAATGCCAGAAGAACCCTTTTAAGGAGTTTCATTGGCCGAGACTGGCTGAGCTTAACCAATCAGAGGAGCGGGTCAAACAGCGCGAAGCCCAAACGCCTGTTCTGAGAAAAACTGTTTCCCATGCAAGAGAATCGTAAATAAATTACGTTCGCCGCAGGCGCGCGGAAAGGGGAAACAGGAGCCTTTAGCATAAACGGAGTTTAATAGCTTAAGAAGACCCATCAATGCTGTTAACAAAAACACGGAAACAGGGAAGAAAAGACATCTTATTTCGTGGACACGAGGCTAGCAATTAGGGGACCTAGCTGACAAATCGCACGACGGCAGGGCAAATCGCACGACAATCGCTAGACGGCAAATCGCACTGCCAGATGTTAGAAGATAGGCTATTCTCAATTACCGACCGAACGGACTTAAAGTTACAGAGACCTCCCATGACTAAGAGCCTGGGAAAAAAATAAAGTACTATCAGATAAGGAAAGGAAATATAACTAGCAGATTTAAAATTAAAATTAAAGTTATAATTTAAAGTTTAAGAGAACTACACAAAATAAATTAAATTAATCAAAATAAAGGAACCTGTAACGAATTCCTCGTTACAATGGGATTGTATCTCGTCTCTACTCCAGTTATGTTAAAATATACAACACATGTATTATTTCTGCGTACATGGTATGATATACGTGCAGGGGATCCTTGGGTATATGTATTTATGAATCCTAAGATAATATTCCCCTTTGCAGTTTACGACCATTCGAATAGTTTCAAAGAAAAATCAAAATTAATTTATGCTTTTTATGCATGTGAATTCATTTAATTTATTACATTATATATTTGAAGGTTAAACTTTTGAATTTACCCTCTTTCACATGGAGCCTTACTGTTCCAGTTTGCTGCAAATTTACGGAAGGAAAATAGCCTGTATAGTATGAAAATGTACTTGTAAAAGAAATTACCGCATTCAAAAATGTAGCGTGTATGAGTAATATATTCTTGAGTTATATGACTGAGGGTACAGTTCAATATATATTTAATATAAGGACATAAATAGTTTTAGCCATAGACGTTGACTAGTAATAATAAAAATTAGGAATTAAATAACAAATAATCTGACATTTCAATGCCTTTCGCATAAAATTTCTCAAAAAGTAGGCTTTTGCTGTTTTAATAACATTATTTTTTTTAGCTTGAATTCCGTTCCCTGAAATTTTTTCGATGTTTCGCAGCTATATATCTCACTATACAGCTATCATATATCTTAACATATCATGTTTCAGAAGATGCATCAAAATAACACTCTTTTATGAACGTGTTTTGCTGACGCAATGGAAAGAATATATGAACTTTTAAAGCTCATGGGGCAATATATTACACGTATTTCGTATCAACGCTTTTGTGACACATTATGTGAAACTAAATATGCATGCCGAAATATGCATCTACCAAACAGCATTGCTCTAAGATTTTACGATTTAGTCACGATCTTAAGCATGGAAAAAATTTTCAGGGAAAGTATGAATAATGTTATAGAACTGTTTTACATTTTCATAAAGATGTAAACTGCCTTGTGCATGCACGAGAGAGAAAACTTAATATGTTATCTTACTCGAGTAGACTCTCCGTGTAAAAGATTGGAGTAAACTTGAATTCTTAAGTTATGAAATGTCGCTTAAAATATCATAAAAATAGTTCCGTATTTAAAATTTTACGCTTTATGAGCTTCCAATATACTTGTTAAGAATACTTTTATAAGGGCACACCGGTTTGTTAATAAATGAGAAACACACATTTATATAAATAACTAAACGTGTAGCACTTTTAATCTAAAGCGTTTAATTTAATAAGCTTTCAATTTTTACGTATGCATTTTCCTTATTTCAAATATCAAATATAACAATAAATCTTGTATAATATTTGATAAGGATATTTCTTTTATATTCTTCATAATATTTTATTTTGCAGTAAAACCATGTGAATATTCTATTTACTCAAAGTAATTCTCTACATATAATACTATATGTAAAATTTAATAACTTATTTAGTGGAAACAAATTTTTATTAACATCTCATTTAGTTTCTTTACTCCAGTATTAAATGTATTGCTCAGCTAAGCTAAATATATTTTTTTCTCTCTATAAAGATCTTTTAACCAGTTTCATTTATTTATTTATTTTTGCAAAATTTCCAGCCATATAACTTAATGAATATACACCGATGTCCTATATATTCGTTTTAGCTAACTTGTGGAATTATATTTTATTGTATTATATTTTATTGTATTATATTTTATTGTATATATTTATGAAACCAAAATTAATATTTGTGTTACAAAAATTTACATTTATAGTGTAAGAGCTTCTGACCACATGATTATAATTCATTTCATAATGCAGCGAGAATATGAATCTCGATTTCTATTATTAGAAATTTATTAAATTTCATTAACATTTAGGATTAAAAAAATTCACTTTATACTGCTTTATAAAGATTTGATCTTTTATCTATTTTTATTTTACAACTAAACTGGTATCTAAAAATGGTAACATGAAGGGTATAAATAAAATTCGTAGAGTTGCAATTCCTACTTAGAATTTTTTTGAATAATAGAAAATTAACACAGTGTTTTAGAATACCATTTTAAATACACTATATTTTAAAAATTACTGAAATAAAGTTTTATGTATCACATTTTTCCTCATTTTCAAATGTTTCATACATATTTATGGCTACTCTTTTAATCCGTCATTTTAAGAATAAAAATATATGAAATACGGTATTTCCTATTACAAATATCTCTAGGCAATCATTAGAGGAAAATATCCTAACTTTTTATGCTATAGAATTTTGTTATTTATATTTTCTTCCCACAAAATATTCCTACTTCCCTACGTACAAAATGTCATGCTTTATAACTCTTATCACGAATCTTTAGCATCAAACTCCCATTAGAATGGATTTTTCACCAAAACAAAAGTACGATTTAAATATTTATAAAAAATTGCAATGCATTTAAAGGATATGTGATGTATTTATGGGAATGCTTTTCAAATGCATGAGGATGTAGTATTTTGAAATGACTTTATTTACATTGCTATACTGATAAATTATTATTAAATATCCAATAATGAATACAATAGTAATATTCTTTGTAAAACTATAAAATGATGTTTCTATATCATTTGTCTCTTATTTCGAATGAAATATTAAGTTTTATAAACATTTGAATATCAAGTAACAAGGTTACAAGGATAGGTATAATACAACTAGGTTAACACAGTTGATTTCCTGGTGAAGAAAAATGGTTTCATAATTTATTAAATACTAGCATTATTGCTCGGCGTTGCCCGGGTAGATATATAGATATAAAATTTTTCATGCATTCCATCCAAAAAATACTGGGCTGCATCCCCCAATCTTCATGTTCATCTGGCCAGATAGAATGCACTTAGCTCATTTCTACTGAAATAATATTCAAACAATAAGAAAAAATGACACTTTGAGCCTTCAAACCTTCGTCTGATTATACGTCTGATTTTATTGAGAATTAATTACACAGTGTTGCGTGATTCGCACGTTTGGATTGAATAAGTTTACTGTTTAATTATATTTGTTACATACTGTTTAATTAGATTTAATTAGATTTTTTTTGATCCTCTGTGTAATAAGAAATAAGTTTTATAATTTGCATTTGCCTTTATTATTTATTTTTCCCTTAAAAACGCAGTTTTTTTCACATCACACAAGAGAAGAACTTTTTTCGACATCACCCAAGAGGTAAAGTGCAAGACGCGCATTCCCCTTTATTTAATTAAAGTAAGGCGGGATTCCGCATGAAGCCAATTTTCCTTGCTTTGGTGATTCGGTTTTTTATTGTCGACAGGCCAAAAACCGTATAAAAAGCGAATTGTAATTCGGTTTTTAATTTTCCTAAGGCCAAAAACCGTAGAAAAGCAAATTGTAAATCGGTTCAAGATATGAGAAAAACTGCAAATAACAAAGGACACAAAGCAGAGCCGGGAAAGTTCTGTTATTGTACCAACCCTCTTTTTCCCCCGCTCATCGAATTTTGACTGATAACGCAGCGCATAGCTTTTAGCTTGCAGAAATACTCTTCTTGGTGAATAAAGTGTTGTGGTGAAGGTGCTGTATCCACATTTAAGTGGTACGTGCACCTCTTAGGGGCACAAAAATCATTAAAAATTAATTAATTAGAAAAACTAATTGAGCCTCAAATTTCGTTTTTGCTGCTTTAACTTTCTCGGGTAATAAACATTAATTGTGCCGAATTTGGTCCCGGTGGGTGAAACAGCCTAGCATTCTATAGCGGACAAACAAACAGACGAGCTCTTTTTTATATATAGATTTACTTATGAAAACTAGGTTATTTAAAATTCCAAACTTTTGATGTATTAGTCCTATTCGCTCTTAATGGCATCTATCCCATCTAAAAAATGTCAGTTAGGTACCGTTCTAAATATCTAGATAATGAGATTCCATCGAGTATATAGAAATTCGGAGACAATATTATACAGTGAAATTCCGCTCTAAATGACCAGGTCCAATATTTTAATATTTAAATGCAAAAATTTCCATATGCCATCGATACTTTTGATATTAGCATGTTTTTGAATACATTACGGGTAAGTCATCAACATGACACAATATTTAAGACAACGTATAAAGAAGATAATACCTAATACGCACAAATATTCCACAAAGATTTATGCGTATCTCAGTAAAATACATTATTAGGCACTTCACTGGATTCTTGTTGAAAGTATTTCCAACTGATCACCGATGTAATTCCTCACTGATTAAGATTTTCGGTTTTGAATGGTTGAAGTATTGTATTAGAAGAAGTAAAAATTATAACTGAAGGTTAGTCTTAGAGATGCTACTAGTTTAAAAACTAATGGATTTTACAGAAGGTCGTTCACACTTTATGGAACCGATTTTGTAATTTATTTTTGCCGTTTGCATTTTGAGATAAAAATTTGGCAACTTCAGAATAATCGGCTGCTACTGTTTCGTTTTGATTGGAATTTGATATAAAAGATTTATTTTGAAAATGGCTTCTAATATTGATAGATGGCTCGAAGGTTACGTAACTGTTCTTTCCGATTGGAAATATTCGCATCAACAAATTATAAAGCTGTGTAAAAATCATGGTTGGGGTATTTGAAAAAAAGGTACTTAGAATTTATTAAATTTGAAAGGAAAAAAGGTCTAACTGAAAGTAAAAATAAAAACATGACCGCGAAACCTTATCCTAAGACTGTTCGAACGCAGGTAAATATCAAGAAAGTGAAATCTCTGATAATCCGCCGACTCAAAGATCCATTGCATCGAAACTAGGAATGTCTTCTGGCACTGTGAGTAAAATCATTCATAAAGATTTTAAGTTAAAAAAGATGTTTAAACCTAAAGTTCCATCTGCTGTTGCCAAAGCATATTGCTGAAAGAAAAACAAATTGTAGAAAATTATATGAAAAACACCTAGCTGCAGAAAAATGGAAATTTGTGATAACGCTTGATGAGACATCGGTGTATTTAAATAACTGTAATAAAAAAAAAGATCAATTTTCTATTGCTCAGCTGACGGCAATGACCGTACGAAATGCTTCGTCAGCGTACACAAAAGTTCCCAAAGGGATTCATGATAGTTGAAGGATTTGGTTACAACGGCAAATTAAAAATAAAGAA
Organism: Dolomedes plantarius; assembly: GCA_907164885.2. NCBI lineage: Eukaryota > Metazoa > Arthropoda > Arachnida > Araneae > Dolomedidae > Dolomedes > Dolomedes plantarius. The sequence continues at coordinate 92,526,881 of OU015494.1, read as the reverse complement.
AGTCTCAAGTAAAGCCAAAATTAATTTACTTTATTATCAGCAGAATATTTTAGAACCAATTTTTGAAGAAGAAATTCCAGCTTTAAAATTCCAGCTTTACATGGAAAGGACATTGATAAAATTTAGCTTCATATGGACAAAGCCTCTAGTCACACGTTTAAATCAACTGCCGCTTATTTAGCAAAGAAAGAATCAGAAGCAGGAATAAAGTGCATCCCATTCAATGAAATTCCTGTAAAATCACCTTACGCTTCTCCAATGCACTTTTCCGCTTTCGGTTTATTAAAAGGAACCTTAGGTAAACGGCATCTAAGAACACTGAAAGGACTTTAAAAACCAATCCAAGAGGACTGGGGTAAAATTGACATGACAGTGTCAATAATTCGCCTTGACTTAGAAAATGTTTACTTTCATGGAAAATTCGAGGTAGAGCTATTGTCAAGAATCATGGCTATCAGATAGAAGGAAATCACCTAAAAAAATACGCCATTTATATATAAATCGTAACTATCAAAATCGTTCCATAAAGTGCGAACGATCTTCTGTATTTATTTTATAAACATACAAAAGCTACATTATAATTACAAAGAAAAAATAGCTGGTCTTAAAATTGGTTCAAATAGGTATTTCTTAATTGCCTGTCGTTTTAGAATTAATCCTAACGTTTCGCATTCACCAGGTTGACTCAGTATTTTTTTACTAGAGTAAAACTTCTGTAGTTGTAGTTCAAAAATATTGGACAAAGTTTCTTCACACCTAAACTAGGATATTTTAATATGCTACATTTTGGTTTATATTTTTCAGGATAGAAAAATATATTCATCGTAAAAGTATTGCTTATAAAATAAAATTACATACAGTTCTTATAATAAACCTGTTGCATTTGTGGTAATAGTTGCGTAAAGAGTTCCTGGAGCCTAATATCTTTTTGATATTCGGAACTTTCAGATACATTACATAGATATAAATCGATAAATTTTTAAAATAATTAATATATGTGAGGCTTATAATTCCTCTGTGGGAAACGTTGAGATTAGTAAAGTGCCCATTTAATAATATTGTAAGTTATAGTTTGAATCAATAGCACTGGTGTACGTCATATACGAGATCCCTGAAATTCTAATAATCCTTCCTTCATAAAATTTTTTGATGAGAATATTACATGTGAGTATACTTTTAAATTTACCTGATTCGCATTGAAAAATATGAAGAATTCCGATTAAAAACTTTATTATTTTACACTGAAATTTTCGTTATCTGTCATACAAATTAAACCAAATTTTACTTCATTTCTAGAAGAAAAAGAGAAATATTTATCCAAGTGTGACGTTGTTCGAAATGTTGTACATATTGCTTGAAATGTGATATCCTTCGTGCTAATTGAACTTCTTGGGGGATATCTAAATTTATAGATCCCTAGGTAATATCAACCATTTCAAACTAAATATGACTTCACTACCGTATGTATATAAGGCTCTCAAAGATATAAATTTATATTATAAAAGTTAATGGAAATTATACATTCAAGTAGTTTTATCTTTTTTAAAAACTTTCTTTTTAAAGGTTAAAAAATAAAAACCTTGAGAATTAACCTCGAGGATTTCTATTTAAGGTATTATCTTAATTTTTATTCTTTAGAAAGCAATATATTATGAATTAAAACAAATTAATTTAATAATACAGAGAACAATACAAAGATTTATACCACCATTTTTGTTGGTATTTTACAAACTGTAAAATATATTTGAATAATCTTGTTTAAATTTTATTTCTGTAATTATTTTGCACAACTAGATTTATGTTGCTGGGAAGATTTCAGATTTTAAGTTTATTTACAGAATTTGAGTTTGATTTTTTTAGTAATTTTCATATTTTTCAATAGTAAGATTTTTATTAAGTATATACCACATCCTTTTGGGCATTTAAACTTACATTTAATGGACGTAAAATTGATTCAATTAACTTTTACTTGTTTCTGCTTAAAATGAAGTTTTCACAACCTTGTCACGAAATTTTCTGAGATTGAATGCAGTTGAATGCTTTAAATTTAAAGCTTATTTTCCCTTAATGAATACATGGTTTTTTTTAGTATTCTCTTAAATACAAGTAGTTAAAACTATTTAATTTATTTAAATGAACTTTTTGTACTCAATGATAAAACAAGTAACTCACATAAAAGATTCTTTAAATTGGAATAAATGAACTTTCAGTAATTTTTGTTCTTTGAAATTTATTTCAAACGCTCAATGAATTTTTATTTAAAGTCGCCTTGAAAGTAGAAGTATTTATTTAAAGTCTCCTTGAAATATTAAACAGAACTTTGCAGTGTCATAACTCTCAACATTATGCAACTAAGGCGATGTTAGAAATGACTGGAGATGCTTTGAATATTCATATCAATAGGAAATATCATTAACAATAAGATTCCATTTTGTGTTTGTCTCAAATCATGGGACACAAAGATAAGCTTATTTTAATGTCATTTCCTTGATGATTGAGGTAAATGTTATAAGTATTTGGAATAATTTACTCGGAATTTTAAACGTTCCTTATTTCAAAGTATCATTAAACATATTCAAATATTTATGAGTTTACTTGACAATTATGATGGAGTACAAAGTACTGAAATTCTGAATTAGTCTGTAAAACACTTTAGTCTTAGATTTCTGAGGAGACATTAAATTGCTTTCCCTTTTTTATTATTATGCTTTTTCAATCTTCTATACACTTAGAAAAATAAATTCTTGTGTGTTAAAATATAAATTATCTAGACTGAAAAGTCAAGAAAGAAGTTTTTCAAAAATTAATCAGGAAATCAAATTCAGAGTAATCAAGTTTTATAAAGACCTATCATTTCAGATAAAATATTTTTTCACGTTAATAATTATTCTCGTTGTTAAGTATGAAATATAATTAAGTAATTTATGCTAGACGTAAAGAACAAATGAGAAACCACGATCTTTTCTCACAATTTTCATTAATCATTTTAAGGTTTCATTTAAGAATCGATTACTTTACTGCGATTTCAAAGAATTATGTTTTAGCATCTGTAATATAAAATAAATTAATTCTGTGTATTGTTTTGTGAATGTTATTAAATAAAATAAAATCAATATTTATACAATTCTAAAAGTATACAAATTTAACAAAATGTAACAAATATAGAAATGTAATTTTCTTTTAATGTCACTTCATCGTCAGACCTTTTATAGCAGGTTAATTCTCTGATGCAGCAAAACTTCTTATAAAGGTAAGATGAGTACAAATTATAAAAGAGAAGATTTCTGGAAATAACATTTTATTCCGATTACAATAGTTTATTAAATACGCACAAAGATTCACATATATGTTATTTTTTGTAATATTACAAAAGCAACATATATGTCACTCACTGTTACAAAAATGTAAATGTGTATTAATAGAAGAGAAATAACAAAATATTGTCTCGTATTGTAAATATAAATGCATAAATAGCATTATAATAATTCTTAATATAAGAGTGATGCTTTACATGCTAGGATCAGAAAGTCGCATGTGAAACTTATAGAAAGTGTATACAAGATATGTGAAGACAGATGTTGATGTATGTTTGAAATTTCCCGTTGGATTTTGTTTGAAGTTCCCCCCAAAAAATACTAACACATTTAAAAAATAACTTTCTTGAGTAGCTGCATTTTATTTACATTGATTTGAACTACACACGCACAGACACACACACACACACACACATATATATATATATATATATATATATATATATATATATATATATATATATAAGAGTGATGCTTTACATGCTAGGATCAGAAAGTCGCATGTGAAACTTATAGAAAGTGTATACAAGATATGTGAAGGCAGATTTTGACGTATGTTTGAAATTTCCCGTTGGATTTTGTTTGAAGTTCCCCCCCAAAAATTACTAACACATTTAAAAAATAACTTTCTTGAGTAGCTGCATTTTATTTACATTGATTTGAACTACACACGCACAGACACACAGACAGACACACACACACACATATTATATATATATATATATATATATATATATATATATATATATATATATATATATATATATATATATATATATAAATGCTCCAACATTATATATAAAATACTCTGAGGCTATAAATGCAGATTATAAAATTTAAACAAAATAATTATTAAATGAGTTCTTCGAATCTCGTTTGGCTCTTAGAACATATTTCTCATTGCTATAACACAACTGTTGTGGCAATTTTAATGGAGAAATGGGATCAATATAAATTTTTTTTCTTCGCTAAAAGCAGTATTCTTAGATGATGTTGAGGCTTTTAACTATTATCTTGGCTCAGGTTCAGTGGATTTATGATCTAAGCAGCAACACTAGTAAGAAAAGAATAATGCTCCCAGTAAAATTATACCCGAACTCTCCTTATGAAAATTATAACATTTTAAAAGCATTTAAAGATGAAAAATTTTGATATGGTATGTATAGCTCAGTATCCAATTATAAGAGTTAAAGGTAGATTCCAAAAGGCATGCGAGGAAATCAAAATATTGTGGCCCCCATGAAGATGGGTCATATGTATTTCCTTCACCAGTCTCACTTACATAAGTAGACTTGAAAATAAACTTTACTTCCCTTACCATTTACTTGAAAATGGTTATTATTGTATGAAAATCATAACTACTAAGAATTTGATAACTATTTTTTGCGGAGTATCTTTTATATGCCACGTGATGTCAGTTTGTTTTTTCCCGTATGAAGTTAGGTTTATATCAACTTATAATATATGCATATAGCCTGAAATACAAACAAATGTTGGGGATATTAAAAATTTCAAGCATAAAAAAACATCATTTTAAAAGTCGTTTAATTCAAGTGTATTTTAAGCAAATATTTTTTATATTAGAGCTTATTTAGAATATTTTCCTATTGTCAGCTGAAATATTTCTGCATTATTAAACACTTAAATAATGTACCTAAAATGAAAGCAAATTAAACAATTAAAATTATAAGAATTATGAATCTTGATATTCTAAGAATATTTATAAAAATGTTTTCAGTTTGAATAAAACTTAATTCATAAGCCTCATTTCCTTTTATGAGACCAAATTGATTACTGTGAGTAATATATAAAGACGACACATGAAAATGATGTCGGAAACATTCAGCATAGAGGAATATGCACCTTATTAGATATTTGTTTGTTATCATGATTTGGTAAACATAGAATTTCATAGCAAAAGACAATTTTCTAAACACGTTACTTGCACGAATTTGAATTTAATTGGCTTTCAGCATATGTTTCTTACTGTCGATCTAATGGAGTAAGGTTTATGTAAGGTATATCATGTTTTGATCATGTTGTTGTCGCAGACTTTTAAAGCTTCTTAAAATTGAGAATGTACTGAAAACAAATAATGTTAGTTTATATGCGTAATAACTGGCTCTGTACATAAAAATATTGCATAAGGTAATTTATGGACATATTTCTTATGCAAGTAAAGACCAGATCCTGTTGTGTTTCCTTTTGACATCTGTTTTAAAATTCAATATGGGAAAAAGATGTCTAATAGATGAGCAACAGTATATTTTATTTAAAATATACTGTTGCTCCTCTTATAAAAAAATATTTAAATAAAATATTTTATTTAAATATTTTCGACATTTTAGGTATTTGTTGCAACGTAACATTTCTTTGCAGACTTCAAACAGAAAATGCATTTATGTAGAATTAAAATTTTTTTCAGATTTAATCGGATCACATTCTGTGTCCACGTATTAAGAAAAGTCAGCTGCAAATTCAATAGAGGGATTTTAGGATGTAGGCATAAAATGCTTCAAGGTATTTATTCTGTTATAACAAGAAAAAATTTAAACTGGAAAAAAAAATTCTTATATACCCAACATAGTTTGTTCATAGTTAGCCAAGATACAGTTGCAAGAAGGAATAACAACAGCTTAAACTAGATAAAGTGATAATAATAGATCAATAATAATAATGAGCCTGGAGGGAAAAAACAAACTCTTACTTCTAGCTAAGTGATCCTATTGTAATTCATATATCTCTTCTCCTCACTAACTTCCACCATCTTATTCTAATGCACGATATTAAGCTTTCATAATCATTCGTCATATTTCCTCGTCATCTAACCTGGTTTCCAAAAGCATTATGGCGGCTCTTAACCTCTTCCTCAATAAAAGTCTTGAATCCAGTTGCTTCTCACTCTAGTAAAATAAAACACAATTTTAAATATAAACTTGTATAAATTGGTTAAAGTTCTCCATAATTCTTTAAGATAATATCAGAAATAGAAGTACACGTGTTTTTTAGGTATTTTGAGGGTGTTTTATATTTCAAATCCCAAAGTTAAAGGAAATGTAAAAGTAATGTTTGCAATTTACTGTCGATAACTCTCCCTTTTTCTTCTGAAACATAAATCTTGATATCATTCGATTTATATGTCATTTTTTAACTTTGTAAATGGACTCGGATTCTTCAATACAAATGCATAACTGTTTACTCATTAAAACCTCTCAAATCGAAAATGCATTTGTTATCGATTACCAATAGGGATGTTGTTACGAAACTTATCCGAGATATACGGCTGATGAGACTTTAAGTACTCTCCCCCCAAAAATCCCTATAATTATCTGTTATGATATGAGTTTCTTGATGAAGGTAAAAGAAATGCTTATTAAAAGCAGGGATTTGAAAAGAGAAGTAAAAGTAACTTTTCATAGAAATTAGGAATTGAAAAGAAAAGTCGTTATAAAAACATTATCCTTTAATTATATTCCGTGGAGATGGTAAGTACAACCTAAAATGTATTTCCTGTAAAAAAAAATGTGTGATGCTTTCTAAATTCTTAATGATCTCAGATATGTGTGCTATACGTCTTTAAAAGAATTTCATAAGAAGAAAATGAAAATATTAGAAAAATATCAAGGTGGCTCTTTTTTTACAAATTTAGGTTTCTATGGGAGTACGCGTATGCACAGATTTTTTCTTATAAATCCTGTAATATTAATATGCTTAAATTCTTATACCTAGGATTTTAAAAAGATCTGTTTTTAAGAGCCGAAAAAACTCAATAGAAAATATGAAATATTCTATACATGAAAGAATATTTAAATATCTCAAGAGAGAGAAAGAGAAAAAGATGCTTCGCTTATATCGATTAGAGAATACTTTTTGATGTTTTTAGTAGTCCTGTTTATATGTTAAATATTTGCAGAAAAGCAAAGAACATAAATATTTGCCTTCCCTTTAAATGACACAATTTTGAGCATTTTTGGAAAAGGTTTGTTTTAGAGCATTTAATATTTATTTAATTTCTTCAGTACCACGAATGATCAGTTTGCCCTTTCAAATCCTTTTAGACAGTCGGCTAAAATTCATTTCGACAGATTATTCATATTGTTTTTAAAAAGAGCATAAAACACGAGGAAAGAAAGAATTTGGCACTAAGATGTATATTTCTATTTTCAGTATGGGTGATGTAACTTTCTAGTGGTTTTCTCATTGGCTTTTCAGTGGCTCTTAAGTAAAAGTGTCCATCCCCACAAAGAATACGATTATCTCACATGTAATATATAATGATATTAGACTTCAATAAGTTAAAAGCATTAAACTCATGCATAGAGGACAAAAAACAATAGATTATGATATTTTAGGTCAAAATATGAGGTGCAAAATGTGACGAAGGCTTTGAAAATTTAGAATAATAAAAATTTCATAACTAGCGTATAATTCAGAGTTTTTAAAAAAGAATTGATCTCACTAAAATACTCTTAAACTGCACAGAGTTAAATTACCCTTAAACTGCACAGAGTATCAAAAAATACATGATGTATGATTAAAAGCAATTTACAATTTTTATAAGTCCATAAGCCGACACTTCGAAAATTCTTAATACGACACGACAGGATATTTCATTATTTTTTTAATGGATCAAAAATGATAAGAACTAATATGGAATAAAGTCTATATGCCGGAAGAGGGTCGCTGGCGTGAGCCAAAAAGTATTCTTAAAGGAAAATGTATTGAAACAAAAGTCCCACATTTCAAAGATTCAGTGTGAATTTAATGCTTTGTGAATCTTTTTTTTTAAGTTCCCTTGGAATGAACACTTTTAATGGGTCTATGATTTCCAAGATGGATATCTTACGAAAAGATTTCTTAAGGAGTTTAGCCCTCATTAACAAAATAAGTAATATTACATTTTAATTCTTTCTCTCTTTCCTCTTTTATGATTACTTAATCTTCCATCCTTACACCTGAAGCAAAGATAAAAGAAAAAAGGTGTTTATGCACTTAAAGACTGGATTTTTAAAGACTGATTAAGGAATAACTTTCATTAAAATACTATATTCAGTGGCTCCATAAGTGTTCGTACACTTACGATTTTCAATGAAATAGGGGTCTATTCATTAATTAAAATGAATATTTCAGAGTGGGTATTAAATGTTAAGATCTTTAATCTATTCTTAACAAAACTACATGAAATATTTTGAAAACATAGTAAAACTTTATTTTTAAGAAACCAGTAATCAAAAAGCAAGAAAACTTTATCTCACAAAAGTCATCGTACACTGAAATATTTTCAGATAAATTCATAATTAAAACTGTCGTCTGGGGCTTTATATTTATTTTTGAATTGTGGTGGCATTTAAAATATCGTTTGGCTTTAATTTTTGCTTGCCTACTCCGTAATATTCTATTTATTATTTAAAAATGACACAGTCGTAAAGAAACAACAAACAACATTCGAAAATTGATTATTTTTCATCATAGTAGTGGTAAATCAGTTCGAAATGATGCTAAATTACTTAATTTATCCCATTCTACTGTGCAGTATGTGATAAAACGCTTTAAAGAAGAAAATCGGATCGAAAACAAGGTAAGAAAAAGTCGTCCGACAAAGTTAATAAAACGTGATCAGAGATTTATAATTCGAAAATTTGAGAAATTCCACGTTTGAGTGCTGTAAAAGTTTCTGCAGAATTTAATGAAACATTTTCTACTTCAATTTCACCTGAAACTGTTCGACAAGTTCTCAAAGCAGCTGGATTACATGGGTTTTCTGTCCGTAGAAAAATTTTTGGGAGAAAAACAGAAATCTTAGGCTTTCCATCGCACTATCAATGATAAATAAGCTCCAAACGTATTGGAATAATGTCTTATTTGCCGATGAAAGCAAGTTTAACATTTTTGGTTCCGATGGGTGTATAATTGTATGGAGAAGAAAAAATGAGGAACTTAATCTCAAGAACTTAGTAGGAACAGTTAAGCATCGCGGTCGATATGTCCTTGTGTGGGTGTGCATGTCAGCATCAAGACTAGGTGATTTGGTATTTATTGATAGCATAATGAATCATGCTGTTTAAATAAATATTTTAAGAGACAATTTAAAATTATCAGCCCAAAATTTGGGTATTGGAAACAACTTTCTTTTTTATCAAGATACGATCCTAAGCACACGGCTCTCAACGTTCGCCTCTGGTGTCTCTAAAATTGCCCACAAGTTTTGAAAACACCACCTCAATCGCCAGATTTAAACCCAATAGAACATATCTGGAGATAACTGGAGGTTCGAGTACGAAAACATGACATTCCCGCGAAAAGCGAACTAAAAACAATTATGATGGAAGAATGGATGAACATTAATGCAGAAATTACAAAAGAAATAGTGCAATCTATTCCCAGACGTTTAAAAGCTGTTTTGGATGCTAAAGGATATAGGGATGCGACATCGACAACAAACCATCGATGTTTTCAAACATCGATATTCAATATTAAAACATCGATGATAATAAAGCATCGCCGAAAAACCATCTATGTTTTTAAACATCGATGTTTTAGAACATCCATTTTTTAAAACTGGTTTAATAACCTCTAACATTATTGTTACTTCGGTTAGTCGTGGGGGTATTTAATTTGACTCTCTGATTGGGCTGACACAAATGACAAAAACTTGGTTGCTAGAGTCAGCGCATATCACAGAATCTTCATCATATATTTTATTACTTTTACCAGAAAATTGAGGAAGAAATTATTTCTATAAAAACAATTGATAGTACCAAAGTCGTAAAGAAAAATCCGTTGTTTTCTAATTTAAATTGTTTGAATGTAAAAAATTATTATCATATTTATTTGCAAGTTGGAGAATAATTTACTTCCAGGAGGTTTAAATAATTTAGTAAAAAAAAATTCTGAAGTTCATGACAGTAACACAAGACAAAAGGACTGGTTTCATATCAATTGAATATAAGGCAAAATCATTTTTAAAAAAATTTGAGTTTGGTTCAACAGAGAAAAAAATTTACAAGAACAATTTATTAACAAATCGTTTATTTTCAAATTAAATAATACAAAAGAAAATTACATATATTTACACCAATTTGAAGTACAGATGCAAAATCAGGGTATGGGGGAAAACTGAAAAAGCTTATTTTTTCTTTACTGTAAATAACAGTTATTGGAACATATAATTATTATATGCCCTATATTTATTATTTACAGTTTTAACCTAACTATCACATCAGATAGGTAAAAACTCTTTCTGATGGCTATTTCGTCAGTTTGTCTGAGGGTTTGCAAAAGTATTACCCAACGGTACTTTTGGGAGGAATCTTACTAATAATATTAATGTTACCTTATATAAAACCACAACAAATCAAAAACTTAAATGGCGCTCTCGTGTTTATACTATTTATAAAATGAAACCCCATAGAAGGTTCTGGAGTGTCAAGATCATTCCAAGAGCTCTGATTGGTTCATTGGTCGTTGATTGTCATTTGTCTCGTTGCTAGGGTGTCGTTCCCTTTTGTATTCATCCTTTTCAGAATTTAGACTTACATTTACTGAGTGTGAAAACTATGCTACGTGGTTATTTTTTTATTATGGTACTTTTTCATTAAAAAAGAAAAACATAGAGACATCGTAATACATCGAGCACAAAACTTCGATCTTAAACTTCGGCTTTTATAAATCGATGTTTAGAACACCGACGTTTTTATCAAAACATCGATGTTTTGAAAACATCGACATCAATGTCGCATCCCTAAAAGTATATCCTACTAAATATTAATTTAATGAAAAATTAGAATATTTACTAATATGTAGAGATTTTTTAAGTGTACGATGACTTTTGTGAGATAAAGTTTTTGTTACTTTTGATTATTGGTTTCTTAAAAATAAAGTTTTAACATGTTTCTAAAATATTTCCTGTAGTTTTGTTAAGAATAGATTATAGATATTATTATTAAATACCCATTCTGAAATATTTATTTTAATTAATGGATAGACCCCTATTGCATTGAAAATCGTAAGTGTACGAACACTTTTGGGAGCCACTGTATGTAATGCTGGACTCGATATTCTAATACAGACTACTAAACCTAGAAATCAGTGCTCTATAGTAATTCTACAGACATACTATAGGAAGGAAAATACCAGCAAGACTAAAGTCAGATATGATGGCTGAAATTCTGGAGCGTAAATTATCGACATTGCCCTGCTAAAATTTGTTTTAAAATTTTGTCTTTTTTAGTTTCATTAACGGACGATTGAATTTTTAGGTGACTCGTTTTAAAATTATCCCCTCAGTCTTCTCATATTTAGCATCAGATGCATTAGCTTATGAAATAACATACTTCATAAAGTATGCATATTGGTAATGGTTGGGAATTCAGCAATTTACCCCCCCCCCCCCCCACACACAGACACCAAATTAAAAAAAAATCATTTTAACATAAACAGATGAGATACACTACAAAAGTTGGAGTCAAAAAATAGGCTATAAAATAGAACAAGTTTGTAAAGAAAAGTACTAAGTGTGTTACTTTTATCTAAACAAACCTAATTTATCTTACATTGTATTTTGCCTATTTTAACCATCGGTTTTAACTGACCCAAAAGACAAGGTAGTGGCATATCCAGTCAAAATATACAGATATAACACTACCTAAGTCATCTAAAATATTTTGCATTAAAAAGGAGTGGCATAGTCCAAACATCTGAACTTTATACTTTTCATATTTATTTGCAATGCACTTTAAGTACTTTTCCATTAAATGTAAGGAACTTCTTAGTCGCATATCCACATGTTTAGAACCAGAAAAATTCATTAGTTGTGCACGCGCGCGGGGCAGAATGTTTGCTCTGTTTTATATCTCAATAAATTGAGTTTATTGGGTCTATAATTGGGAGATTTTCCTTGCAATGATTATGATTGTATGGTAATGTTTTCCATACTATTAAACTGTTCAAGTTGTGATGGGGATAACAAATAAAACGTTCAATGTAAGTATAATATTGGTATTGTTGACGCCAATGGCTATGTTGGCAATCGCCAACGCGCCATGAAAGAATACAAATATAGGTATCATAGTTTTTATTTCTTACGTTGGCATCGTAAACTAAAAGATATTAGAATTTGTTTGAAATCGTTTGTTGCATAAAAAAGTTTGTTTCGCTCGAACATCGTATGGTCGATGTTTCATGTATTGATTTTGTTCATACATTAGTAATTCGTTTAAGTAAATAAAATTGTTATTAATTCGTGTGTCGTATGGTCGACAATGGTTTTAATATAATTAGTCTACAGTCCATTCGAATACAACAAATTTAGGACCAGTGCAACGTATGACATTTGGCTCATATAGTTGGTCCACGTAGCCGGAGAAAAAATGGCACTCATTGTTCTAAATCGACAAAAATCGACATTGAAGGCTCAGATTACTAAAATAGAAACATATTTAAAAGAAAAGGAGGTAAAAGCCCCATCGGATATTTTAGCTGCTGAGTTAAAAATAAAATTAGAAAATTTATTGAAATATCAATCAAGTTTGGATTACATTCGAATACAGTTTTTCGAGAAAGTTGATCCCGAAGAAGGTATATCGGATATTGAAGAAGAATTTTTGGATATGGAATTTCGCATCGAAGCATTACAGGTAAAAATTAATTGTTTGATTACCTGTCAAAATAGCTCATTTATTTCAAATGGTAATAAAGATGTAAATAATAGCGTTAATATTCGACTTCCCGAAATTGTAATTCCTAAATTTTCGGGAAAAATAGAAGAATATAGTTGTTTTAAGCTGCAATTTGATAATATTATTACCAATAATTCTCATTTAGATGAAACTCAAAAATTGCAGTATTTACATTCGGCTTTAGTCGGCGAAGCCAAGAATTTACAAACTGTTAATGATACATTTAAAACGCTTTTCGCAGCTTTAAATGAAAGATATTCAAACGAACGCGTGTTAGTTGATGTATATGTTAAGCAAATACTAGAATTTGATAAAATAACTTATGAATCTTCTAAGGAACTGCGAAGTTTGATAGATATAGTTAACAAAAATTTAAGAGCACTAAATACAATGGATCTTGAAAGAAATAAATTATCTGATGTTGTGTTATTAAATATAATTTTGGCTAAACTTGATAAAGAATCAAGAAAGCAATACGAGCTAAATATAACTTCCAGGGAAGTTCCGAAGTTGGATGATTTAATTGCATTTTTGGAAAAAAGATGCCAAATGTTGGATAATTTATCACGTAGTGTCTCTTCAAAATTGAAAGTTTTTGATAAATACCAAAAACCGAAATCACTTATGGTGAAATCATACAATCAAGTATGTGCTTGCTGTAAATCTCTTAATCATTACATATTTAAGTGTTCTGCATTTTTAAAACTAAATTCGTTGCAAAGATTTGACTTTGTAAAAAAACATAATTTGTGTATTAATTGCTTCAGTGCGCAACATAAAGTTGTAAATTGCAATTCGAAGTACTTGTGTAATGTATGCAAAGCTAAGCACAACACACTACTTCATAGAGAAAGAGTAGAAAGTCTGTCGACGGCGCCAATTGACGCGCCAATTGACTCGCCAATTGAGTCATCAAATTTATTTATCCCAAACGAAAATGAGAAACCACAACATAATTTAGCAGTCGAAGCTAAAGCAATTTCAAGCTGTTTAATCTCTCAAAGGAAAAATATTCTTCTTCAAACAGCACGGGTTTATGTGAAAAATATGTTAGGGGAATTTATTCCTGCCATTTGCCTTTTGGATAATGGATCAAGTGCTCAATTTTTATCGTATAGATTTTTGCAAAAATTGGGTTTAAGAGCTGAAAGAATATATGCTCCCGTATCAACATTAAATAATACATCGGTCACTGTAAATAAAAGTGTAGTTATAGAAGTTGCAAATAAGAACAGGAATTTTTCTGCCAGTATGGAATGTTTAATTGTACCTAATATTACAGACATTATTATGAATATCCCAATAAACATAAATGACTTGAATTTACCGTCGCATATTGAACTGGCACATGAAGGATTCACAAATCCAGCCAAAATTGACTTGCTTATCGGAGCAGAGTATTTTTTTGAAATTTTAAGGTCAGGACAATTTCATTTACCTTCACATGGTATTTTATTGCAAGAAACTGTATTCGGTTATGTAGCTAGTGGAACAGTAGTTAGTTCTGTAAACACGCAATTCTGTGGATTATTGAAGCCTTCAGAATATATTGAAGAAAACTTAAAAAAATTTTGGGAACTGGAAGAAGTGAATTCAGTTAGTTCTTTAACACCGGAAGAAATTCAATGTGAAGATCATTTTGTAAAACATTATACTAGAGTATCGGGTAGATTTTGTGTAAAATTACCTTTCAAAGAGTGTACTAAATCTTTGGGATATTCAAAGGATATGGCTATTAAGCGTTTTCTAAGTACAGAAAAACGATTAGAACGCTTGCCTAATTGTAGAACCATGTATAAGGAATTCATGGACGCTTATTTAAAATTAGGTCATATTGAGCTTGTTCCACATTACGAGAGAAATGAAGTGTTGGGTAAAACAAACTACCTTCCGCATCATTTTGTTTTGAAGGATAGTTCGACAACTGCATTGAGGGTAGTATTTGATACCTCGGCTAAGACATCAACAGGCATTTCTCTAAATCAAACACTAATGGTAGGCCCAAAGTTGCAGGATGATATTTTCGACATAACATCAAGATTTAGATTACATAAATATGCTCTGACAGCTGATATTTCTAAAATGTATAGACAAATTTTAGTTGCGAATAATGATTCAGATTTACAAAGAATAGTTTGGCGTAATTCTCCTGAAGAGTCTTTTCAAGAATATAGACTTAAAACTGTGACATATGGCACAGCCTCAGCTCCATTTCTAGCAGTAAGAGCTTTGAGACAACTTGCAGTAGAAGAGAAAGATAATTTTCCTCTTGCTTCAGCTGTGACTCTCTCTGATTTCTTCATGGATGACTTAGTCACAGGTAGCAATGATTTAAGTAGTGCTAAGGAGTTACAAAACCAGTTGATACAAATGTTACAAGCTGGTGGAATGAAACTTTGTAAATGGTCCTCTAACGAAAGAGAACTGTTAAAATCAGTGCCGTTCGAAGATCAAGAATATCATTTTGATCAATCAAGAGAAACAGTAAAGACACTAGGTCTCATTTGGAATCCAAAAATTGATAAATTTAAATTTTTTGTTTCTCCCTCAATATATTCATCAAAGTGCACTAAGAGATCAATATTATCTCATATTTCTAGATTATTCGACCCTTTAGGACTTTTAGGATCAATTATAGTTCGAGCAAAGATATTTATTCAAAAAGTATGGCTTTTAAAGATTGACTGGGACGAGCCACTCTCAGCTAAAGAAGCTCAAGAATGGAAAAATTTTGTAAAAAACCTCAAAGTAGTTGAAAGTATTGATGTCGATCGCTATATTTTGAATGATAGTATTTGTCAGCTAGAAATACACGGATTTTCGGACGCCTCCGAAAAGGCCTATGGAGCGGTAGTTTATATCAAAGCCACTGGCACATCATCGGAAGTCTCAGTGAAGTTACTCTGCAGCAAGTCAAGAGTCTCGCCTCTGAAGCGTACAACAATTCCAAGACTAGAACTTTGTGCAGCAGTATTACTAGTAAAATTAGTGAACCGAGTGCTATCATCGTTAAAAATATCTGTGAATAGCGTTCATTTCTGGACCGATTCGACAATAGTACTTGCGTGGATTCAACACGAACCACATACTTTGAAAACATTTGTAGCGAATCGGGTCGCAGTTATTCAAGAACTGTCTTCGACTCATCAATGGCGCCATGTAACTTCAGAAGAAAATCCAGCTGACATAATTTCTAGAGGTGTTGATCCTGAAACTCTTCGAGATAGCAAACTGTGGTGGGATGGTCCCACTTTCCTTTTGAATGACTTTTCGTCGTTAAAGGATAATCCCTGCCCAACAGCTGTGGAGGTTCCAGAATTGCAGAAATTGCCGGTCCCTTCATTGACTTTTGTATTGACTTTAGAAAGTGATTTGTTAAATAGAGTTTTAGACAGATCAAATAGTTTTTCTAAAATTGTATATATTTTTAGTTTTATTTTCAGATTTTTGAAAAATACTAGAAGCAAACCAGAGGACAGGTACAGAGGCCCCCTGTTACCCCAGGAGCAGAAAACAGCGACAGAATTTATCATTCGGCAAATACAGGCAAATGAATTTAAAATGGAGGTATCTGCTCTCTTAGCTGGTAATAGGGTTATAAAAGGGAAGGTAAAGGACCTCCAACCCTTTTTAGATTCCAATGGAATTCTAAGAGTTGGAGGACGGTTAGAAAAATCGAATTTAAATTTTAATGCAAAACATCCCATTTTACTTCCTGCGAACCACAAATTTACAAAAATTTTGATGAATTACTACCATAGGAAATATCTTCATGTAGGAGCACAGAATTTATTGCATTTAGTACGCCAAGAATACTGGCCATTAAACGGCAGAAGTATCGCTCGACAAATTGTCCACAATTGCTTTACGTGTTTTAAACAAAAACCTGTTACGGAAAGTCAGTTTATGGGCAATCTCCCTCCGGAAAGAATAAACCCGAGTTCCCCCTTTAATGCCACAGGAATAGATTTTTGTGGACCCTTTTATGTAAAGTTTAAAGGACAAAGAAAGGGTGTATACCACAAAGTATACATAGCTATATTTGTCTGCTTTGTGACAAAGGCGGTACATTTAGAGACTGTCACAGATTTAACCTCAGAAGCGCTAATCGCGGCGCTAAAAAGATTTTTCTCTAGACGTGGTAAAAGTTCATCTCTGTTCACGGATAATGCCACCAATTTCGTAGGCGCGCATTTAGAATTAAAACGATTGTACAAACTTGTTAAAAAACCAGAGAAAAATTTAGCTTGTTATTTAGCCTCAGAAGGCATTGCCTGGAATTTTATTCCTCCCAAAGCCCCGAATTTCGGTGGACTTTGGGAAGCCAGTGTCAAATCATTTAAATACCATCTTAGACGAACTATTGGTGATCGAAAGCTGACCTTGGAAGAATTCCAGACTATTACAATTCAGATCGAAGGCATCTTAAACAGCAGACCGTTAATTCCAATGAGCTCAGATGTGGATAATTTAGATGTTTTAACTCCATCACATTTTTTGATAGGACGCATTTTGAATACAATCCCTGAACCACTAATAGTGAACAAACCAGACAATTTATTAACAAATTGGCAAAAAAACACCAAAATTGTTCAAGCCATATGGAAAAAATGGCAGATTAGTTATTTAAATCATTTACAAAATCGCACCAAATGGCATGTTGAAAGACAAAATTTACAACCTGGTCTAATGGTTTTAGTTAAAGAAGATCACTTGCCACCATGTAAATGGTTGATTGGACGTATTCAAGAAGTGATACCAGGATCCGATAATAGAATTAGAGTAGCTGTGGTGAAAACAAACCACGGTATATATAAACGTAGTATTAGAAAGTTATGTGTATTACCTAATCAAAATATGTAAATTTTTAGTTGGTTTATGTTTTGAGTTTATATTTAATTTGTATATTCGTGTATTATTGATAACATTATTTACATTTTAAGTTATCTGTATTCATTTAGAATTTGTTTAAGCCAAAATATGAGGCAAAATTGGATTGTAATATATTGTTCATTTTATGTATTCAATTGTAATAACTGT
The DNA here is from genome assembly GCA_907164885.2 of Dolomedes plantarius. NCBI lineage: Eukaryota > Metazoa > Arthropoda > Arachnida > Araneae > Dolomedidae > Dolomedes > Dolomedes plantarius. The sequence goes on along the minus strand of OU015494.1, from coordinate 92,508,850 downwards.
ATTTTAATGTATTTTGAAATATAATATTTCAACCTGGGGAGAATGTTGACGCCAATGGCTATGTTGGCAATCGCCAACGCGCCATGAAAGAATACAAATATAGGTATCATAGTTTTTATTTCTTACGTTGGCATCGTAAACTAAAAGATATTAGAATTTGTTTGAAATCGTTTGTTGCATAAAAAAGTTTGTTTCGCTCGAATATCGTATGGTCGATGTTTCATGTATTGATTTTGTTCATACATTAGTAATTCGTTTAAGTAAATAAAATTGTTATTAATTCGTGTGTCGTATGGTCGACAATGGTTTTAATATAATTAGTCTACAGTCCATTCGAATACAACAAATTTAGGACCAGTGCAACGTATGACATTTGGCTCATACAGGTATAGTAAAAGCCTTTAATCATTTTGAAAAGTAAATTCTCGAAAAAAACATATATGCCATTAAAATAAAAAAAAAGTATTCTAATTAAATAACTGTTATTAAATAAAACGTAAAGTAATCAAAATTTAAAATATGATTGTTATTTGTTTGCATTACTGTTTTAATGAAATGAACGCGAATAATAGACGTTTGAGTTATTCAACTTAAATTGAAATGAAATACTTAAGAATATCTTAGCGAACATTTAACAACTTTATTGAGTTAAAATGGAAAAAGGAATGTGCTAATGACATTTTCTCAGTGTAAAGCAGAAATGCGATCTTAAATGGACATTCCTAATTAATATGTAAAAATAAAATTAGGCTAGAGTTAAATGTGTGTATGAAAATAATGGCACGGTAGATGATTTTTTAAATATTAAATTAGAGGAGTTTTGTAAAGTTTGTAAGTAAGATTGAAATAATGAAAAATTCTTATTTTTTAGTTAACATTTCTTTTCATTTTTTTTTTTTGCATTCTCCATGATAATTTGGGAGGCTTTACATGATATTTTTACACCTAAACTAGTATTTTATTTAAACTATTTTGTTAACTATATCGTATCTTGACATCATAAAGGGAGATAGACAAAAATGAAGGACGCTTCGGTTTCCCCACCTTTTTGCACAAACCTAGTTATGACGGTCATATTTTAAATAGAGATTTTATGAAACTAACAGAGTTGTGGAAACTTTAGAGTTAAAAAGACATTAAGAAGCATTTTTAGAGGACTTCGATAAGCATTTGTTGTTGGCAGGGGGCTGTAAAAGATATAAAATTTGAATAATTATACACACGTAATCGTCTATGGGGAATTATAATTCAATTTAGTCAATAAAATGTAAAGACTTCAAAAGACATAGTAGTTAAAAATAAGTGATCAGTTTCTCAAAATTTAAACTAATAGCTAAAATAATTTTATTCCTTATAAGAAAGATATGAATAATACAAGATAATATTAGAGTTCACATTACTTTGTAGTATCTAAATTCGTTCCTTCATAGAAAGAAGAAAGTGTAATTTGCACATTTTATTAAAATATTCAGTTAAAAAACTAATTTAATGTCGTTATCATAAATATCTAACAGGATAGCAATGAAAATTAACAACACTATTCGGCTTCTTGTTAAAGTTTTACGGAAAAAATATGTCACATTTCTTCGAAAGAATTGAACAGGAGAGCCTATTTCGAATCGCAGTCTTAAAAATAATCACACCATTTCAGCTTGAAATATTTTTAAGATATAAATTATACATCATATGGATAGCTAAAGACCACCTACAGCTAATCTATCTGGAATCAGTGCCTCTTCTCCTCCATTAACGTAGTACATAAGATGGGCGGAATACAAATTTGGAACGGCAGTATTGTTGTACCAATTTCCTAAAATTCACTTCCTCGTCTGTACATTACAATTGCATTGGTAGAAAATATTTACAATTTCATTATACTGTATTAATCACGTTTCGAAAATTAAAATAACGTTTCGGTTTGTATTACATACACAAAACTTGGAGTACAAAACCGAAATACTCATCTTTAAAAAAACCAAAATTAAATTTTGACTGTCAACTATTTAGAATAATTAGAATGACAACTATAGAGAATTAGAATGCGTTGTTTACCTCTAAAAGGAGTTCTTAGCATTTGTAAATACGATGCATACAATCTCACCAAATCCTCACGGGTCGATATAGGACTGTAATCATTAGATCGAAACACGATGTCGTTTTAAATACTCATATTCGAATTTTTGTACACCTGTTTCTACCGGTATGTCATATTAAAACGATGTTTGAATATGACATTAAACGATGTTTGAATATTAATATACACCAGGGTCATTTGCAACAGGGACATTTGGATATTTCAATGCCTACGTTTTCTTAGCTTTAAAGACATTTGCAAATGTTTGGTAAGGTCAGGCTGATTAAATTGTTTGTTGATTTTCAAGCACTGAATATATGTTTCAAAATAAAAAAGGTAGTCAGACAATTGGAAAAGGTCCTTATATATATATATATATATATATATATATATATATATATATATATATATATATATATATATATATATATATATGCAAATTAAGTAGCGCTGCGCATCATGTATGCGCAAGTGAGGGCGCAGTGGTAACTGCATATATAGCGCGTACTGTGGTTGTTCTGAATTAGTTGTTGGAATTGCCAGTATGGATAAACTGCCTGATTTAGACACCTTCGATCGCGGACAAATCGTAGGTGCTCGACGCATGGGCCATTCAATTTCCGAAATCGTCAGACAGCTAGGATTTTCAAGGTCGACAGTGTCAAGAGTATACCAAGAGTAAATGGATGGTGGAAAAAAACTAGCGATCGGGCAAACTGCAAAGGACAATTAGCCTTGACAGTACGTGGTGAGAGACGGCTCAGGCGTAATGTACGTAGCCAGCGAAGCCAAACATTCGCTCAAATTACCACCCAGTTTAATGACGGTGCCAGTCGTACAGTCAGTAAACGGACTGTGCAACGCTCGCTTCACCGTATGGGTTTCGGAAGCCGTCGACCTACGAGAGTACCATTGCTCTATACTCGCCATCGGGCTGCACGTCTTGCCTGGGCAAGAGAGCACAGAGACTGGAGGGTAGAGGACTGGAAACAAATAGCATGGAGTGATGAGTCTCGATTCCGACTACTTAATGCCGACGGGAGGTTGCGAATATGGCGTCAGGCTCATGAAGCCATGGATCCTGCATGCCTGGCTGTAACTGTACAAGGGCATGGTGGCTCAATCATGGTCTGGGGTGTTTTTTCGTGGCACAGTTTGGGATCTTTGGTGCGTGTACCAACCTCCCTCAATGTAATTCGGTACGTAGAGTTGCTGGGTGATCACCTCCATCCGTTTATGCTGTTCTGTTATCCGCACGGTAATGGAGTTTTCCAGCAAGACAACTGTACCTCTCACAAGTCTCCGTTGGCTACTGGCTGGTTGGATGAGCATTCCTCTGACTTCTCTGTCATGAATTGGCCACCTAGAAGCCCAGACTTAAATCCTATTGAGCATCTTTGGGATGTTTTGGAACAAGGCGTGAAAGGCCTTCACACAGCACTAAAGAACTTTGCTGAATTATGGACAGCTTTAGCCAATATTTGGCAAGCCATTTCCAGAAACTTGTTGAATCTATGCCTCGTCGTGTGACAGCCGTTATCAAGGCCAGAGGAGGCCGAACTCGTTACTATGTAGGTATCCCTAAGTCAGTGGCACTTCAATGTATATATATATATATATATATATATATATATATATATATATATGTGTGTGTGTGTGTGTGTGTGTGTGTGTGTGTGTGTGTGAGGCTAAAAATATGGGGGGGGGGTGATCGCGCGACCTTAAAACGGGATTCTAGTTAGTAAAATATAGGATTAACAATTTAAAAGTCTGGGACTTCAAATAAGCGGCATAAGGCATTGCAGTGAAAATAGAATTAGTGGGTTCGACTTGATTCAATTCTGAAGAACCACAGAACCACATGGGAGAATTTTTAATAGACGGATTTAGCGTTGAGCTGGCGCTAAGAAAGTAAATGCTTAGATAGCAAAAAGATCATCCGACATGACGAAATGAATAATTAATGAGCGTCGGTAGCGCATTATTAAAACTTAGGGACAAAGGAAATCTTCAGAGCCATGGATAACTAGGGAACGAAAAAGACGTGTTCTGTGAAGCGCACAGATTTAAATTGGGTGGGGTTCTTAATTAATGTTTGATGGAGCTGAGATTCTTAAAGAAATTTAATAAATATGTTTGGGAACATCAGTTGGACTATTTTATGGCTTTGTGTCGACATAACACTGTTTGATGGAAATATTTAGAGGATAAGTGTCACCACCGGTTCACCGACTGCATCATGATACAAAAGAGTTTCGGGTTTTTATTTAATAGTATGGGAGTAGAAGTCAAGACCGACATATATATATATATATATATATATATATATATATATATAGGATGGGACTTTAATAATGGCAACTATGTTTTCACAAATTATACAGAAGAGGTGCGGGGGTTTTACTTTTACAACCCTTCAAAGTACTAACCTGCATTGTTTAGCCCCCATTGCTAATGTTCTCAAACCTGCAGGATGCTGTTGGCAACACCTATTCTGTTGATCTTCGAATGGAGTGGTACAATATGCAGAATCTCTGGCGGAATCCACTGAACGGTTCTTCCATCTAGGGGATGATATCAAAGTCACAGGAACATAAGTCCAGGGAATATGGGGGATGGCAGAGTACTTCCCATCCCCAGCGAGCAAACACACCAGACACAGTCATACCCACGTGCGCACATGCATATTCCTTCCATCAGTATGATGCAACACATAATTTCGTACGATAGACCCGCAATTAAAACATGGCTGTGTTCATCCTGTCACTCTGCAGACGTGTGATGTTTGTGGGGAGAGCGCATTAGCTCTGAGGTAAGTCAAGTATGTGACGTACGCGTGCTGTAAGATGCTTTCTGCTGAATGGGGTCTTTACAACAGTTTTGCCACTATTTAAGTTCCATCCCTCATATATATATATATATATATATATATATATATATATATATATATATATATATATATATATATATATATATACAGAGGAGTTTGTAACAGAGGAGCAACCGGGTTGACTCATCCAAAAAAATGGACGACAAATACAGGAATCGGTGTATTTTTTTTCTCGTGAAAGTACATAAATGTTACATATTTGGAAAGAGCTTCGAAAACTGATAAATTTTTCTGCGTACACTTATTCTGTTAATTCAATAGTTTTAGAGTTATTTGGATTCTAATGAAGCGTCACAAGCGTCATCCCTCTTTGCGAATGTAAACAAAGGGTGATTCATGCACAACGTGATTCTCACTAAAAAATAAATCACTGAAATTTTTAATCATGTGTAAAATTTTTGATGTGTAAAATTATCAAAGTTATTTGAAACTAAATATTCTAATTGTTTAATAATAATAAATACTTTATTGAAAATAAATATATATATACTGATTTTTGGTGGATTTACTGATTTTTGTGTGAAGTGATTACATTTGGTATTTTTTTTTTGTTTCTACATTTCTTGACAAATCTGGTTGAAACTTCGTATACTTATGTTTTGAAGCCTGGAGATAATTCTAATATAAGTTTGGAAGCTTTAAAATGCTTTTATATAAATACAGTTTTTAAATAATATTTCATCTCAAGGCGTTGGAATCAATCATTCATAACAACTTCGCATGCGCACCGAGATGTTACAAGGTAAATGAACGCATTGAATATTGTTAATTAGTAGTTGTTTGGTGTTATTTAAAGTTAATTTTCTAATATTATTCCTTTTGTTTTACGGATTACCGTTGATACTCTTTACCGTTGAAACCTCTATGTGACTTGCTAACTTGCGATTATTTACTTTCTGAAATTTGTTTGTTTAGCTATTCCATTTGTTTGTTTTAAAAAATATATTTTCAAAGGTTTTTTTGGTGTTTTATGGTTAAATAGCACTTAAAAATAAAAAAAGGAACAAAAACTTACCTGTAAATAGCATACTTTTTTTATAAATTAGTCAATTTGAGGTAATTTTTATTGAAATTTAGCTTAAATGCCTATAACTCTGCATAAAAATCTTAATGCTACTATTTTAATTTCCTTCTCAATCATGATACATATGACAGTTATATTCAAAATGACCTACAATCTAAGAGAAAATTTTAAAATGCAAAAATAATACACGCAATTTTATGTTTCAATATGAAAATTTTCCCCGATTCGTCATTCCTTTCCTTATAAAAACAGCCCCAAATAAAAAAACTATTTATTATACAACAATAATTGTGTCTCATGTCATTAACAATAGCATCTAAAACATTTCCTGAAAATTTTATCAAATTATATACATTATTATGTGAGATATCATGATAACCGTAAAGATTTGTGATAAAAAACATAATCCTGAGAAACACTCATTTTTGAACTCTCTGTGGCAATCTGGAGTACCACCGGATATATTGGAATTAAAGATTCGTGCACCTATTATACTTCTAGGGAATTTGGATACACCTTCACTGTGTAATGGGACAAGATTATCTATAAAGAGATTGATGAAGAACTTTATAGAAGCGACCATAATAAGTGTCCATGCCGCAGGCAAAGATAACTGTCATATGTATCATGTGTGAGAAGGAAATTAAAATATTAGCATTATGATTTTTATGTAGAGTTATAGGCATTTTAGTTAAATTTCAATAAAAATTACTTCAAATTGACCAATTTATAAAAAAAGTATGCTAATTATAGGTAAGTTTTTGTTCCTTTTTTTAATTTTTAAGTGCTATTTTACCATAAAACACCAAAAAAAACCATTAAAAAATTATTGTTAATTAGTAGTTGTTTTGCGTTATTTAAAGTTAATTTTCTTATATTACTCCTTTTGTTTTCTTTTCGGTTATCCTTTTTTACTTGGTTAATTTTCAGTATACGGATTACCGTTGAAACTCTTTACCGTTGGAACCCCTATGTGATTTGCTAACTTGCGATTATTTACTTTCTGAAATTTGGTAATTAGGTATTTTAAATATTGTGTTTGAGCAACTCTTTGCAATATTTCTGTGATATAATTGTAGTTTTTTTTATATTTTTGGCTGTTTTTATAAGGAAAAGAATGACGAATCGGGGAATATTTTCATATCGGAACATAAAATTTCCTGTATTATTTTCTCATTTTCAAATTTTCTCTTACATTGTAGGTCATTTTGAAGATAACTGTCATATGTATCATGTGTGAGAAGGTAATTAAAATAGTAGCATTAGGATTTTGTGCAAAGTGATAGGCGTTTTAGCTAAATTTCAATAAAAATTACTTGAAATGGACCAATTTATAAAAAAAGTATGCTATTTACAGGTAAGTTTTTGTTCTTTTTTAAAATTTTTAAGTGCTATTTTACCATAAAAGACAAAAAACCTTTAAATATTGACTCTGAACGTAGAATAATAAGCTGAAATTTAGCTAAAATGCCTATCACTCTGCACAAAAATCCTAATGCTACTATTTTAATTTCCTTCTCACACATGATACATATGACAGAATGACGAATCGGGGAAAATTTTCATATCGAAACATAAAATTGCGTGTATTATTTTTGCATTTTAAAATTTTCTCTTAGATTGTAGGTCATTTTGAAGATAACTGTCATATGTATCATGTGTGAGAAGGAAATTAAAATATTAGCATTAGGATTTTTGTGCAGAGTGATAGGCATTTTAGCTAAATTTCATCTTATTATTCTACGTTCAGAGTCAATTTTTTAAAGGTTTTTTGTCTTTTATGGTAAAACAGCACTTAAAAATTTTAAAAAAGAACAAAAACTTACCTGTAAATAGCATACTTTTTTTATAAATTGGTCCATTTTAAGTAATTTTTATTGAAATTTAGCTAAAACGCCTATCACTTTGCACAAAATCCTAATGCTACTATTTTAATTACCTTCTCACACATGATACATATGACAGTTATCTTCAAAATGACCTACAATGTAAGAGAAAATTTGAAAATGAGAAAATAATACAGGCAATTTTATGTTCCGATATGAAAATATTCCCCGATTCGTCATTCCTTTCCTTATAAAAACAGCCAAAAATATAAAAAAAACTACAATTATATCACAGAAATATTGCAAAGAGTTGCTGAAACACAATATTTAAAATACCTAATTACCAAATTTCAGAAAGGTAAATAATCGCAAGTTAGCAAATCACATAGGGGTTCCAACGGTAAAGAGTTTCAACGGTAATCCGTATACTGAAAATTAACCAAGTAAAAAAGGATTACCGAAAGAAAACAAAAGGAGTAATATAAGAAAATTAACTTTAAATAACGCCAAACAACTACTAATTAACAATAATTTTTTAAAGGTTTTTTTTGGTGTTTTATGGTAAAATAGCACTTAAAAATTAAAAAAAGGAACAAAAACTTACCTATAAATAGCATACTTTTTTTATAAATTGGTCAATTTGAAGTAATTTTTATTGAAATTTAACTAAAATGCCTATAACTCTACATAAAAATCTTAATGCTACTTTTTTAATTTCCTTCTCACACATGATACATATGACAGTTATATTCAAAATGACCTACGATCTAAGAGAGAATTTGAAAATGCAAAAATAATACACGCAATTTTATGTTCCAATATAAAAATTTTCCCCGATTCGTCATTCCTTTCCTTATAAAAACAGCCCCAAGTAAAAAACTATTTATTATACACCAATTATAGCTCCTCATTTCATTAACAATAGCATCTAAAACATTTCCTGAAAATTTTATCAAATTATATACATTATTATGTGAGATATTATGATAACTGTAGAGATTTGTGCTAAAAACCATAATTCTGAGAAACACTCATTTTCGAACTCTCTCTGGCCATCTGGAGTACCACCGCATATATTGGAATTAAAGATTGGTGTACTTATTATGCTTCTCAGGAATTTGGATACTCCTTCACTGAGTAATGGGACCAGATTATGTATAACGAGATTGATGAAGAACTTTATAGAAGCGACTATAATAAGTGGACCAGCCGCAGGCAAAGATAACTGTCATATGTATTATGTGTGAGAAGGAAATCAAAATATTAGCATTAGGTTTTTTGTGCAGTGTGATAGGTGTTTTAGCTAAATTTCAGATTAATATTCTACGTTCAGAGTCAATTTATAAAAAAAAAAAATAAAGGTTTTTTGGTCTTTTATGGTAAAATAGCACTTAAAAATTTAAAAAAGGAACAAAACCTTACCTGTAAATAGCATACTTTTTTTTATAAATTGGTCAATTTGAAGTAATTTTTATTGAAATTTAGCTAAAACGCCTATCACTTAGCACAAAATCCTAATGCTACTATTCTAATTACCTTCTCACACATGATACATATCACAGTTATCTTCAAAATGACCTACAATCTAAGAGAAAATATGGAAATGCAAAAATAATACACGCAATTTTATGTTTCAATATGAAAATTTTCCCCGATTTGTGACTCCTTTCCTTATAAAAACAGCCCCAAATGAAGAACTATTTATTATACACCAATTATTGCTCACTTTTTGTTTATTTTGTATTTGCTAAGGAAATTGTGTTTTATTGGATATTTTTGAAGGCCAGTGAAATATAATTATGTTTTTTACTTTTCCATTAGTCAATTTTTTAATTGTTCAGAAATTAATTGTTAAAACAGAATTATGTTTCAATATGAACATTTTCCCCGATTCGTCATTTCTTTCCTTATAAAAACAGCCGCAAATAAAAACTATTTATTATACACCAATTATTGTTCTTTTTTGTTTATTTTGCATTTGCTAAGAAAATTGTGTTATTATTAGATATTTTTGAAGGCCAGTGAAATATAATTATGTTTTATTTACTTTTCTATTTTGTGTTTAGTTAATTTTCCAATTGTTCAGAAATTAATTGTTCAAACAGAATTTATTACTTTAAATATCTGAATGGGGAGGGGGTACAGTTTATTCTTTCATCATTTTTGTATTATCATTCTCAAGTAGGAATTAAGGTGACTGTCGACGTTTGGAGTGAATTTAAAAAAAAAATTAAAGGTTTTTTTCATCTTTTATGGTAAAATAGCACTTAAAATTAAGAAAAGAAACAAAAACTTACCTGTAAATAGCATACTTTTTTATAAATTAGTCAATTTGAAGTAATTTTTAATGAAATTTACCTAAAACACCTATCACTGTTGACAAAATCTTAAAGCTAATATTTTAATTTCCCTCTCACACATGATACATATGACAGTTATCTTCTAAATGACCTAAAATCTAAGAGTAAATTTTAAAATGCAAAAATAATACATGCAATTTTATGTTTCAATATGAAAATTTTCCCCGATTCGTCATTCCTTTCCTTATAAAAACAGCCACAAATAAAATATTTATTATACACTAATTATTTTTGTTCACTTTTTGTTTATTTTGTATTTGCTAAGGAAATTTGCTATTACTGGATATTTTAGAAGAGCAGTGAAATTTAATTATGTTTTATTTACTTTTCTATTTTACATTTAGTTAATTTTTTAATTATTCACAAATTAATTGTTAAAACAGAATTTATTACTTTAAATATTATATCAATGGGGAGGGGGAGGGAGTACAGTTTATTCTTTCCTCATTTTTTATTCTCATTCTCAAGTAGGAATTATGGTGACTGTCTACGTCCGGAGTCAATTTTTTAAAAAATAACTTTTTAAAGGTATTTTTTCGTCTTTTATGGCAAAATAGCACATAAAAATTAAGAAAAGGAACAAAAACTTACCTGTAAATAGCATACTTTTTTTTATAAATTGGTCAATTTGAAGTAATTTTTATTGAAATTTAGCTAAAACGCCTATCACTTTGCACAAAATCCTAATGCTACTATTTTAATTACCTTCTCACACATGATACATATGACAGTTATCTTCAAAATGACCTACAATGTAAGAGAAAATTTGAAAATGAGAAAATAATACAGGCAATTTTATGTTCCGATATGAAAATATTCCCCGATTCGTCATTCCTTTCCTTATAAAAACAGCCAAAAATATAAAAAAAACTACAATTATATCACAGAAATATTGCAAAGAGTTGCTGAAACACAATATTTAAAATACCTAATTACCAAATTTCAGAAAGGTAAATAATCGCAAGTTAGCAAATCACATAGGGGTTCCAACGGTAAAGAGTTTCAACGGTAATCCGTATACTGAAAATTAACCAAGTAAAAAAGGATTACCGAAAGAAAACAAAAGGAGTAATATAAGAAAATTAACTTTAAATAACGCCAAACAACTACTAATTAACAATAATTTTTTAAAGGTTTTTTTTGGTGTTTTATGGTAAAATAGCACTTAAAAATTAAAAAAAGGAACAAAAACTTACCTATAAATAGCATACTTTTTTTATAAATTGGTCAATTTGAAGTAATTTTTATTGAAATTTAACTAAAATGCCTATAACTCTACATAAAAATCTTAATGCTACTTTTTTAATTTCCTTCTCACACATGATACATATGACAGTTATATTCAAAATGACCTACGATCTAAGAGAGAATTTGAAAATGCAAAAATAATACACGCAATTTTATGTTCCAATATAAAAATTTTCCCCGATTCGTCATTCCTTTCCTTATAAAAACAGCCCCAAGTAAAAAACTATTTATTATACACCAATTATAGCTCCTCATTTCATTAACAATAGCATCTAAAACATTTCCTGAAAATTTTATCAAATTATATACATTATTATGTGAGATATTATGATAACTGTAGAGATTTGTGCTAAAAACCATAATTCTGAGAAACACTCATTTTCGAACTCTCTCTGGCCATCTGGAGTACCACCGCATATATTGGAATTAAAGATTGGTGTACTTATTATGCTTCTCAGGAATTTGGATACTCCTTCACTGAGTAATGGGACCAGATTATGTATAACGAGATTGATGAAGAACTTTATAGAAGCGACTATAATAAGTGGACCAGCCGCAGGCAAAGATAACTGTCATATGTATTATGTGTGAGAAGGAAATCAAAATATTAGCATTAGGTTTTTTGTGCAGTGTGATAGGTGTTTTAGCTAAATTTCAGATTAATATTCTACGTTCAGAGTCAATTTATAAAAAAAAAAATAAAGGTTTTTTGGTCTTTTATGGTAAAATAGCACTTAAAAATTTAAAAAGGAACAAAACCTTACCTGTAAATAGCATACTTTTTTTTATAAATTGGTCAATTTGAAGTAATTTTTATTGAAATTTAGCTAAAACGCCTATCACTTAGCACAAAATCCTAATGCTACTATTCTAATTACCTTCTCACACATGATACATATCACAGTTATCTTCAAAATGACCTACAATCTAAGAGAAAATATGGAAATGCAAAAATAATACACGCAATTTTATGTTTCAATATGAAAATTTTCCCCGATTTGTGACTCCTTTCCTTATAAAAACAGCCCCAAATGAAGAACTATTTATTATACACCAATTATTGCTCACTTTTTGTTTATTTTGTATTTGCTAAGGAAATTGTGTTTTATTGGATATTTTTGAAGGCCAGTGAAATATAATTATGTTTTTTACTTTTCCATTAGTCAATTTTTTAATTGTTCAGAAATTAATTGTTAAAACAGAATTATGTTTCAATATGAACATTTTCCCCGATTCGTCATTTCTTTCCTTATAAAAACAGCCGCAAATAAAAACTATTTATTATACACCAATTATTGTTCTTTTTTGTTTATTTTGCATTTGCTAAGAAAATTGTGTTATTATTAGATATTTTTGAAGGCCAGTGAAATATAATTATGTTTTATTTACTTTTCTATTTTGTGTTTAGTTAATTTTCCAATTGTTCAGAAATTAATTGTTCAAACAGAATTTATTACTTTAAATATCTGAATGGGGAGGGGGTACAGTTTATTCTTTCATCATTTTTGTATTATCATTCTCAAGTAGGAATTAAGGTGACTGTCGACGTTTGGAGTGAATTTAAAAAAAAAAATTAAAGGTTTTTTTCATCTTTTATGGTAAAATAGCACTTAAAAATTAAGAAAAGAAACAAAAACTTACCTGTAAATAGCATACTTTTTTATAAATTAGTCAATTTGAAGTAATTTTTAATGAAATTTACCTAAAACACCTATCACTGTTGACAAAATCTTAAAGCTAATATTTTAATTTCCCTCTCACACATGATACATATGACAGTTATCTTCTAAATGACCTAAAATCTAAGAGTAAATTTTAAAATGCAAAAATAATACATGCAATTTTATGTTTCAATATGAAAATTTTCCCCGATTCGTCATTCCTTTCCTTATAAAAACAGCCACAAATAAAATATTTATTATACACTAATTATTTTTGTTCACTTTTTGTTTATTTTGTATTTGCTAAGGAAATTTGCTATTACTGGATATTTTAGAAGAGCAGTGAAATTTAATTATGTTTTATTTACTTTTCTATTTTACATTTAGTTAATTTTTTAATTATTCACAAATTAATTGTTAAAACAGAATTTATTACTTTAAATATTATATCAATGGGGAGGGGGAGGGGGTACAGTTTATTCTTTCCTCATTTTTTATTCTCATTCTCAAGTAGGAATTATGGTGACTGTCTACGTCCGGAGTCAATTTTTTAAAAAATAACTTTTTAAAGGTATTTTTTCGTCTTTTATGGCAAAATAGCACATAAAAATTAAGAAAAGGAACAAAAACTTACCTGTAAATAGCATTCTTTTTTATAAATTGGTGAATTTGAAGTAATTTTTAATGAAATTTAGCTAAAACGCCTATCACTCTGCGCAAATTCCTAATGCTACTATTTTAATTTCCTTCTCAATCCTTTTCAGATTTTGCTGGTTTATTAAAAATGTATATATTTTATGTTTTACTTTTCAGGTTTTTTTTCTCCAATGATGAAAGGCTAAACTATCCGATAAATAACCATAAATAAAGCATGAATCATTCACAGCTCGAATCACTGAAATTTTTAATCATGTGTAAAATTTTTGACACTTTATTCAAACTTCATCTGGTGGACGGATGGCTTGAGCGTAGCTAGGTGAAGCCCGGCTAGTATATATATAGGGAAGAGTAGTACACAGTGAGACAAATTTTTAAAAAACATTAATTGAGAGCTAAATACAATCGACTGAAGAAATTTAGCTATTGGATGTTTAAATCTGTTTTATGGGCAAAATCTTTCACAAAAAATTTATTAATACATAGAAATAGAAACCAGAAATAATTAACGTTTAAATAATATCAGCATTCATCTCACTGTGTACCACACCTGGTACACAGTGAGACATTGCTAATTTATTTATTTAAAAAATATATTGTCACAGTACTAAACACAAACAATGCTTCATTATACACAAGTTTTCATGAAGCAATCAACTGTTAATCTTGGAAAAATCTTGAATATTTATAAGGTCAAGCAGCACTTCAAATCGGACATACCCTGACAATCTTTTTGTTTTCATGGGCATTGGCTGAGGCAGAACCATGACAATATCCAGTTTATTTACAGAGGCCACATCTGGAATGTTTGGCATCACAAAGGCATTATATTTCTCACTTTTGCGTAGATAAGTGACTTCAAAATCATTATCCTGGTCCATCTCTGACAAAATTTTCCCAATGTAAAACACATCATTTGGGAAACGCACAAGAACATAATCATCAACAGGAACATCAGGCACTACTTTGGGAAACTGAAAATTTTCTCCATTCTCTTCATAACTTGAAGAGTCATCCAGCACCATTTCAGTTTCTTCACCAGAAGAACTATCAACATCTTTAATACTACGGCGTGTTGGTTTTTTACGAAGCAAGATTATGGAAACCTTATTTTCCCTCTTAATCTGGAGCTGTCTCTTCTTTTCAACTTTCCCAGATCTGGTTTTCTTATGCTGAGACTGTTACTTCGATGTGGAAAACCCCTCAAACATTCTATACCTGCAGACTTTGAAGCCTCCCAGGACTCTGGACATTTTATGTTATTCTTTTTTGCCCTTTAATAGGCAAGTTTTCGAAGAGTAATTGATGAAAATCCAGAGCACATTCTACTGCATGTTTAAATGTATTCTGTGAGATCATGTTCTTGTTCCTCTGTAAATATCTGACGTACATTTTAATGTGGCTGCATTCGTATATCAACAACTGGATTTTCTTTTTCTTGACAACGTTTGAAAGGATACGTTTTCCTTTTTAGCTGCTTTTCGAATGGAGTACTTTTCCTGTAAGACAAATTTCATAGCTGCAGCCATCTGTTCTTCTCCAGTTGTTCCAATTTTCCTTGGCACATTCTTAGACCGCACCATCATAACTCTGAAAAAAACATATTTAGTACCAGAAAATATTTAAATAACATTATTAATAATAGTCTCGGTTTTTGTGTATCTATACAGCAATACAAGATAAGATGTTATATTATAAGTTACAATGTTAAGATGTGAAATTCGTTATATTGTGTAATAGCAAAATATTAGCATTACGAATTTCTCAATTTTTAATTACTAAATACATTACAGTAGCAAATACATCACAGTAACATTTAATGCACATTGCTATTATGGAATAAATATAGTTATCATGGTACACAGTGAGACATTGTTTCACTCTGTACCAGTGTTCCATGTCTCACTGTGTACCATTTCACATCGTTAAAAAAATGGCTAAATACCCCGTCCATTTTTTTTCTTTAGTTAAATCCTTGGTATTAAGTGGAGAAATAGTGCAGTATATATATAATATTCAATCCAAAGTAATAGATACAATTAAACTGAAGATATGTGACATATAACAGAGATAAATAACTTACTTTTAGGTTCAAAAAATCACTTTCGTTTCGTAGCTATCAGCAGAACGAACATTCACGCTTGAAATGTGGGCGGCAATTACTCCAAACAAAACGTCACTGAACATCCTGCCATCTAGTGGCACAAACTTAAACTTCATTATAAAAGCTTCTCACTGTGTACTACTCTCCCCTATATATATATATATATATATATATATATATATATATATATATACAGGGTGTCTATAATTAAAGTCCCACTTTCAAAAGGCTGCAAAAAAGAACCACTGGTCAGAATGACTTCAAATTTTAACTAAATATACTGGAAGAAGGGGGAAACGATTTGGCATAATAAAAAAAGTTCCAAAATGTGTCAATAGATGGCACTGTAACATTTTGGAACTTTTTTCTTATTATGCCAAATCATTTCCCCCTTCTTCCAGTATATGCAGTCCAAATTTGAAGTCATTCTGACCAGTGGTTCTTTTTTGCAGCCTTTTGAAAGTGGGATTTTAATTATGGACACCCTGTATATATATATATATATATATATATATATATATATATATATATATATATATATAAGTAAAGAAGAAGAATGAGAGTGCTTTACAGACTATGTGAGAGGTGAGGCCGTAAGATGATAAAATTTTAATTATCTAGAGCGAAACAATTTGAAACAATGTTACATTCATTAAGATAAATATATATTACACTGAAAAGAAAAAATATCTTTCGATCATGGTATTAGCTTCCCTTATTATCAGCTGCTATTGTTATGTTCGGAGACATGTTACGTCCACGAAGTAGAGCCAACTCTTCTTTTTTGTTTTCTCTCGTTATTAATTCTTATTCTTAGGTACATCTTGTAATATAGAAATGCTGTCATTTTTTTCTTGTATAACCGAAAAATTGCCATTTAGGGAAAATAAATTTTGATTAATTTTAACTGATGAACGTTTTGCATTTGTCCTCTAACAGTTTGTATTCACTGAACAAAATATGTATTTAAAAGTATTGATTTAGCAGTTTTGTAACATTTGGAATAGCCCTCCCGACAGGAAAGTTATGATATAACAAATATAAAAGATCGGGAGATTTAGGATATGATTGAAATTGTTTAACTTAAGGAAGTTCTTTGAAATTTTTAATATTATTTTTGTCTGAAAGAAATGGGAATGTAGTATGGATCGTTATCAAACATTTACGTATCCTAGGAGTTTTTCTTTAAATTTCTAAAGATCCGATACTCGGTAAAGGATTGTCATAGTATCCAAGGAAACTGTGTAACTAAGTTATTTTTTATTGTAAATTCATTTTAATTTTAGTTTTATGTAACACTGTTTGGTGTCTGTTTACACATTTCTACAGGAAACATTTTACGTACTAATGCTTATTTTTTAGTTTTTAGACCATTTTTTTATGTAAGTTATCTTTCATGTCATAAATTATGGAAAATGTTCGCAAGTACTCCTACTTCAGTCCCCTGAGCAGGCAAAGAAGAAAAAGAGAAGTTGAAAGCGAGGATTTAATACGCCGTTTTTTTTTCACAAATGAAGCAAGCATAGGGTTTTAGTCGAAAACCCTGTGACTGACATTTAGAAAGTTGTTGAGCTGAACATGGGAGGGGTAAGCATGGAAGTTAAGATTTTTATTGGATTTAAAAGTCTAAGTGTTAGCTCCAATTTGTAAACTGTATTTCCCACTATTTTGTAAATATGACTTAAAAATTGGTTACGCTAAAAGCTCAGTTTCGGTATTTATTATATTTTTTATTGATCCTTTCTTACTCACTGCTATCGTTCTGTTCCACTTTTTAATGCCAGTTCTCCTCTTTTTATTATTTCTGATTTAGGGTAAAGTGAGATCAGCTGTATTAAGACGTCGGTGAGGAACAGGGTAAATATATGTATTTTCTCACTACAGGGTAAAGTATTTCGATAAAAGTTACGCTATTCCCTCTAATGGCTGATGAGTTCAAGTTTAAATGGATATATGTGGGTTCAGTCTCAGTCGAAATAATAACATTTCACGGACAGCCGAAAATATTCAGCGAAAAACCGATTCATTTAAATCTTATTCTTGAATATACATTTGAATTTCTTAAAACTTCATTCGATAAGTAACATGAGCCTGCTTGTATATATTTGCTAAATTATAAAAGCACAGAAACAGGTCTCAGTGAGTGAACTGAACCAAGATGTTGCGAATTGACGTTGCGTAATAGACGTTGCTCAATAGACGTAGCGTAATGAAGTGTTTATGTGGTTCCGGACAGTCCGGAAGTCGAGGATTGAAAGAGAATTACAGAAATACTAAATACTACAAATTTAATTCAATTCAAGTTTTTAATAAAGAACTGAGATTTTCATTGGGTTTTTTCTCAGAGTGGGGATTTTCTCTAGTTACAGATTCGAGAACGTTAATAGTTGTGCTGTGAGTATAAAGATCAGTTTACTTTCCATATTTATATTATGTAAATAATATAAAATATGTAAAAAAATAATTTATATATATATATATATACAGAGGATGTTCGCACATTTTTTAGACGATTTTGGTAAGCGGTAATAAAAAATCATTTGCTGCAAAAGAAAAAATTGCAATTGTACTATGTTTTTAAAAGTCAAAATTATCGTCTGCGGCTTGAAAGTTTTGTTTTTATTCAAAATGGCGTTTTTAACAAAGCAGTGGTTCGAAGGCTACATTTATGCTCTTTCCGAAGAGAAATATGCATACTCCGTTATCCAAAAACGATGTGAGAGTCATGGTTTTGTGATATCTAAAGAGTCGATAGATAATATCGTCAACAAGAAAGGAAAAAAACGTCAAATTGGAGCCTCAAGTGGGACAAAAATTTCAAACAAGTATCCAAGGAAAAAACGGACATCTTCGACTATTGCAGAGGTACGTTGTTCAATGTTAAAAGAAAATCTCCCTAGTCAAAGGACAGTTGGAAAATCATTAAAATGCTCGGTGTTCACTGTAAACAAAATGATAAACGTTGATTTAAATCTTAAGAAAGCGAAAAAACGCAATGTGCATCGTCTTCTTCCAAATCATATCGCTGAACGCAGGACACGCTGCAGAATTCTATATGAGAAACACTTATCCAAAGAAAAATGGAAAACAATTGTCACAATAGATGAATCATGGGTGTATTTAAATGATTGCAACAAAAAAAGAGCCATTTATTATCATAAAAGGGGAGAAAAAAAATTTAAGTACATGGTTCAAAGAATCGAAAGAAAGTTTTTCTAAGGGATTCATGATTGTTGCTGGTTTTTCTTATAATGGCAAGTTAAAAATAAAGAGAGTGGAAAAAAATGTCAAGATTAACTCCAAATACTATCAGGAACATATTTTATCGCCAATTTTTCTGAATGAAATACCATCGCTTTACCCACAGTGCCATCAATCTGTGAGACTCCATCAGGACAAAGCTAGCAGTCACACATCAAAATCCACTGTAAATTTCCTAAAAGAAATGGAACAAAAAACTGGTATCAAGGCCATACCCTTCACTGATATCCCTACTAAATCTCCCGATGTATCACCTATGGATTTTTGTGCTTTCGGACTTTTAAAATCTGCATTATTCAAACGTCGTCCCAAAACCCTTACAGGACTCTGGAAAGCTGTTCAGGAGGAATGGGATAGAATACCTCTTCTGACACTTCAAAAGGCATTATTATCCTGGAAATTGCGGTGTCGAAAGATAGTTCAGAATAAGGGATGTCAAATAGAACATTTAAAACACAAGAATTTTATGTAATTTAGTTTTGTGAATACACTATACATCGTCTAAAAAATGTGTGAACAGCCTCTGTATATATATATATATATATATATATATATATACACTGCTGCCCACCTAAATTGCAACACCAAGAAAGACAAGAGATATCACAACAAAATTTATTTTGTAGATAACATGTTGACCAAGTATCAAATGATTAAATTTATAGACATCTGTGAAGTGTGGTTCCTGCCAAAATCAGTAGCCAGATTAGCCGCCATTGTTGAAGATCACCGCTGCCACACGCCTCGGCATTGATTCAAAGAGACTTTGGATGAGTTCTTGGGGTACAGCAGACCAAGAAGCTTTCACACGTTGCCAAAGTTGATCTGCTGTGGCAGCTGGGGATGGAATCTGGCTCAATCGTAGAGCAACCATGGACCACATGTTTTCTATCGGCGAAAGATCCGGAGAGCGAGGCAGCCAGGGAAGCAATGCAATCTGGCGATTGGCGAAGAACCGTTGGACAATGCGTGCCACGTGTGGTCGCGCATTATCCTGTTGAAATATGGCTGTGGGAAAGCCCTGAAGGTAAGGAAGGACAACTGGCTCGAACACCTCGGAGATGTAGCACTGGCTGTTTAACACTAGAACCGCGGAGCAGGTCAATTTGACCCAAAATGATGTTCAATTTATCACCACGCGAAAAGTATCGATTGAAAAAACAATTCCTTTTATGACTTTTAATATTTTAAGGTGAACAACAATTTACCAAATTTAAAAATTCGTAACATAAATATTTTTCCGATTATTAACACTTATACCTAGAACCGCGGAGCGGGTCAATTTGACCCGTACGAAATGTTAATGCACAAATAACAAAAAACAGATGCAATTTCTCGAACTGTAACTGCAAAATACTTCTACCCCACCCTAGAATTCCTTAAATGGACTGTACCAGAAGGGGGAATAGTGAAGGTTTTTCAGTCAAGGTCATTATATTAGGTTTGAAACACGAACTACGTTGGAATGCAGTGAAAAATTACTGCGAATATTTAGAAAACTTTCTGAAGTTTTAATTCTGTAATTATTATATGTATAAAAACTATGTCACAACGCCGTAATCTTGCTGTTCAGGAAGCGTTAGAATATTTAAAACAATTATCTGAAAAGGATTCAGAAGGTTCGGAAAAAGAAGGTTTCTCAAGATTCGATTTTGAGTAGTGAGGATGAATACCTGCCTGCTGATGAATAAAATTTGGATTCGGATGAAGAAAATTAAAGTGAAGATGACTCTGGCAATGCTCTAACAATCCCTGGTCCTTCTCATCGCAATACTGATGATAATTTATCTGATAAAAATAAAAATCAAACTTTCCAAGAAAAGATACACACACGCAAAGAAATTTGAAAAAATCGACAATAACATTCAAAGTTGGAAATAATGAAGATGGCAAAGATGGGACAATTTGGAATGCCGCTCAATTAGGAACAAACGAAGAGGAAGAAAATCAAAGTGTAATATTTTGAAAGAAGTACGGGGGCCCAACACCACATGCTAAACGCAATGTTATCGACAACAGTCCTTCAAGTGCTTGGAGACTTTTTATAGATGAATGGATATTGAAACACATAAAGAAATGTTCTGAAGATAAAGCTCATCGGCAGATTCAGGAAGGAGAATGGAATATAACATTAGAAGAAATAGATGCTTTTATATAAATTTTATATGCACGTGGTATATATTGTGCAAAAGGACTTGAACTGGATAGCTTGTGGTCAAAGAACTGAGGACCATCATTTTTCTAAAATACAATGTCAAGAGACTAATTTCGGGAAATAATGGGATTTTTACGCTTCTACATAAAATCAACAAGATCAAAGCGTATAGAGACAGACAAATTTGCCCTTATTTCGGATATCGGGAATCGTTTCAGGGAAAATTGAAAGACTAACTATACACCAGGTCCTAATGTAACTCTAGATGAACAGTTATTTCCTACAAAAGCTAGGTGTAGGTTTATCCAATACATGCCAAACAAACCAGATAAGTGTGGAATCAAGTTCTGGTTGGCTGCAGATTTGACTCAAAATATCTGAGAAATGGATTCCCGTATGTTGGAAAAGATAACCAAAGTCCATCCAACGTTTCTCTTTCTGAACATGTAGTGCTGCGACTAATAAGTCAATATGAGAACAAAGGTAGAAATGTCACTACGAACAACTATTTCACGACACTGAAGCTTGCAGAGACATTGAAATCCGAAAACACCAGCCTTGTAGGAACTGTAAAACGCTCAAGAAGAGAAATACTAGTCTCTGTAAAAATCTTAAAATTCACATTGTATTCGACTACGGTACTAACCCATAAAGACATGAGTCTAACTGTTTATCAAGGTAAAAAAGATAAAAACGTTTTGTTGCTAAGTAGTCTCCATCCAAATGTAGAAATTGCAGATAACCCCAAAAAACTATCCGATACAATCGCTTTCTACAACGCAACTAAATACGGTGTGGACGTGATTGAACAAATGGCAAGGAAATTTACAGTCAAGTCTGCTTCACGTAGGTGGCCGGTGCAGGTTTCTTTGTAATATTTTGGACCTTGCTGCAATCAATGCCTGGGTTTTATATAAAGCTATAACTGGAAAATCTATTAGTAGACCGCAATTCATTCAAGACTTGGTTGAACAAATGCGAGAAAAGTTTGTTCTCTTCCGGCATAAAAAGGTGGCAAAAAGAGCATATGAAGCAACCAATGAAAACGACGGACAACCAAAAATTAAGCGTAAACGAGTCCGATGCCACATTTCGAAATGTGAAAATAAAACTCTAGATATCTGTTCAAAATGTAAAGCACCCATCTGTGGAAAATGTACAAACTTATTAATCAGTTTTGTACAAATTGCATACAGTAAATTGGATTTTATAATCTGTAAAACTAAGTAGTGATAAAATTTTTAGTAACTGATAAAATTTTTAATTTTAAATTTTTTGAAATTATGTCTAAACATATTAAAAAGAGATACTCTGTTTTTCCATTGAAATTAGGAAATTCATGTCATATTTTTTTAAAGAGACATGTTATTATACTCAAGGACATAAAATTTTAATTAATACGATTTTGTAAAAATTAAGTTAATTCCTCTTGATTTATATAAATTATTTAATGTAAATTCTGAGAAATATTGATTATTATTTAAAAAATAAAATGTTTTAGTTAAATAAATTAAGCGCTTGTGCATATTTTATAAGTTTACAATCTAGGGTCAATTTGACCCGCTCCGCGGTTCTAGGTATATCGAAAGTCCCGCGGTTCTAGTGCTAAAGAACCGGCAATGCGTACTAAAGGTGTGCGAGAGTGATATCCAATACCGCCCCATACCATAATACCCGGTGCAGGACCAGTGTGGCGGTGCATAACGCAGCTGTTCAGTATCCCGTTTTCACGGTGTCTCCAGACTCGAATGCGACCATCGTGGTGTTGCAGACAGAAGCGTGACTCGTCAGTAAAGACAATTTCATCCCATTCTGCCGTCCACATTCTTCTGTCATCGCACCATTGGCGGCGGAGACGTCTGTGGTTCTGCGTCAAGGGTAGACAAAGCAATGGACGTCTTGCGGATAGACCACTCTGCTGTAAACAGCGTCGAATGGTACGCGCAGACACTGGATGATGCGTTACAGACTGCATGTGCTGTGCTATGGTTCGTGATGTGACTGAGCGATCCATCACTGCCATGCGCACAATTTGCCTGTCATCAAGTGAAGTGGTGCGCTGAGGTGGATGCGATCAAACACGCCGGTCCGTCGTACCCTCCTGCATCCAACGGTCACATATCCGCATTACAATCGTTTGGTTTCGTCCAACACGACTACCGATTTCCCTGAAAGATAATCCACAATCTCGGTAGGCCATTATCCTTCCTCTGTCGAACTCGGATACTTGATCAAAAGATGATCGTTGTTTTCGACGAGGCATAATTGATCGTTTTTTTTTAAAAAACCACAAGAAAAACACAATTGCCGAATTTGAAATCGT
Source organism: Dolomedes plantarius (assembly GCA_907164885.2). Classification (NCBI taxonomy): domain Eukaryota; kingdom Metazoa; phylum Arthropoda; class Arachnida; order Araneae; family Dolomedidae; genus Dolomedes; species Dolomedes plantarius. Next base: position 92,485,267 of record OU015494.1, on the reverse strand, counting down.
CGAAATCTCCAAGCCTTAAATAGCGCTTTGAAGTGGCGCCACAGGCGCGCGTGATGTGCGTCTGCGCTGAAATTCTAATCATTTGCATATCTCACCACCGCTAATGCATGTTGTAAATTTCATGTTATTTGCATGTTTCCTTCAGGGTGTTGCATTTACAGTGGCCAGCAGTGTATATATATATATATATATATATATATATATATATATATATATATATATATATATAATATTTTTATATACACTATCTACGAATAAGCCTTTGGATACCCATGCAAATGACGATATCTGCAGTCCTGATATACGTCACGTCGTCCACCGTTAAATACCGTGTAGGAAACAACATTGGCATTAGTCGCATGCAAGATGCCACGAAGGGCAGAGCTATCTGATTTTGAGAAAGGTCTAATTCTTAGATATCAACGAAATGACCAATCGTTAATGGATATAACTAGTGAGCTGAATTTCCCAAAATCGACAGTGGCCTATGTGATTCAGAAGTGGAAGTTGAGCAGGGATCCTCGAAATGTGCCCCGAGTCGGCAGGTCCCCGCAACTGGGAGATAGAGACCGACAGGTGCTGTCCACAGAAATGTGAAACAATAGCACCCAACCAATGTGCCCCATACTGCAAAAGTTTCAACAGGCATCCTCGTTTCGATGAATACCATCCGTAAGGAAGCACATCTGTTTGGTTTCATCGTCATGCTGCCGTCCATAAGCATTTGAAAACAAAGTCCAACCGCGCTGCTTTGTTAATGTGATTCAAACCACGTTTGACGGAGCTGAAATTATGGTCTGGAGGTGATTATCTTGGTATGGACTGGGACTCTTGGTCCTTGTTCATGTAGCGTTCTCGAGCTTGGTAAAACGAGTCTTGAAATACTAAAATCTTTTATTTTTACAACTATGGACACGGCGTCACTTGAACGCAAACTTAAAATCCATAACATTTGGTTGAACGAAAGGAAAATTTGAAGTCCCACTTGGTTCAATAGCAGCTGGGTTACGTCCTTACGAGGCTTGGTCGTCAATAGTCTAGCGAACAGAACTGGTGTACTTCGACACTGGTGCAGCTTGGGAGAATTCTATTCCAACTGAAGAAGTGCTCTCGCTGGTTCTTCCTCGTTTTTAATGAGGAGGACGAAGCGTTTCCAATCGATGTCATTCCTGCTGACCGTAGAAATTTGAATTTTCGCCCTTGCGCTTCAAAAGTCCTAATTCATGGTAATTTCAACGCTAACGCCTGCTGCACTATTTTGGATCACAGTGTGCGTCCTACGTTGTGGCAGTTTTATGGGTTGGACCCATGTTACTTCCAAGATGAAAACGCCAGCTGTCATGTTGTGAGGTCCACCATGGATTGTTATGGAGACAATGGGGTAAACCGAATGGAATGGCCTGCCCAGAGCCCAGACATGAACCCTATCGAGAACCTCTGGGATGAGTTGGATCACTGAATTAAGGGGTGTAACAACCGTCCGAAATCGGTAATGGAACTTACATGTCAGCTCCAAGACGAGTGGAAGAAAATACCACTAGCCGTCATTCAAGGACTAGCGGAAAGCAAGCCCCGGAGGGTTAAGGCTGTAATTGCCTCTCGAGAAGGCTCTACCAATTATTGAATATGAATAAATTTTTCTCTGTTTTTTTATCACAGGTATCTAAATACTTATTGGTTGATAGTGCATGGAAGAAAGCTGTGGCAACACCGAGCAATGAATCAGAAGCTTTCCCGCCTGACGGAGAGCTTCGGCGTTCTACGCTGAATGCACGACGAGAGAGAGTAAAAGACGCCGCGAAAGAAAGAGGTTATGAATAATAACGTGGTAGCAGACGAATACCGTAAAGGCGTAAAATGGTGTTTAATTTATGTTAATTTTAATTGTTTTTATGTCCTGTGACTCGTCGATAATAAATCAATGTTAATGTAAACAGATGTGTTCGATATTCAACGAAGAACAATTCACACACACACACACACACACACACACATATATATATATATATATATATATATATATATATATATATATATATATATATATATCCAGTGGACGCTCGTTAATTCGAACTCGAAGATTCTCAGAAATAAGTTCGAATTATCCGATGTTAACAGAAAATATATAACTTTAAAAGTGTATCACTGAAGGAGAAAAATCTCCTAGTATGTATAACCCCAGAAAACATATTATACTATGTTATCTAAAATTAAACGTATTAAAAAGCAATACAGATTTACCTTAATCATAAAATGAAGCAGAAGGTATGCAGCGGAAAGTAAACTTTAATTAAAAATATGAATTACACTTTTGGGAAAAACGGTAAAATTGATGTTGGTTTTGTTTATGATGTTTACATTGTTCAGCCAGCTTCTAGATTTGAAGTAAACATTTCAATTCATTTTCAGAGGAAGGTTCCATCTGAATAAATGCTTTCAGAGTTTTAATAGAATCCATTATGACTTGATAATTAGGACGCTTAACAGTCTCTGCATTCTCATCTGATTTCGATAAGGTCTCTTTTATTTCATCTTCTCGGATAGTTTTTATTATGTCGTCATCGTTCAGTTTTCCACAGACTTCCACGTCTTAATCTACCCTTACATATTCAGAAAAAGTAACGTTATCACCGTTAATTTTTTTGTATTGAGATCTTCTTTTTCAAATCTGTATCAATATCGTCACATTCTTCGATATGATTGTTCTCTTCGGCGTGCATGAATTTAGCATGACGAAAGCAATTAATAATTGTGCTTTCTTTAACATCATCGCATGCGGCGTATTATATATAGATCATTTATAGCTGTCAGCATAGTAATGTCGTAATTTTCACCACAATCTAAACAAAAATACAATAGCCACCAACGTTTAGCGGAATTGCAATAGTCTAGGAATGCATCTATGTGCCTCTTTACACAGAAAAGAAATACAAATGATTTTGACACACAAAATAATAAATACAGCGTGTATTTTCTCCTTAAACGAGGAAAAAGAAATTTAATTTGTGAAATTTTTAGTTCGAATTAACCGAAGTGATAAAAATTTAGTTCGAATTAATGAGATATTTTTAACATTAATCCCAATACAAGCTTTTGGGGGCCTTTGGATTAGTTCGAATTAACCGAAGGTTCGAATTAACCGAGTTCGAATTAACTAGAGTCCACTGTATAAACAAAAACATAGGTTTTTTTTCATAGTTTTGCGAAGGTTGTAGACTAGAGTTAAACAATGTATTTTGGTTTATAATGCTGATAGTTTTCAAAAAAATATTTGTGATCTGCAAATTTATATGTGCAGTCCTTTCTCTATCTTTTGCTTTTTTAAGAGAAAAATTGTGTATAAACTCATCACTTTTCGTTTATGTTGTCATTATAGTTTTTCTAATCCGTAGTGTCAGAAATATGTTATTTATATATATATATATATATATATATATATATATATATATATATTTAAAGAGACAGAGAGAGACTTAAAATTGATTAAAACACGACCATTTTATTGACGAAGCAAAATACATTACCCTATCCGTATTTATGTCCGTGTATTCGGGGATATATAATTTTTTTGAAAACGTCATATAATCTATAAAATGTATTCAGTGACCTTTTTTTTGTTGCACTGCATTAATACACTACATAATTCTTTAATATAATTTTAAAAAGTGGTTTTGAGATTTTTGAAAGTAAAAGACAAGTCCGACACATTTTCTTTCCTAGAAAAGTTTTGTTTCGTAAAAAGTAGATTATTGTGTTTTAAACGGAAAACTTTGAAAAGGCATAGTTATAAATGGAAAAATGTTGTAGTATATTCAGAGAATATAATACCATTGTAAAATAATACTAAATTACTTGAAAACATAACTGAAATTACGTTTCGCCGCTTTTAACATGAAATGACCTTGTTCATTTTCATGTAGAAAATGAAACTTCTAAATAAATGTTGTAAAATATCATATGCCTTGACTGATGTTAAAAAGAAAGCATAATTTATTACCATTCGTGAATATTTCACTCTGTGTATAAGGTTCATATGTATTAACTGTCTTCCCCCCTTTCCGAAAGCAAGACCCCCATATTAAAGTTATATTGAGAGAAAATATCCACATTATGTCATAGTCGTTTCTTCATTTTATGGAATAGATGTAAAAAAGGAAGAAATTGATTTTCCACTCTGTTAAATCAGGTTCTCCTATCGAAATCTTATACTGTGATAAATGGATAACACTTTAAGAAATAAATATCATATAAGTATACGCATTCCGGAAACTGATTTCCAAATGGACAGTTTCGGCAAGGAAGCATAATATTGCAGTGTTAGAATATAGATTTTGAACAAAACAATTTTTTATTGAATGTAAATAAACTCATATCTCAGGAAATCATAAAATACCAAACTTAAACTATTAAAAAGAAAATATATCTGGGGTGGAATTTTTCAGGAAGTATTTGTTTACTCGCCGTTTCAGGGGAAATTTCTCAGTGTTTTGTACAGCTAGTGCACAAATAGTACAACAGCAAATAGTTGAGTCTGATCTTATCATAATACTAGGCTTACAAACTACGAAGTTTGAACTGAGGTACAAAAGTTTGTCTCACGGGGGGTATTTTTTACAACTTGAATTTAGCTTTTAAGATTCTCTAATAATTAAATTTAAATATAAAAACTCGTTCCATAATATATTGGCAGGTTGACATAAAAAACAAAATTTATATATTTTAATACTTTTGTGTTATGGTTTTGGTAAAAGACAAATTTAGGCATTTCTAGTTTTTGTTGGACTCAAGGCAGCCTTATGGTAGCGCACTGGCTTTCGGTGCTGAGCGTACTCAGATCGAATCCCAACACTGACGATTAAATACCTCTGTGTTTAGGCTATGGGCACGTTAAATCCGTAGATCGGAAAGTCCCTCTATGAGGTCAGAGATGGTGGAAGCGGGTGGGAGAGGGTACGATCCCCACAGATATCGCCTCTGAGGGTTCTCGGCCAAAATTGATGTGGCAAGTAACTAAGACGGACTCCGACCCTTGTGGTGCTATATAAACCGGAGCTGAACACTTCAGCCAGAAGCCTACATGGACCTGGTCTGGACCTTCCACCCAAGGTTCGTTAGAAGCAACAACAACAACAACATAGTTTTTGTTATGAGCACATCGTGATAGTGTAATATATATGATGTCTATATCTCAAAGTGTTGAAAAATAATGCAAAACTGTGTATGATTACGACAAAATAGCAATTAAATTTTCAGTGCTCATGACTTTTATATTCTTTTCATGAATTCCTGAGATCCTAGAGTGCCAGAATTGAGAAAATTAAGACTTAAAAACTAGTGAAATTTGACATAAATTCAAATTATGCTGAAAGATTTCAACGTTTTCTTTTTGCTTCCCTCTAGGAAAACTTATCATTGTCTTACTTATTCAAAGACTTGTATCCTTCTCAATATAATTTGAATTTTTGGTTTTTTACTGACCATAAGTTTCTTCATTTCTTGCAGTACTAACGGTCTAGTCAATGACAGTAGATCTGTTCTTTATAATCCATCTGCTTGGAAATCTTTATGTATTCACCTTCTTATTTGAAATTTTACTGTTCTTATTTAGGATAACTGTACGTTATTTCATTACATTTCCCTGTTATCCTTCATGTTTCTCCTTCTTTTGTTTTTTCCTTCCTTGTATATTGTTTTACTTTTTTAGGGGATTTTTCATTTTTCTTTTTATTTTCTCTTTATTAAGTTCGCCATATTTTTCACCACATTTTTTCTCCATGATGTTCTCTTTTTTCCCTAATTATGTGAAGTTTCTTCATTTTCGACTTATTTTTTTCTGTTGTAGAAAGAGGCAATGATATATCTCCCCGCTGTGAGCCACTTCAGTAATGTCCGTGTATCGTTCTTGATGAAAAAGGAAGTATCTAAAGACTTTTAAATTCGAATGACAAACCTTTATATTTCTCAGAGGTTATTTTAGAGTGGTTACTGTTATAAGATAGATATTTATTTGAAATAAAGAAGAAAAACTTACGGTTATTTTTTTCAAAATTTCTGAAACCAAACTATAAACTTCTGATCAATAACAGAAAAACACAGCTTCTTTTTATCCACAATGAAGAACAAAATGTGGGCAACTAGCTTCAAATTAATGAATAGCTCTAATCAGGCGGAGAAGGATCAGGTGTGATTGCCTCTATGGACATCTCAGAAAAGCATTTGTGACATGTCCATAGAGACAATCACACCTAGTGATACTGAGCCTACCCCAAACTATTTAATTGATTCGTAACTATTTACCACCCTTTTATTCTTTTATTGGAGATATTGAGAAGCTGAGAAGCTGTGTGTTCGTGCCGTGCGTTTTCCACAAGTTTCATATAAGTTCTATTTAGTAAGTTGATGACTGCTGCTGCTTGTAAAAATAGTCTTTACAAAACTTTTAATTTACAATATTAAAACTTTCTCGTTAAATATTACCTTTTGCGAAATCAATCATAAAGAAAAGCCTGAAATGTAGTTTGCATTTCCAAGTAATTACATGACATCATGAAGCTGTTCAAGTTACGAAGATGAAATAAAGTGTAGAAAGTTCGTTTAAAACTATTTTGTGTGCTTGCGTTCCAAATCATCTGTAATCTAATTGCATGCTTTCTTGGGAATTAAGCTCAAGAGAGCGATATATGTTCGTAAACTAATTATGTGATTCCTGAAAGTGGTTTCCGTCTGCTTAATTCCAACCGCAAATTTCACGTTTAAAAGACGCAAGACTGAATGTGCGTGATTCATTAATTGATGTTTCTTTACATATTAAATTAATATATTTGCATTATCCTTCACTTCAATCATGAACACATATATCAGCTTTATGAAATTAAAAACAATCTATGTTTTGCAGAATACATATACTTATTTATACAGTACTTTCTCTATTTCAACAAATCTTTTGATAATACCCTCATATCTATAACTTTCTCTTCGAAATATTAAATTCATGCGATGTAATATTTAAAAATATTAGAAGAAATTATAATTGAAATTATAAAACTGATGTCCGCAGTTTATTTTCAAATAATATATAGTCCCATTCCTTTTTCAAAGATTATAAAAAAGAAAATTGAGAAATTCAGACAAGTAAAACTGATTATGTGTTCTTTGGTAAATAACAGACAATTTGAACTTGAGACTATTTAGTCCAGTCAAATCATCACCGAAGGTGCCTGTTTCAGAAAAAAAATAGAAGTTTTTTTTGCACCCGTTCTAGATGTTTTGTGGGGTGCTGAATCCGAATTTCAACTTTGCCCCATCCCACGGATATGGCTTCACAACGAAAATCGTAAAAAACCTCAAAATTTTCAACCTTTTTTCAGTTTTTTGCCAAAAAGTCATAAAACTATGTAGTTTTCGAGGTAATCTGTAAAATACAAAATAAAGTACATTAAATTTCCTATATAAAGCCCCCTTCAATTTTATTTTTTGGTTGAACGGTTTGGCCGCTAGAGCGCGCTGAAAAAAGGCCAAAATTTCCTACTTTGTGGAAAACCCAGTTTTCTCGTTAGTTTATCGCTTGTAACTCAAACACTATGCTTGTAATTACAAAAAACTTAGATTCTTCTAAAACTACATTAAGTTCTCTACAAATTTCTTACCTTAATGACTTATTTTGGCCAAACCGTGAAGCCGCTAGAGCACGTTGAAATTTATGTCATATTACGTGAAACCACTAAGTCAAGAGTCCTTCACCCTAAATTCAGCAGAGACCTATATTTTCACTATTTACTTATTAAAAACTACTTATTTTGTTTTTATAATTAATAATTAATATAATTACTTATTAATTAAACATCAATTTTATTATGTACTAATTGTTAATTATATATTAACTTAACCGTTGTTGTAGATGTTGGTATGTGGTGTTTAAGGGGGAATGTCATCCATTAAATTTGGTATGTAGTTAAGACTATGCAAACAGTTCCCGGTCAAACAGTTCCCATCAACCCAACCACTCTGTTTCAAAGAACGATCATTGCCAAAGAGTCAGAGGAAGAATTGAAAGAATTCCTGAAGTACGAGCTGAGTCCTTACCCATTATCTTTGTTTGATGAGAGTTGCATGAGGAAGGGAACTAAGTCACCTCTCTACAAAGCCTTCAAACCTATAGAAAACACAGTTCTGGAAAAGTGCACATTTGTCATTGATGGTGGGTTTTAAATGTACCGTATAGTGTGGCCAACTGGCGTGCGCTTTTCAGGCATTTGTGACAGATATATTTCATACGTTTTGTCCAAATACAAGACAAGTTCCCAAATAGTTTTTGGTGGTTATTCAGACTGTGAGAAAAGCACGAAATACGTGGAGCGCTTGAGAAGGTCAAACAAAAAGCACACCACAGAAATTTTATTCACTGACACAATGGTTCCCACTGTATCACAGGAGAAATGTCTCTCCAATTCAAAAAACAAGAGTCGATTTATAGACATGCTTATCTCACAATTTGATGAAGCAAACATTGTCTGCAACCAAGCACAAGAAGATGCAGATAGACTGATAGTAGTCACAGCTATAATCCTGGCATCTGAGTGTGAAACAGTGGCTGTAGTGGGAGAGGATATCGACCTTCTTGTCACAATGGTTGGACTCTGTACTCCTTCCAATGTATACTTTCTGAAGCCAGGAAAAGGAAGCACATGCAATACCATTTACCACCCGCCAAGTGTGATAGACACATTCACATATTCTTTTTTTACACACCCTGAGCGGTTGTGATACGACGTCAGCTTTATATAACCAGGACAAAGTGTGTGAAAACGGTGAAGAAGAACCCAGACCTTGGACTTCCCATCAACATATTTAAAGATCCTCGGGCTGATCTAGATGCATTTGTGAATGGAGGAGTACATTTTCTCCTTGTTCTCTATGGGTTCGGCAAACAAATGACCTCCTTAAACAAATTGTCACATAGACTATACATAACATCTGCGTTCAAGGTGACATCTAACATCACCATTCTCCCCCCAACAGAGGCTTCAGAACGGCAGCACTCACTGGGGGTCAACCTCCAATTTCAGGCGTGGCTGGGCTTCGTGAAAGATCCTACAAAGTTGGAGTGGATGAAGAACGGATATGGACTTTAGCCCATCACCATCCTCGAGCCACCTGTACTTGACAAACTGATACAGCTCATTTCCTGCAAATGCAAGATAGACTGCAAATGGTATTGTGGATGTAAGAAGGCTGGCCTATATTGTGCTCCCGGCTTTGCCAAATCTGTGAAGGAAATTGTAGCAACATGGAAAAATATTTCGCTGATGGTGACCAGGATTTGGACGAAGTGGACGACATACCTCAAACCCAACACCTTTCGACAGAACAAGGAAATTTTCATTTCTGTACAAATTTGAAATCGTCACATCTCTAGTACCTTTTATTTGATTAATTCTCATGCAGCTTCCCTAAAACTATCATGTTTCCTTTCATTTTTCAGATGAAAAACCTATCAGTGAGCCCGCATCAGTGAGCCCATATACAAAGCAGTGGGTGCAGATGAAAGAGGTATACAATATTAAATTCATTGCATTCATACTAAAAAATGCAACTATTCATTCTGTAGTATCATTGCTAATAATGTCGTGTTCCCTCTTCATATTTCAAAAGAGCAACCAGGACCTTCAACCGCTAAGCGTCGTAGATTGCAGCTGTACATCTCTTTTTTTATTTACCTACCTATATTAATGATGATAATTAATATGAAAATTTATAATAAATTGTTTTTGTGAAACTTTTTATTTAAGTATTTTGTGTCTGAATACCCAAATATACTCTGGACAAAAAGTTGAAATAATTAATAAGTAGTATTTAAATTTATATATAATTAATAAGTAATTACATTAATTATTAATTATAAAGACCAAATAAATAGTTTTTAATAAGTGAATAGTGTTAATATAGGTCTCTGCTGAATTTAGGGTGAAGGGATCTTGACTTAGTGGTTTCGCGTAATATGACATAAATTTCAACGCGCTCTAGTGGCTACACGGTTTGGCCAAAAAAAGGGATTAAGGTATGCAATTTGTAGAGAATTTAATGCAGTATTAGCAGCATTCAAGAGTTTTGTAATTACAAGCATAGTTTTTGAGTTACAAGCGAAAAATTAACGAGAAAACTGGATTTTCCACAAGTAGGAAATTTTGGCCTTATTTCAGCGCGCTCTAGCGGCCAAACCGTTCAACCAAAAAAATAAAATTGAGTGGTGCTGATTGTAGAAATTTCAATGTGCTTTATTTTGTATATGGATTCTACCTCAAAAAGTGCATAATTTTATGACTTTTTGGCAGAAAACTGAAAAAGGTCGAAAATTTTGAGGTTTTTTGCGATTTTTGTTGTGAAGTCATACCCGTGGGATGGAGCAAAGTTGAAATTCGGATTCAGAACCCCAAAATACATCTAGAACGAGTGAGAAAAAACTTCTATATGTTTTTCTGGCCAAACAACCGTTTGACTGGACTAATTCTCAATTCAACAATGAGAATAGTTTCAGTTATATGTTTCTTGAGATTACCTTCAAACAATAAATTTCAATTTTGAAAAAATAAAGTATACGATTCTCAATGACATCGGAACAGTTTTTTTTCGAAGTGTTTAGAGGAGTTTGTTTCATTAAGGCTCATATAGATTAAGACTGTACTCAATTAAATGAACTCAAAATTTCTTCAAACTTAAAAAAAAAAAAATCTGTTCCACTTGAGTAGCAGTAATTGTATTTAAGACAAATTCTTACAACAAAAAGGTAAGATATGTTTACATGGAAAACTTCCTGAAAATTAGGTTCAATCATTCATGAAAAATAAATTGCCAGCAAATAGTTCAACTCGAATTTGGAGATAAAAATTTTCAGGTGAAAATAAAGGGTTCCGACCTATATCCGTTACAACCCCCTTAACTTCTAAACGGCGACAGCTTAGGCCATAAAGTTGGTGTCTAGGTATAGTAAAATGGTTATGCGCTACTCGAGGAGACAACTTACGTCGCCATCTATCGGGAAATTTTGGAATTAATGTTTTTATCTCAAAAACGGTACGAGATACGTTAAAAAAGTCAATTACAAAGTTGTTCAGCATCATCGATTTAGTACGAAAAGATATCTTGCGCACATTAATACTCAAAACATAATGTAATAAATGAACATTTTTTTGGTCGTTATTTTCAAAACTATGGCATCATGGAAGCGAATCTAGAAAAGACCACCTCAAAGACTAAATACCAGCTTGTGTTGTGGCGCAGGGGAAACGCGGACGATTTGCTTTCGTGAGGACCATGTTTCTGTCCCCACCAGTTGCGAGTTTTACTGAATGCCTCTACAAACTATGAAAATTTTCTGGACTATGAAAACTTTAAACAATGATGTCTGTTTTAAAATCACACGGATATCATGTATTATGCAAATGAGGATGGAACGTCATATCTGTTCACCAGAGACTCGTTTAGTAAAATGAATGTTTTTGCTGGGTCGTACGTTAAAGTTGAGGGTTATGGCAAAATTTGGCATTACAGAGTATTGCAAGATGTTGTTAATTTACGTTGAATGTGGGCGTAAGGCAAATCAACTGCAAGGCTGTATCGTAAACATTTTCCCGCAGGCCCGCATCCTACACCACAGACCATCGTAAAAGTTGTAAAACGTATAAGGGAGACGGGCTGCGTGGCCAGCCGACCTTAAGTTCATAGACCTGGTAACGTAGGATGGAAAGTGGAACCGGGATATGTACTAGTATACGCTCTCGCCCATCCTCAGAGCAGCACTAAAATGATCAGTGACAATTGTGGCCTCTCGAAAAGCCGCGTTTGGAAAATCCTCAATGATTTAGGTGCTCATCCATACCGATCCACACCCGCCCAGGGATTGCTGTCAAGAGATGCTGAGAGACGTTACACGTGGTGCAACTTTGTGATGTGATAAATAAATTAGAGGTCCACCCAAAATTCCTAGCAGACATAATGTGGACAGATGAGGCATGTTTCTTGAGTAACGGAATGTGGAATAGACAGAACTTCATACCTGGTCGATGGAAAATCCGAGATATGCTGTCGAATTTCAACATTAAGTACGCTGGTCGGTAAATGTTTGGTGCGGAATTTTTTATGACAGGCTCTTAGCATACATGTAAAACATGTACGTCAACAATTCTTATAATTCTTCTATTATATATATTTAAATAGCAGAGTAAAAACTGTGTAGGAAAAGCTATGTTTTTTAAAAAAAGGTATACTTTAAAACCATTAAAGATGCTCAAAATAATGTATAGACGACAAGCCTTTAAACAATAACATAAAAGTATTTATTCATTTGAAAAATTAGTTAAAATTAGTTAAAAACAACAATGTCAATATCTTCATTTTTCACTAGTAACACTTGGTAATGTAAGCCGGGTTTTCACATTGAATCAATTTCTTAAAAAAAACAGTCTATATCCCATACTGTGATGGACTCTCGAAAAGGATTTAAATCTTGAAGTAATACAAAAATACCTTACTCTCAGCAGGCTTGATACAACATCTTGTTATCTTATAGGATCAGACACAGACTTCTTCGTGACAGAGCATTGATGACAGAGCAGCTTGATACTTGTTAATCGATCCTTGATAATACTCGATCATTGCTACTACATCCTTGATACTATATCCTTGATACTATCTGATGATACCCACTATCTCACCGATACTCCACTGAACGTGTTCACGGCTTATATACACGTGTCAATAGCTGATATTCAAATATCGGGTTGTAACTTCTACGAAATACACCATCTACTAGAGACTTTTATGTTTAATTATATGACGTACGGCAGTTTGCAAAACATGACGTAATCAAAAAAACTTGCGTCAGTGATTCGGCTTAGTTATGAATTGAATCGCTTTAACTTGAATCGGCTTAAAATGGAAATGCAAAATATGACGTCAAACTTCAGAAAGGCAAGTAATTAATGGACCTTTAAAGTAATTCTTAGTTCATATTGCTAACACAGGTTCACTGGACCAGAATTTTACGAGGGAATGTTAACAGGACAACAGTACTTGGAGCTTTTGCAGGATGTAATAACCGACTTTGTTGAGAATCTGTATGGTCCCAACATGACGGTGCCCCTCCGCATAAGACATCAAACGTTAAGCAGTACGTAATGGAGACATTCAAGAATCAAGTCACCGGGTATGGTGGTTTCGTAGAGTGGCCCCCGCGCCCACCTGACTTAACTCCATTAAACTTCTTCTCGTGGGGACGCATAAAAGGGCAGGTATATGGGACTCCTCCGCCAACATTTCAGGATCTTCGACGACGAATTACTGATGCTTGTGCCTCCGTAACACTTGCAATGTTACTCAATGTGCATCGAGAATTCCAGTCCAGAGTGCAATTGTGTATAGTGGCTAATGGACAGCATAGTATTTTCAGCAAGATAAATAAATGATCCTGAAGACAGGGAAGTGCCTCAGTTTCTTTCTTCCATTCTTTATGACATGACAAATTTCGAAATCATGACCAAACAAATGTTCATTTTCTACATTCTTTAATAAGTAATAATGTGCGCAAGGTGTCTTTTCTTACTAAATAGAGGATGCTGAACATCTCTGTAATTGACTTTTTTCCCGTATCTAGTACCGTTTTTGAGATAAATACGCTAATTCCAAAATTTACCAATATATGGCATTGCAAGTTGTCTCATAGAGTAGCGCATAACCCTTTTACTACAACCTCTGACAATAAAGTTCGGTGAATGAAGTCAGAACGGCCGATCTGGCAACATTGGCGAAATAAAACGGTGCACCTGCGTAGCGGTAGGTGTTGACCATCTGCCCCCACCGTTGTTCAGTTGAGCATCGTTTGTGTTCTGTGTAAGACTTGTTTTACAAAGTGCTTGTTTAGTGCGTTTGTTCCGTGTGACAAATCGTTACCCAGAATTTAGGGATGAGAAAAACGTGTTGTCGTCTTGTGCCACATCACTTGGATGACGATCACAAGCAGGCACGTTTAGAGGCTTCACAGGATTTTGTCGAAACGGCGGATGCGACACCAAACTTCTTGAACTGTATTGTCATTGAGGATGAGTCCTGGTGTCTCAGGTACGACCCTGAAACGAAACGGCAAAGCATGGATTGGCGTTCTCTTGCATCACCTCGTCGGAAAAGGGTCAGAGCAGAAAAATCACGCATCAAAACGATGGTCATCACCTTTTTTGATACTCAAGGCATTATCCACAAGGAATTTCTACCGGAGGAAACGACGATGAATGCTGAAGGGTACATTGAAATTTTGACCCGTTTCATGAAACGTCTACGCAGGATACGACCCCAGTACGCACAACAAGGGTCATGGTTTTTTGTTCACTACAATACTCGCCCTCACACAGCCAATATCGTCAAACAGCTCCTTGCAAAAAAGCGGATGGTGCAAATTGAACATCCACCATACTCGCCAGATCTCAATCCTCCAGACTTATACAAATTAATGTATTAGAGCCATGTACTTCAAAAGTAAATTTTAGATGCTAGTATAGCATATTTCCTATTCTCACAACTCAAACTCGCTTTGAAAGGAAAGAAATTTGACGATATTACTGACATCCCACGAAACGTGACGAGGCTTTTGAACTCCATCCCAAAAGAAGACTTCTTGCAAAGTTTCCAGAACATGTATAGCAGATGTCAGCGGTGCATAGTTATGGGAGGTGACTATTTCGAAGGACAGTAAGATAACTTTCGTTAATATTTCATCTACGTTAATGTTACAGGACTATTCACCGAACTTTATTGTCAGACCTTGTATAACTAGACACCAATTTTATGGCCTAAGCTGTCGCCGTTTAGAAGGTAAGGGGGGTGTAACGGATATAGGTGGGAACCCTGTATATTTCACAGTTGAATTTGTATAAAATAAAAAAATTAGTATTAATAAGAATTTCATAATATCTACAATAAAATCGTATTATTATTAGGTTTCATTTTTCAATATTACGTGTGATACAAATGTGATTTCTGTTTCTAAAAAAGCTAAAAGAAAATGACATTTAAATTTGTATTTTAAAAAAATAGTGAAGAAGTAATTAAAAATAAACGAATTGCTTTTGATAATAATAATAATCAGGAAATTATTTTATCATGTGCGCAATTTTCTGGTCATAAAATATTTTTGCATTTTTATAAATACTTTTTTGATATAAAAATAATAGTTAACTTGCCAGCTTTTACACATTTTAAAATATATATTTATAAATAATCCTAATTTTCAATTAGGAAATTTTATAAGAAAAAAGATTTAAGAGAAAGTTTATTTATACTTGTTCTTAGCATATAATAGAAAACACAGTGTTAGTTCATTTTTTTATATTTAATATAAAATAAATAATCAGAATAAATATGGTTGGCCGATTGAAAGCACTTCAATAATCCTTCGCTACTCTAACTAATATGACTGAGATCTACAGTTTAAAGCTGATTTCGAACAACTACGAACATTTATGGCAAGAGGTGACCTCAAACCCAAACTCAGTATCAAAGCCAGCATTAATGCCAGCATAATAGCCAATTGACCAGGCTCAATGTGATAAGGGATATTATTCTATTACAAGGTCAGGAAACGAATAAGCATATACTCTATGCACAGTTTACAAATTAATGTATTAGAGCCATGTACTTCAAAAGTAAATTTTAGATGCTAGTATAGCATATTTTAAATCGAATTAAATGCATACTTCGTGATGATATGACTGAAAAGGAGTACTGTGATCTGATTTGTTTGAATTACACACCTAAATATAAATCGCACTAAAGAAAAGAAATACAAAATGGACAGGCAAATATGGTTTAGTGTAGATTGTATAATATTAAGTTGATCGATTAGGCAAATAAGGGTCATGAAACGTTCTAGGTTACTTTTATATGGGCCATAAAAGGACGGGACAAGTTATACACTACCCTACAATAATGGACCAGACAGCAAGATGTGATGTATAAGGGAAAGAATACATGATTTAATAGGGGGATGGTCCCCCAGTTGCTGCAATTACACTAGCAACTCTTTTAGGCATACTTTCAACAAGGTTTTGATACACAGCTAAGGGTATTTGTGCCCATTCCTGCAGCAAGAATGTCGCCAGCTCAGCTCTCGATTTCGGACATCCGTCTCTTGGTCCATAAGCGTCTCTCTAACTCGTCCCAAAAATGTTCTATGGGGTTTAGGTCGGAACTCTGAGCAGGCCAGTGAAGACTTTTTACATAATATTTTGATACCACTGCTTGACAGAGGCTGCAACATGACATGGATTGTTGTCTTCCCGGAAGTAACATTCGTCCATTCCATAAAATTGTCAGAGCGTAGGAAGAACCTGATTGACCAAAATGTTCATGTATGCGTTGGCGTTCAGTTTACTAGGAAGAGCATGCGAAGGTCCTAGGCCATACCACGAAAATCACCCCCAAACAAGTACACCACCACCACCGAACTCGGGAGTTGTGATACACTTGGGTAACAGACGTTCACCTGGCATTCGTCAAATCCAAGCAGGCCCATCCGACTGAAAGAGCAGACTGGACTAATGTGACAGTGAAAGTATTGGTTTATGGTTAATTATTATTTTTAAATTAATTAATTATAGCTTTAGAAATTTGTGATTAATGATGAATAAAAAATGTGGTTAGTACATTGCCATAATTACATTAGAATTGTGTTGTGTACGTTCACGATTGAAAAAAACTCTGGTTTGAACTGACAGATTAATTTATTGATTAACACACATAATACTATACAATACACTCCTATCTAATATTTCATAATTCATCTACACATATTACTTACGAATTCATTCCTACTAAGTTAATTATATACTACACATATATTTAACTCATTAAATTATTATGATATCATCTTATACACATATCACTCATATTAACCTGGTTCAATTTACTGACATGATAATAAATCATAAATATCACTCGTATTAACCTGGCTCAATTTACAGACACGCTAATGATTCACCAATATTACTCATATTTACCTGGCTCAATTTACTGACATAATAATAATTCCACTCATTTATATATTTTAATGCAATCACGCCCTACTAGTTTAATTCTTAGTATTAACTATTCTTAATTGATTGAATCAGTGATTATGTACACCAATGTGAGAAAAGGGGAAGCATGATACCTTACTCGCTGATGCGAGATTGCAGGTGCGATGGTCCTTCGTCTGGGAATGGCATAATCTTGAGGCACAATGATTGTTCATATAAAGGTAATAGTTCGGCGTCGAACAACTATTATTGGCTGGCGGATCATACAGGATATGGAACTTCTCTTGCAACTGACGTCATCATTTCAGGGAGGAATTCCGTTGCATCATGGTTCATTCAACAATTGCCCGTTTTTTTACTTCAATGGTAGTACAATACTATTAAGCCATATAGCTGTCTCTTATCTATCAGATCACTTCATATATGACTCTACACCTATAGGTATTCAGTGTTTTTTTTTTGAGTAACCTCTTCGACTATCAGCCAAAATCTTGTTGATATCTCTCTTCATTCAGTTATTTCATCTCCATATCTTTCTCCTTCTAACTCTAGGGAACCTCCTCCAATGCTTTCCTATTGGCATTGGAGGACATATTGTCTCTACAATTTACCATCTGATTGGCCTGCGGTTTATCCTTAATATTTACTCCATCCACTGGGCTTCGTGGGCGTATCTCTCGTAGTGACCCCTCTCTCATCTTTCCGTGGACCCGGAATATTTTATAACCTGGCTCAGGGCAAAAGACTTTTGCTTGTGGGCTCCCCTTTTCTTACTGCCATAATTTTGCTCCTCTTTTTTTACCTTTTCTTATTATTCTCTACACAAACCGCCCTCTTGCATATTTATTTTATGTCCATATTCCTCTTGCATATTTATTTTATCTGTAAGTGCCTCTCTCTTCTCTATCTCCTTCTGTTATCTTTATAGCCCTCTTTACAATTGGCGCTTCTTAACTTTCCCACGTTTTACTCTCGTTTCCTTCAATTAGTTTATTCTTTGCACTTCCTTCTTCCAATATCTAATTCCGCTGACACAATGATGTTGTACTCTACGACAAGTAACAGGTCACGCACGATCACAGGATTTGCATAAAATCCGACATGCAGTCGGATTTTATGCAAATACGCTGGCGTCCGGTTCATTATTGTAGGGTAGTATTTATGTCTTCAAATTCTCTTCAAATTATTAACGCATGTAAAATTCCCTTTTATAGCCAAAGATAATGCCCTAGATGTTTTTGTCAAAAATTTACGAAGTAGAATCTCTTACAGTAACCATTAACATCTAAAATTTGTACCCACATCTCACTTTGCTTACAGAGGGCAAAAGTAATGGCACAACATATATATTTCTCCAACATATCTGTTTATTCTAGCAAATATACGCTACTATCTCGAGTAACAAAATTGCTATACTTTATCATTCCTTGCAGGTGGTTTTGATTTTAGATATACTAATGTTTTTTTAAGCAAAATTCTTAAAGCTGAATGCGAGCTTTAAACTTTTTGGTTCGATTGAAAAAAAGATGTAAAATCAAATTAAAGTAAGATACAGTGTGGATGCATATATTGTCATCTCCATCTGAATCATTTTTATTACTTAACACCTGAACTTATCTGCCTCTTTCAAGTTAATATTCCCTAAAATATCAAAGTCAAGCGGGGAAAAAATATAACACGTCATAAGTATTTGAAACTTTCCTGTAATGAGCCTTTAAATATAGATTAAACACTGAATGTAAGTGTTTTTACTTTTATTTATCTCTGCATCATAGGCGAATCATATACTGAATTTATCATTTTATCAAAGAAAAAAAATTATGTTAAATTCTAGATAGTAGTAATTACATGCAGTTACTTCACATAGATTATGGCATGGAAAATTTCAGTATTATATAAATTAAGCAAACGTTAAACTGTAAGAGAATCAATAAAAGATTCACTATTCTTCCCGAATTTCACAGACATTTAAAAAGTAAAAAAAAACATTCTATAACTCATTTTAGATATGACCATTCACAGATGCATAGCATATTTAAATGACTTATTCATAGCTTTAAAATTTGTTTCTAATGCTTAAACATGTAAAGACGCCAAGTTTAAGTGTATCAAAGAAAAGGAACTTGTGCGTTAGAAAGATCAAGTAAGTAAAATTATCGAATATTAATGTCACTTTCTTGTACTTCTTACCTCTTAATCTAAATAAGATACTTGCGAGATTTTAAAACTCAAAACATAAATTTGTGTATTCAATTTATATACTTGCACACAGCATACAATTTTATTTATAACACTAAGTTTTTCATAAAATTTCCTCTTAGCTCAATGATCCCGATATTCTTATTTTTATTCATGAAATATTTTATTTCCTGACACAAACTGCATATGGCTGTATATTGTCATTCTCTCTAGTATACCCAGAAGCTGAACGGATAACAAATACACTTTATGCTATTTTGTGTTTCGATATGCCTTGCATTTCTTTCAAATACTAGTGTTACATAAACGCAAATAAAGTATTTCTTTTCTGAGTGCATTTTTAGAAAATAAATCGGGAAATTATAATATTGTTTTAGGGCAAAATAAATATTAGAAGCTCTCATTTTAAAACAGAACATTCTTGAAACTTTTAAATAAACAGTATATGGATTTTTAGTTTTTTCCTTATTTTCAAAGTAATCTAAAAAACACATAAAAACTTACTGCTTTATTTGAAATTAAAAGTCATTTGTCATATGAATCATATTGAACAACAGAGTATATTGAATAATTCATAAGCAAGAGAATTTTAAATTTGGTATTTTTTCCTAATAAAGAGCAAAAAATTAACCTTCTCACATTTTATTATTTATACTAGTTTATTCTCCTAAACACAGTATATTAAAATTTGATATTTTATGATTCCATGCAACTGTTAACTTGGATTTTCATTCTGAAGTACGATTGTCATCTGTAAAAATGTGTTTTATATGATATGTTTGATTCACATACATAGAAAGTAAAGCATTTCCCTCAGTCTAACATAATTTTTTTTAATCCTTTTTTAGAGATTTCGAGGACAAATATTTATAATTTCGAGGAGTTCAGTAGGGAAAGTTCATCTAATAAGACTTGAATTGTGTTACAGTAGAAAACACATTTTTGGGGAAAAGATCATGACTTGGAGTAACTATCATTTTGAAAAAAAAATGAAAAATTTTAAACTGTTATTTAAACGTTCTATTGCTTGACATATGAATCAACCAAATTTCTGAATTAGGAAAATAAAATTTTACATTTGTTCAATGCATTATTATAACAGAGAATTTCTGTTACAGGACTGCCCTATTAAGGAGACTAATTTCTAGGTCTTATCCTTAAATTTGAAACTATGCTTTGCTCTGGCTACCTAACATGACGGCTTAAATGTGTTTGAAAAAGAACAGAATATCAAATCTTCTGGAAAAACTCTCGATTTGAATTAGTTGACATCATGCAAAGATGGGGCTAGATATAAACATTCGGATTCCTCGACACCGCCAGCAATGTGCACTCATTTCCCTCTCAAATTGGAACAACAAAACATCAATGTCCATATTATACATCCTTGAATACATCAGTTATCGCATGATACTCGAACAACCAAGATGCTGATCATCGGAGTCGGAATATTCTGAATCTTTCTTCGCCTTCATCTTATGCATTCATAAATAAACCTCTGACTTTCTGACTTGGAAAAGCGTGTCAAAAATTATGACCACAATAAACGAAGTAAAATTTGTATTTTAGTATGTTTAACGTACGTCAAATATAACTTTGTGCTAAACGTTTGTCTATATTATTATATATTGTGTCACGTACATACACATTACATATTTCAAAACGCTATATTTGCAGATTTTTAAATGCATGTATTCTTTATTAAAGTTTTTTTTTTATTTTTAAATATTAGGATAACTTTTATAATCATGTATTCACTATTGAAATGATGAACGTATATTATCTCTTTCACACATAGAATGCCTGATCACAATAATTACATTACAACCATTACAGTCCGATACAATCATATAATGCATACGTGGTTCATTATTTGCTCATTTTAGGATTTCTCTGTTTCATGAACAGTTATACTTCATAAATATGCTTTGTAAAAATATTATTTGAAACATAAGTGGAATTAAAAATTTTTGAGCAAAAAATTTGCCACACGGAGGAGTTAGGGTGGGTGTTCCAAATATCGCCCCTGTGCCTAATATCGCCTATTAGGGTTTCCAAAGTACGATTCGCACTATGTATGAGAAAATGCAGTAACTTCTTAGCTCTGGATTTGTACTAACAGTGGCACTAGCGACAACGCTCTTATCACTGACAACAGAAACTATATGGCGTCTGAAGTTGTTTTGGCAGTTGTCTTCGTCAACTTTGGCTCCAAAGAATCAGAATCCAGTGAATGACCAGATAGGTGCATCCAAATTTTAATTTTGCTTATACCATTTGAAAGTGCATTAAACAGAGAATCCACAGGTGATATTATTTTTGAAAAAAAACTGTGTTTTTAACTTCGTTCTTAGAATGTTTGTGTTGACTGTGTTGTGTTCCTAGTATCGCCTACCAAGCGATATTTGGAACAGCTACTTTAATTAAAAACTGAGTATTGCATTCTTGTTTTCTTTTTAATTTTATTTATTTTATTACACTTTCCGTTCTTTTTTGTTGGAAGCCTCTTGTCTAAGATGCCAAAGGAAATTAAAAATAGACAGACATGGAGTACGTCTTGTCTGCAGGCCGCATGTCAGGCAGTTCTGAAAAAAAGAAATGGGAACGTTTAAGGATTCCAAACAGTTTGGCATTCCGAGATCTACGATTCGGGAGTACATTAAAAAAGATGTGAATGAGAAAAACAATGGAACTGTGGAGGTTATAATAGTGGTGAAAAAGAAACTTGGGAGAAAACCTGTACTGACGGATGATTTAGAAAAGGAGCAAGTTAACTACTGCAAGGAAATGGAATCCAATTTTTTTGGTTTGACTCGAAACGATGTTAAGCAGATGGCCTACCAACTTGCCTTGAGAAATATTCTTCCCCACCCATCCTCTGAAAATCAAACTCAGCTGGTCGAAAGTGACTGAATTCGTTTGTGAAAAGGAACGCTTCCCAATTGACAATCAGAACTCCACAGTCATTATCAAGAGCTAGAATCCTAAAGTTCACTTAAGGAAACGAGAAATCCTTCTTCACAATTCTAAAAGCAGAACTTGAGAAAATTAAGTTCCACCCTACCAGAACTTTTAATGTTGACGAAATGTGCAAAACAGGTCAAAAATGTACAGGTCGTCCAAAGTAAAAATGTACAGGTGAGTTGCTCGAAAGGGAAATCAGCTGTATACAAAATGTCATCGGCAGAGAGGAGGAAGCTGGGGTCAGGAGTGGCTCATGTGTACCTCTTGCTTTCAGTGGAACCAGAAATATTGTGATGCAGGCAATGGAGAGCACAGGAAATATATATGTTCCTTCTGTTTGAATGATTAAGTGGCCAAAATAGATTTAAATTATTGGTATTACTACTGGTTAACTTTTCGACAATAGAATTTCTGTTCTTTGTCATGTTTTTTTATTTGAGTTCGTCTTCTTGCCGTTTTTCCTCTCTCCCCCCCCTCCCCCCCCCCTCATGCAACTCCAGCATTCATTCTTTCTCAGAAGGACTTTTTTAGCAACGCCTTTTAACAGGTACTTCTAATTTCGCCTGGTTAGTGGTAATAGAAAAAGAGATAGGCGATACTAGGAACCGCTCTGGGGTTCACTGGAAATTTCAATTTTTCGATTTAGCTGCATAACTTAAACTGGTACTGGTTTTAGAGCTGGTTGATCTCATGATACCAAAGTAAATAGTTCTTAGTGATGTTCTTTGAGTTTCCAGCCTAATCAGAAACTAAAAAGTGAATGAAATGTCGATCAAAACTTAGAGTAGGCGATATTTGGGACACCTACACTATATCTTACCTTCTCTAGTATTATCCATTTCAAAATAATAATTACTTTAACCTCTAAGTTTTAATTACGCCTGTTTCTTTACGAAATAAATTTCATTGAGAATTCTTCATATATGAATACTACCTCTCATCAGGTTTTACATTCATAGTTTTCCAAGGTGTAAACATAACAAATCTCAAGGAAGATCGAAAGTCCTTAAGCTTGAAACAGAGACTACCTTTAAATTGGGGTCTATATTCTGTCACAGTCTATAATGTCACAGTTTGTTTTTTCTTTCTTATATTTTTCTGCTGCATATACAAGGCAGGGGAATGCCTTTGTATATACAGCAGGTACCGTGTGTCCCAAAAATTACCGACGATTTGAAAAACCAATTAAAGAAAAACGAAAGGAGATAGAATTGTACGGTTTGCTGCATTCTGCTTAGGTAACCAAGGAATTTATTCTCACCAATTTACAAAGTTAGTTGCAAAGTTCGTCAACAGATGGCTCTGCTGACTGGGAAAATCTATAAATCAATGTTTTCAAAATAACCACCGTTTGCAGCAACAACGTGGCGCATTCTGAGGTCAAAATTCTCAGACGACCGTGCAATCATTTCAGTTTGAATGTTCTGACAAACAGCAGAGATGTATTGTTCCAGTTCATCTACAGTTTGTGGGTTGTGATGATACACCTGGTCTTTGAAGTACCCCCAAAGAAAAAAATCGGATGGCATCAAATCTGGCGAATAGGGAGGCCAATCCAGGCCACTTTGCGTATGCTTCTTGCTTTGAAAACATTGTTTTATAGTTTTTCCCAGTCAGCAGCACCATCTGTCGAAGAACTTTGTAAGTAATTTTGAAAATTGGTGAGAATAAATTCCCTGGTTACCTAAGCAGAATGCAGCAAACCATACATTTTTATCACAATCCGTTTATCTTAAATTGATTTTTCAAATCGTCGGTCATTTTTGGGACACCCGGTACAATCTATGAATAATATTTTCCAACACATTGTCTGTATTACATTAGCGTAAATTTATAGGACTAGATGAAGCATCTCTCAGTACGAAATACGGATTTCATAATTATTTTAAAGTGAACTTCTGGTAAACGAATGAAGATTTTAAAAAAGGTCCCATAACAGATTACTTAAATTGAAATTTCTTGTTATTGGGAAAATTATAGCGTATCCTAATCATTCTGTATCAAATTTCATTTGTTAAATTTAGTTAAAATAATAGATAAATAGATTAAGATTTAAGTGATGTTGGGAATTTATAAAATCAAGTAACATTTTGTTAGGAAAAAAGCAGGTTTTTAATATATTTCAAGAATTGTACAAAGATGATTTTAATTCATCTAAACATTCATAAACGTAAAGAATGAATATGAAGACGATAATATGGAAGATGCCTTTAAAAAAGTGTGCTTTGTTTTGCAATGCATAATATGTATATGAAATAGCTTTTTTCAACAACGTTCTTTGGATAAAGTATCAGATGTAACGACAACATCATGAGAAAGAAGAAAAAGAACACGAAAATGATAATTTACCATAAAGTCGATTTTCACTTAAGAGCTATTTGTGTGGAAACGTGCATCATAACATATCCATTCAAACCTGGAAATTCAGCTTTGATAGGCAGAACAGTCTATGAATTATGTTAAAATATTAAGCTATAAACTTAAATACACCTGCAGTTAGTTATATATTTTACCTTTTCGGTTTATAGCCATTCGTTTTTATTAGTACCGAGTATATTTACGCATAAATTTCATTTATGAAATCTTATGTGATTTTACTTAATGAGCTCTGTGATATTTGAGACGCTCACTTCCCAAATCAATAAACTCCCAAAAATAAGTAGTGGAGAAAGTGATAAAATAACATACATTGTTTTTCGAAATTCCCCTTAAAATATAAAATCAAATAAACATTATATAAAGTATTATTGAAGTTGTAGCTCTGAGGCGCATTGGCCGGGTTGGCAAAGGCAGCGAGACAGTTATCTAAACGTCTCTGGTTCGGTGCCGATCGCTGACACATCCACTACCGTGTACAATAACGGCGGCTGGTACACTAAAAATATGTCGTGGCTGCTATGTCCTCCAAGGTCTCAAATTTACTTCTAGAGGTGCGGGGTGAAGTGCTCCGGTCTCGTCACTTGATTCGGTTCAAAATTACGGGGCCTGTATCTTTCAAACGGGTGCAGTTTGGACCCACTCCCTGTGGTGCTTCCTGAGCAACGCATGCGGCGAAGTGATCAGACACTTCCGCCCCCTCCTCCCCAGAGAAGAACCTAGGCTCAGTACTCCCAGTCATTTGAAAAAAGAAGTTGTAGATTTTATATAGATAGAGTAAACTTGGAATAATCGTTATCATTATTATAATTTTGCGTAACTAAACGAGTTGATCAATTTTTAATCAGTTTCGCAAGTGAAAAAAAGTAGTAACATCAAATATTCGGTCTTATTATTATTATTTTTTTATTACAGAAAAACTTCATTATCATACATTTTTTATTAAAGACTTTTCACAAAAATGAATAACTCTTCTGTTACTGTTACAATTATAATTATTAGTTTGTTTCAATTGATTCATCAGCAACATAAATAATGACTTCTTCGTCACCAGTATTTGAGGTCCCGTCATGCCGATTTGTTCTTAAGTTTTTTAATTATCATGCTTAATAGGGGAATTAATCAACAGGTCCATCATATCTTTCCTCCTTTCTCTTGTCACTTCTACCTGCTGGTTATAAAAAAGGCTAGTCTACATTTTTCATACATAGTGGTCTGTCTACTATAAATTTTTATATATTAATTGTATTAAATGCTGAACCTACGTTAAAGTCATATTTTAATTGTATGGAGTGGGATTCGACCTTTCTAATTTTATTTTTTTCTTAACTGACCAATTATTTGCTTTTTTGTGACGAATCAACACTAAACAATAGGGCGGAGCGTAAAGAAAAGTTTTCGATTTTGTTTTTGCCCTAGTGCGGAAAAGTTGGGTACTGGTGAGTAGGTCACATATGCAAAGTTTAGGAAAAATAAAAAATATCTTCCGTCTCCATTTCGGCCGTGATTTTTAGCAGATTTTTACCATACAGCTAAAAATGTGTATTTCCATTCTTTTGTATGCAGCTTTTCGCTTTTTCTATAATAAAATTCAGAAAAAACCCAGAACTCACCACGGGGAGGTGGCTGCATTGCGAGTTCCACCCGTGCCCACCTTTCCACCCAACCGTATCGGCACATAACTCCTTTGCCCTTGCAGTCATGCCGGTTTTACTCGGTACTCGCATTTGGTTCCAAATGCATAGCTTTTCTCGACACTGTCTCGGGTTCTAACTGAACCGTCACACTTATTTTCACCACTCACAGCCGCAGAAACCTCTGTTACTAGTTTCCGGAAACGTTCAACGCTTTGTGTGTGGCAAGGAAATTTTAGACTGCAAGGTGTTGAGCTACAGACTATCCACTGGAAATCATATTTCTCAAATCATCTTCTTTCAAGTGAGGTGTATTTGGGGGTTCCGTCAAATTACATTTCTGCCAATCAATAAGGTCTATATATGAAACTGCCTCGAAGTTGAGTAACGAAATGTTGTAGTGTCTGATTCCTTTCTCTTTTTTTTCTTTCTTGCTCGGAAAATCATACGTAGTTCAAGTTCTCGAATGGACTGTCTGTCGTTTGTGACTATTGACAAGATTATTGCTTCCGGGTGGCCAAAATAGCCATTTCTCTGGATAATGGGATCGACCACAGTCTTTAAATCGTTTTTAAGATAGCGTGAGACGTTTATTGTCTTCCACAAATTTCGTGGACCATACGTGCAATATGGATTTAATTTTACTGTAAACCACATAGGTGGGTACACTTTCATGAGGAACTCTGCCAGAGTTTGAAGTCGGTTTGAAGGCTCTGACGAGCTAATGTATAAACGCTTTATTCTATTTACAGTTGTTAGCCACGTGCATGACACATTTTCCCAGGGTGCTTTTGTGACAAACTTGATGAGCAATTTCTATTTGTGACAGCTTGACAAATATCCCAAAGGTATCGCTTGTGTGTGCTAAGATCCTTTATGTCGATTTTCGGAAATACGCTCGAAATGTCTACAAATCTCACAACTGGGAGGTTTTTACAATTTTCCAATGCTTTCCCAGTAGGACCAGAAAATGCATTAGGGTTAATCGTCCCACCATCCAAATGCTGCACTAAATGTCGGTGTGGCAACTCATTTGCGTGTAACGCGTGACAGATATACGTGGCAGATATGCGTGGCAGATAAACCAGTGCAAGGGTTTCCCAATGGCTTCCCCACAAAGGCGAATCACGCCAATTTTATAGCCAGCATTAACGACTGTTCCATCGCACCCTATTGGTAATAGTTGATAAATGTCAATATTCTTATTCTACATGAATTGAAGCATCATTTGAGAAATACTCAAAGCTGATGATGAGGTTAGTGCTATGTGTCCAAGGTACTTGCTTCCAGGTTCCTTAATCATTGAAACGTTTTCTTCCAGGACTGTTTTCTCGTACATCTTTCCCCCTACGCTCTCTTGCATTAGAGTTTTGTCCTTCCTTCCACCTAAATAAAGTCCCTTCAATGGTTTCATCTGTCTTTTATTTCCTTGCTGATATTCTTTCCGAATTTTTTCCCTCTCTCTTCTTATTTTATGTCTATCAATTACATTTAAAGTGTGTGTTTCGGTAATCATCCCCAAATCTTCCAAAACAGTGCTTGCAATGATGGTTCCAGTCCGATCTGAAACTCCGGTTCTGTCACAATCTATAGCTACTGCTGGGTATTGGCGTGATCGTAACTTCTTTGTCCCTTCAGATTGGGTTATCCTGGATGTGGATGGGGAAGGCTTCAAGTAATCTGTGTCACTATCGGAATTATGTGGATCTACGTCAGAATCTGGATCAGAAATATGAGCCTAGATGGAGTAACAGATGGCGAAACATTTATTTTAAGACTTACTGCTTCTGTCTCTTTCTGCTTCGTATCGGCTCGTTTCATCAGCTTTCAGTTTAAGTCAACTGCGCCAATGAACATTTGCCTAAGTACCCGTTGGTCTATAAGAAAAGTTCTTTTCATTTCAGGAATCCTTTTATGATTTGTAGAAGAACATTTGTTAAAAAAAACACACTTACATGAAGAAATGTCGAACAATTTCCGTGCGTCTTTTACGAAGGTTTTAAGCTTCGTTTCTAAAGTTGTTGTCGGCAATGCTTTCATGCCAAAATATTTCTTTACCTTTCTGCACGCAGTGTGTCAGCTGCTGCCTTTTTGTATTAAGTTTCGAATTACCTCTGTATTTTATTTAAGAACAAAATGAGGAGTTGAATACAAAACAATGGAAATACACATTTTTAACTATATGGTTAAAATCTGCTAAAAATCACGGCCGAAATGGAGACGGAAGATATTTTTTGTTTTTCCCAAAACTTTGCATACGTGACCTACCCACCAGTACCCGACTTTTCCGCACTAGGGCAAAACCGAAATCGAAAACTTTTTTTTTACGCTCCGCCCTACTAAACAATTTATCATTATCTTCAAGTACTTGCATCTGCGTTGGATTGCATAATTGTAACAATTTACATTAGAGTATGGTGTCAATTAGATTAGCTTCTGAAATAAATTACTTATTATTAGAAAGCAAAAAAAATTGTCCTTTAGTAGTGTTAATACTTATTATTAGGGAAATTTATAATGAGTATAGAAAGTTAGGTGTCAATGAAGTGCTTTGACATAATTTTTTTTTATTTCAAAAAGTAGAGTTAATCGATTTGGCTTGTGAATGGATCATTTATTAAAGTTACTAGTTATTAATTACCTTTTAAAATTTGGATAACCAAAGTTTGATTGGACGGCCTTAAGATAAATTTAAAGTAAATAATAATTTATACTTATTCGATTCTAAAGCATTTTACTCCCCTTTTATTACAAAATAACATTCTACCTGCCGATCTTACACACACACACACACACTTATATATATATATATATATATATATATATATATATATTAATTATATTATATACACTATCTGGCCAAAAGTATCCGGACACCCCCCAAAAGAAGTGGATCTGGCAGATGACGTAATTTAATGCGTAACCGAAAGCTATAAAAGTGTTGGTAGTGGTTTTTAAGATCATATTTATGCGTTTGTGAGACAATGAGTAAGTCAAAGGAGCTTAGTGACTTTGATCGTGGCATTATAGTGGGATGCCACCTTTGTGGAAAATCAGTTCGTGAAATTTCGGACATTCTACAGAAGCCAAAATTCACTGTGAGTGGTGTAATTGTGAAGTGGAAACGTCGAGGCAGTGAAACTGTAAATAAACGAAGTGGCAGGCCGAAAAAAATGCGTGAACGCAGCCGTAGATCTCTAAAAAAGATAGTGAAAAAAAATTGCAAGTCCTCGTTGATTAAAATCACTCTGGATTTCCAAAGTTCATCAGGCGTTAGTGCTAGCAACAGGACTGTTCGTCGAGAGTTAAAAAACCTGGGATTCCATGGTTGTTCAGCAACTCACAAGCGGAACATCACTCCCCAGAATGCGAATCTTCGATTGTAATGGTGCAAAACTCACCGTCATTGGACTGTGGACATGTGGGAAAATGTTCTTTGGAGTGATGAATCTCGCCTTACAGTCTAGCAGTTCGATGGACGCGTCTGGGTTTGGCGGTTGCCAGGTGAACTCATCTTACGTTACTGCACTGTACCGAATGTTAAGTTTGGTGGTGGGAGCATAATGATGTGGGAGTGTTTTTCATGGTTTGGTCTAGTTCCTGTGGTTGGAACCACGCACTCTGAGATGTGGACTTTCTGGACAATGCTGCTCTCCCAACTGTATGACAATATTTAGGAGAAAGCGCATTTCTCTTACAGCAGGATAACTGGTGCATTCACACATCGAGACTTGCGCAGGCATGGTTTTACTAAATGGGCGTTCAAAAACTCGATTGACCTTCTCAGAGCCCCGATTAAAATCCTATTGAACATCTTTGGGACGAATGAGAACACAGATTAATCCAAATTTACCATCCTCACTGACAGCACTCATTTCAGCTATGACGGACGTCTGGAAGTAAATTCCTATGGACACCTATCAAAAACTGGAGGAAAGTCTCCCCAGATGTGTGCAGGCTGCACAATGATACAAAGGGAGGACCAACATTATATTAATATATGCCTCAGGACTCTCCAAGCCTGTACCACTGGGCGTGTATATATATATATATATATATATATATAGTGACATTGTCTCCATTACTACACGAAATTTGTAATTATATAAGTATGTGATGCCTGTTCCTACCCCTTAACATGAACATGTCATCTATCGGCGAAATGTTGAACTGAGCGGTCTCATAAACTCTGGGATAAGAGGCCATAAAGTTCGTGTAATGTGCGGTTCTGACGTTATAGAAAGCATAAATCCAAGAGTGGTTCGAGGGCTCTCCAGAATTTTGACACTATAGTGACATGTGGAATCCCATAAACTTTGAACACTTACGAGCACTTCAAAGGCCGGAGAAAGCTTTTGAATTCGCCGACCGTATAAAAGAAGACCCCCAATAGTCCACAAAAGGAGATCTGTTTTTGAGTGCCAAAGAGAGACGCAGCTTTCCTGGTCATCGGCCTGATAGACCACGTTGTCGGTGAACCCGAAGCCGTCCTGACATATGTAACTGTAAATCCTAAGGGCCTGTTCACATAGGAGTCCGTTGCGTTACGTTAAGGAAAAGATGACGTTGAGATGAAAATAAACCAATCATATGCCTCCAAACGATTAGCAATGACATTTTTAACGCCTATGATTGGATTATTTTCGTCTCAACGTCATCTTTCCCTTAACGCAATGCAAAGGACTCCTATGTCAACAGGCCCTTACTTGCTGTACATACTTGCTTTTTGTAGTTGTAGTATGTTTAACGTATCGTAGTAAAGTAATTGAAGAGAAACGCTTGCTTTATTATTGATTACGTTACAATATATATATATATATATATATATATATATATATATATATATATATATATATATATATATATATATATATATATATTGTGACGTTTGGTTCTTCTGTATCATAGACTTCAGGCGTTGAACAACATAAACATTTATTGAGAACTAGAAAATAAAATATTTATCACAAGAGACTGAGATGCCCTTCTCGACGATCTCAGGAGATGCCCTACTCGGCGATCCCAGCGAAGTTAAATTGTACATAACTGGTTCCTTGTCCTAAATACAACCTAAAGACATATTCCATCACATCTACTAAATATATATATATATAAGTTGCCATCTTCAGTTATTGTAAAATGAGAATAATACAAAATAAAATATCACGCGGATGATACAAAATATAATATCACGCGTGCAAATAATCTCAGGTGCAGTAATCTAGCAAATATTATAATACGTCATAGTGGTGGGCTGAATTTCAAACATCACACCTCCCCCGCAAGATCTGTGTTAAAATTTTCTTTAAATGTAACACAGAGCTGAATTTGATTAGTTGGAAATTCAGACCGCATAAAATTTAACTTATTCAGTACAAAATACAAAATGAATAGAAATAAACACATAAAAAAAACACAACAATAAATACACAAAAGTAAGTAAACACTAAACAAAATACGAAGATAATATAATGAAATTTAAAGTTCTACGTATTTAATGTCCATATAATAGTCTCTAATTATCTTCAAATAGTCTGGATAATGCGTCTGCATGGGGCATTTTAGATCCAGGACAATGTTTTATACTTACATTATACTTTTGGAGCGCAAAACCCATCGTTGTAATCGTGAAGATTGAGGGGCATATTTTGTTAGGTAAGATAGAGGGTTGTGGTCTGTATATAGTTCTATTTCAGAACCGAAAACTAGAGTTTCAAACTTCTTCAAACTCCAAACGATAGCATATGCTTCCCTCTCTATCGTAGACCAAGCTTGCTGGGTTTTACTCAGTTTTTGACTTGCGTAAGCAATAGGTCGAAGTAACCCATTATTTCTTTGAGATAAACAAGCAGCAATACCATACTGGGATGCATCCGTATGTATTATAAATGGTTCACTCATCACAGAAGTGTGAAGTGCTGTGGCGTTCATTAAATCAGCTTTTAGTTTGTTAAAGGCTATGTTGTGTACATCTGACCAAAGGAAATTTTCTGGAACTTTCTTCTTAGTGAGCTCCGTGAGAGGTAAGGCGATCTCAGCGTAACAAGGTATGTATTCTCGGTAATAGTTGCACAATCCGAGCATGCTCCTCGGTTGTTTCTTGGTTGAGGGTATTGTAGTTGAGATATTGCCTTGATTTTATCAGGGTCTACTTAATGTTTCCCAGAACCGATGATATGCCCTAGGTATTTAACTTCTGATCTTGCAAACTCGCATTTTTTAAAATTTACAATAAACTGCAGTTCTTCTAACTTAGAGAGGATGATATCCAGATGTTTTAGATGGTCCTTCATATTATTGGAAAATATTGCAATGTTCTCTATATAAGCACGACTAAAATCTCTGTATGACGCTAGAGCTTTGTTCATTACTCGCTGATATGTAGCCGCTGCATTTCTTATACCAAAAGGCATCACCTTGAACCTGTATTGAGCTCTGTGGGTCTTGAACGAAGTGAAATCTCGACTTTCTTTTTTCCATTGAAATAGCCCAATATCCCTTCAATAAGTCGAGTGTAGTTATAATATTGGCTTTTCCTATGCAGTGGAGTAGTTGAAGGGCATCGTCCATAGGAAAATCATCACCTTTGGTAACGGCGTTGAGGGATCTGTAATCAATGCACAAACGCAAGGCTCCATCCTTCTTGTTTACACACACAATGGGATGAGCGATCTCTGCTGAACTCTCTTCTATTAAGTCTAATTCGAGTAATTCGTCGATTTGAGCGTCTACTTGAGATTTCAGAGCTTCTGGTATTCTGTAGAGGTACGGTTTTGTTCTTTCTTTGCCTTTTTCAAGCCTTATCTTATGTTCGCCAATTTTTGCAGTCTTCAACTTTCCTTTAAAAAGCTCCTGATGGTTCTTCAACAACTCAATCATCTGGGTTCTGTCTTTTTCAGATAAATGCTGTAGATTTAAATCGTGGATTTTCTCAGACGATTTTTATTGATGCACAGCTCTAGAAAATGCATGAATTTCATCAAATTCTTCATCGTCATCAAAAACGATTCCTTTTTCCAAGGACTAAATGTTTTCGAACTCCTTCTAATGTTCTGCATTCATTTTGCTCCTGTCGTAGCAGGTTGCTTTGACTTAA
The DNA here is from genome assembly GCA_907164885.2 of Dolomedes plantarius. Lineage (NCBI taxonomy): Eukaryota > Metazoa > Arthropoda > Arachnida > Araneae > Dolomedidae > Dolomedes > Dolomedes plantarius. Next base: position 92,451,938 of record OU015494.1, on the reverse strand, counting down.
AGAACAATCTGACTCATCACTTCCTGTTTCAGCACACAAAATTTCTTCCTGCTCTGCGAATCGTAAAACATTAATGGAACATTGATTGTTTATATTCAAACCAGGGTTGTGCATTTCCTCTTCGGAATTCTTCAACAACAGGTCATAAATTTTACTTGGAATGATAAACTGTCTTTGCAATTTGTTAGTTACTGCAGCCAGGATCTCTATAGGGATGGAAAATTCGCTACTATCTCCTCTTTGTAATGAAACTTTGAACTTCGCCAATCTGGCTTCAATCTTTTCGCCGAAGGCACTCGTTAAAATAATTTTTCCTCTCGATTTCTGTGGAGACATAAATTCGGAACTTATTACTGTTGTTTGTGTTCCTGTATCAATTTAAGTCTTTAACTGTTGATTGTTCCTCAAAACGTTTACATACAGAAGCGGATTAACATGTAAGTCCATTTTCTCAGGTTTAAGATGATCAAATCTTATTTCAGCAGTTAAAATGTCACCTTGTTTCTCCCTTTTATTGGTTGCTTGTTCATAGCATTTTTTTGGATTGTCTCTTGCAAAATGAGGCAAACCGCAAATATAACACTCTTTGGTTGTTTGGTTTCTCGTACTTGGGCAATCTTCTCTTCTTATAGTTTTATACCGGTGTTCTCTCTGCTGAGGGGGTATATATTTCCAGTCCATGCGATTATGTTCTCCTCTGTCACCGTAATTAAAATTTTGACGTTTAAAATTACTCGTTGAATTCTCCTTCGAAAAGGAATTTCTTGTATTTTTGTTCATACTAATCCGAACATTTTCGTAATTATCCAGCTTATTCGCAATATCTTCTGGAATTTTGAACTGGGACCATTCATCAATGAAATGGTCTCGAATCTCTGCAGGCACTTTACGTTTGATCTGATCTGTTATGATCAAATTTAATAATTCTTCAAAAGTCTTTACACCTAAGCCTCGTATCCATTCGTTACAGTAATTTAACAGTTCATAAGTAAAATCGCACCACGCAATTTCTGGTTTCTTGTGATGTTTTGTAAACAATTGCCGAAATCTTTCTGGAGTAAGTTTATACCGTTTTAATAACAGTTCTTTCACTTTCTCATAATCATGAGTGACTTCTTCACTCTCTCTTGCAATTATTTGGGCCACATCGTACAGTAAGAGTCCTATTAAATGCGAAACCTAATTTTCTTTCTTGATCCCTCCTCTCTTCACTTGACGTTTGAAAAGAACAAGAAAAATGCTTACATCATTCGTTTGTGGATCAAAGTTCTGTAAAATACTGTGTAAATCAAACCTTGGTTTAATGTTAAATTTAGTTCTTTGTCCGGTTTCAACTCCATTACTCTTTAGTCCCTTTTCAAGACGCATCTTCTGCAATTCAAATTCCATTTCTTCTTTTCTTTTTCGTTCTTCTATTTCTATTTTTTTCTTTTCTTATTCGTTCTTCAATATCTATTTTTTTCTTTTCTTATTCGGTCTTCAATTTCTTCTTTTCTTTTTCGTTCTTCGATTTCTTCTTTTCTTTTTATTTCTTCTCTTCTTTTTCGTTCTTCGATTTCTTATTTTCTTTTCCGTTATTCTTTCAATGTTGCTAAAAGTCCCTTCATGAACACTTCATCATAATTTTCATTTTCAGTAATTAGCTTCTTTAATTGAACCATAAGAAGGTTTCTGGTATCTGGTATTCCTATTTCAGCCGCAACAGTCCTTAAATCTTCTTTATGTGCTTTTGCTAAAAAAGCCATGTTAGATTGAGACGAAAGTGTTCAATAATTAACAAAACTGGAAAACTGAAGTTTCTATCGTTTTTTCTATCGTTTGAAAGATGCAATATATAGTTCTCAATACCAAATATAATACAAATCCTGTCGACTGCGCCAATGTGACGTTTGGTTCTTTTGTATCATAGACTTCAGGCTTTGAACAACATAAACATTTATTGAGAACTAGAAAATAAAATATTTATCACAAGAGACAGAGATGCCCTACTCGACGATCTCAGGAGATGCCCTACTCGGGATCCCAGTGAAGTTAAATTGTACATAACTGGTTCCTTGTCCTAAATACAACCTAAAGACATATTCCATCATATCTACTAAATATATATATATATATATATAGAAGTTGCCATCTTCAGTTATTGTAAAATGAGAATAATAAAAAATAAAATATCACGCGAATAATACAAAATATAATATCACGCGTGCAAATAATCTCAGGTGCAGTAATCTAGCAAATATTATAATACGTCATACTGGTGGGCTGAATTTTAAACATCACACACACACACACACACACACACACATATATATATATATATATATATATATACAGGGTGTCCCAATAGGACCGCATAAACTCTGCACAGCTAGATTCCTCGTTGGGAGTACATAAAAACTGACCAAAGAAGCGTTCCTGTACGATCCATAGTTTACGAGAAAAATACGAAAAACAAAGTATGACGTCACTGCCGGTGCAAGAAAAAGCACTTTATTCGACATATCAACAACAATATTTGCATATATTTCCAGACGATAATCTTTAAAACTTTCGCCGCGCATATCGCGTCATGCATACGCGCGCACCATGGAATGACGTTAAGCCTCCAATGAACTGGTATTTAAAAGGCTGCATCTTGCAGCTACCGGTAGTCTTCGTATGGTGGCCATGTACTCCGTTCGTGACTATTGCGACATGTACTTGATGTACGGCCGATGTAATGGAAATGCCTTACGAACTCCTAGGGAGTATGCCCGTCGATATCCGTCCCGCCATCCTCCCGATGTCAACGTCATCCGTAGGCTGGACGACAGACTGCGAAATACGGGAAGCGTCTTGCCAACAGCCAATCTTCACGATACTGGAAGACCGTGGATCGGTCTGACGGTAGCACAGGCGGATGCAATACTGCAGCGGGTAAAAAGAGACGCCCGAAGTAAGCACACGCGCATTAGCCCGTGAGATGACTTCGAGTAAAAGTACTGTGCACAGGCTTTTACGGTCTGAGAGGCTACACCCATTTCGGTACACAACCGTGCAAGGTCTGAAACCAGATAACTTTCAGAAACGCGTGGCCTTTTGTGAATGGCTGTTGCAGCAAACAGAACACAGATAATGGTTTCATTGCACATATCCTGTGGACTGATGAATCATGTTTCACTCGTGATGGGGTATTCAACCATCACAACAGCCATATGTGGTCCCAGGTCAATCCGCATGCAATCCGGCCGCAGAAACATCAGGAACGTTAGTCTCTTAACGTGTGGGCCGGCAAACTCGGGGATCGCCTGCTTGGACCATATCTGTTGCCTGAACGGCTCTCGGGACAGTTGTACTTGGTGTTTCTCAATGAGGTCTTAATCGAGTTCCTCGATGACATACCATTAGCGGTAATACAGGGACTTTGGTTCCAGCATGATGAGGCTCCGGCGAATTTCTGTGCTCCTGTACGTGGTTGGCTGGATATGGAATACCCCGGCCGCTGGATCGGACGTGGGGGTCCGGTTCTATGGCCTCCACTTTCGCCAGATCTTACACCGTTGGATTCTTTCCTATGGGACCATCTCAAGGAACTGGTGTATTGAGACGTAGTGACAACACAAATGGACTTAGTTGCTCGTCTGCATGCTGCTTGTACTTTGGTGGACCCCGCGATGCTGCAACGTGTGATGACAGCCATTCCACGTCGTGCTCAACCTTGCCTCGACAAGCACGGCGGACACTTTGAACATCTGCTTTAAATTGTGCATGCTGTTGATATGTTCAATAAAGTGTTTTTTCTTGCACTAGCAGTGACGTCATACTTTGTTTTTCGTATTTTTCTCGTAAACTATGGATCGTACAGGAACGCTTCTTTGGGCAGTTTTTATGTACTCCCAACGAGAAATCTAACTGTGCAGAGTTTATGCGGTCGTTTTGGGACACCCTGTATATATATAGATCAAATCTCCCCAACAGAAGCCAAAGGAATCGCTGAAAGAACTTGCATTAGACGTCGAAAGGCTCTCCCATCTCGCTTGGTCAGACTGCCCTGCGGAAGTACAATAAAATCTTGCTTTACAATATGTTATCGATGGAGTTCGTGACTTTGAAATACAGAAGGCACTTCGAATGGCGGACGTTAAATATCTGTAGTCTGCCTTAGTCTATGTCATGAAGTTTGAAGCAGCCGAACAAGCTTCACAAAAAGCTCGCCATTCTATTAGGGTTGCGAACATTAATTTTCCGAACGTGCATTGGAGCATTTGATGGAAAGAATGGACCAGTTGTCAAAACAGGTCAGTGCTATAAGATCAGTTAAGCCTGACAGGGGGGCTTGGGGTGCCTTGAGTGGATGACAGATCTGTACTGTTTGTCCGGCATCCTCGAGCCCCACAGCAATGAAAAATGTCACCGAACTTGGGAAATTAACCCTCGGCTGCGTATTCAGGAATTGCTGCGTAGCGACTGGACTTCAGGTGATTCATGGTTGATAAGCCCTAGAGGCTTGGGGAACCGGTGGAGTATTCTGACTTAAGCCTGACAGAAGACAGTCATAAAATGCTGGAGTTGCGGCGGCGAAGGTCACACCCGATGAAAATGCTAAGTGCCCCAAGACTCGGGAGCAAAGAACGCTCCCAAGAAACAGGAGCAGGGAAACTAGAATCTAGCCATCTCGAGGGGCGGAGTTTGCCAGATATTAAAAAGTTTCAGTTCAAAGTACTAGAAATGTCTTCCATGAGCGGCGGCGATCAAGGACTTTTTGCCTTAGTACATGTTAATAGACTTCCCTGCCTCATGATCATCGACACAGGAGCCAATGTGATGATCATTCAAGAAGATTTGTCTAAGCGTTGGGGGTTCTATCTTCTCGGAACCTCACCCTTCGTTACCCTACATACTGTGACCGGTGACAGAATTCCGATTCATGGAAAGACGAATATTAACATCGCATTCTGAAATGCCGTTTACAAACATACGGCATATGTGGCAGATATAACGGAAGCTTTTATTATAGGCCTGGACTCTTTAAGAAAACATAACTTTAGTTTGGATTTAATAAGAATGAGCTGCACTATTCGTCAGATGACATTGTATTATTTGATATGAAAAATGAAGGAATTAAATCTGTTCATCAAATAATAGCTAAAGATTACATCACTTTACCATCAAGAACAGAAATGATATTTCCTGAAACAATAGCTGAAGACAATAGTTTCTGATTTGGCGTCATCGAATACCCTAATGTTGAAATAACCCGAAAGGAATATTATTAGCTTCCCCACTTGTCGACCTGTCGAGAAGGAGTGTGAGTGTGAGCATTGCTAATGTTACCGGAAATGCGAATATTATTCGGAAAGGTGAAGTGTTAGCAACTTGTACTCCAGTTACCTGCTTCAACGCGAACCAAAACACAGCTTTGGTCGTGTTTTCTTAAATATTAACAACGGAATAACTCAGGAGTGCACAGTTAAGAGATGAACATAAAAGTGCAGCGGAAGAACTAATTGAATAATTTAAAGATTTATTTTCTCGAACATCTCACGATGTCGGAAGAACTAATTTAGCGCAGCACAGGATTGACACAAGGAATCATTCCTCTATCAAGCAGAACCCAGAAGACATCCATTTGATAAGCAGGAAGAGGTGGAGAAACTTCTAAAAGAAATACGACAGAATGACGTCATCGTGCTTGGGCCTCCCCCATTGGGCCTCGTCAAGTACTTGGGCCTCCCCCATTGTATTGGTTCGAAAGAATGATGGCTCTAAAAGGTTTTGTGTAGACTATCAACGGTTGAACGACGTCACAAAAAAAGATACCTACCCCCTTCTTCGAATTAACGACAAACTGGACGCACTCTCTGGGCACAAGGGGTTTTCTTCATTAGATATAAAGAATGGTTACTGGCAGGTAGAGATACATCCAGACGACCGAGAAACTAAAGGAGTCATTAATATCTGCGCTTATCCTGTCGTATCTTCAAACAGAGAAGCAATGCATCCTGGATGCAGATGCGATCAACGAGAGTGTTGGCGCCGTATCCCAATAAATAGATGGTCAAGAACATGTCATCGCATATTGGAGCAAATGCCTTTCGAAACCAGGACGAAATTATTGCGTCACCAGAAAAAAGTTGCTCCCAATTGTAAAAACCCCGGAACACTTCCATCACTACCTGTGCGGCGAAAAGTTTCTGCTACGAACTAACCATGCGTCTTTGACCTGGATATTACAGTTTAAGAGCCCAGAAGGACAGATAGCCAGATGGATACAAAACTCTAAGAATACGGCATTGAGATTCGTCAACGTAAAGGACATTTGTACGGGAAAGCAGACGCCTTATCACGAAGACAGTTGTTACGTGTTTACGAACCCAGGAAAAAGGAACGATATATATATATATATATATATATATATATATATATATATATATATATATATATATATATATATATAAACTGAAGTGCCACTGAATTAGGGATAGCAAAGCCTATGCAATTTGTGTAGCGCTGCGCATCATGTATGCGCAAGTGAGGGCGCTGTGGTAACTGCATATATAGCGCGTACTGTGGTTGTTCTGAATTAGTTGTTCGAATTGCCAGTATGGTTAAACTGCCTGATTTAGACACCTTCGATCGCGGACAAACCGTAGGTGCGCGACGCATGGGCCATTCAATTTCCGAAATCGTCAGACAGCTAGGATTTTCAAGGTCGACAGTGTCAAGAGTATACCAAGAATACATGGATGGTGGAAAAAAACTAGCGATTCGGGAGCGTCGACCTACGAGAGTACCATTGCTCTTTACTCGCCTTCGGGCTGCACGTCTTGCCTGGGCAAGAGAGCACAGAGACTGGAGTGTAGAGGACTGGAAACGAGTAGCATGGAGTGATGAGTCTCGATTCCGACTACTTAACTCCGACGGAAGGCTGAGAATATGGCGTCAGGCTCATGAAGCCATGGATCCTGCATGCCTGGCTGGAACTGTACAAGGGCATGGTGGCTCAGTCATGGTCTGGGGTGTTTTTTCGTGGCACAGTTTGGGATCTTTGGTGCGTGTACAAACCTCCCTCAATGCAATTCGGTACGTAGAGTTCCTGGGTGATCACCTCCATCCGTTTATACTGTTCTGTCATCCGCACGGTAATGGAGTTTTCCAGCAAGACAACTGTACCTCTCACAAGTCCCGGTTGGCTACTGGCTGGTTGGATGAGCATTCCTCTGACTTCTCTGTCATGAATTGGCCACCTAGAAGCCCAGACTTAAATCCTATTGAGCATCTTTGGGATGTTTTAGAAAAAGGCGTGAAAGGCCATCACACAGCACCAAAGAACCTTACTGAATTATCGACAGCTTTAGCCAATATTTGGTAAGCCATTCCTTGGGAACGTTTCCAGAAACTTGTCGAATCTATGCCTCGTCGTGTGGCAGCCGTTATCAAGGCCAGAGGAGGCCCAACTCGTTACTAGGTAGGTATCCCTAATTCAGTGGCACTTCAGTGTATATATATATATATATATATATATATATATATATATATATATATATATATATATATATATATATATATATATATATATATATATATATATATATATATATATATATATGTCAGAGGTTTGCGTGTGTGATTCAAATCACGATTTCAAGTGCATCCGCTGCCCCTTAATTTCAGTGCTGCCACTTGATCATGAATCAACTTAGTATTTTTGGTTGCTTATAAATATCACTTAAAACATTGATATAATAGGCATAAATTATGGTTGAGCTACAGTCTGAAAAAAATTATTTTTTCAAAGTATTCCTCAAAAGTATTTTATAAACTGGATTAAAATACCTCCATAAAATTTAGATTTTCATAAATTAAACACGCTTAATAACCTTTATATATACTAGGGTGGTTCGAAAAAAACTTATTTTTTTATTTCAGATCGCTAGAGTGCACAAAAGTTGCCATTGGTATAGACGTTAAAAAAGCACTAATTATTATTTTTTATTAATTTGTCTTCCGGTCGCGCAATGCCATCAAAGTTAGCAAAAAATTGTGAAAAACCTTAATTTTTCATAATTTTTTTAAGCACGCCAGATGGTTTTAATTGCGTTCCTATATCATGAATAAACTATTAAAAGTATGTAAAATCAATATATTTGCACTTATTATACATTTGTTTCATATCTTCCGGTCGCGCAACATAGTACAAAATGAGTAAAATTAGTAGTTTTTGCAAAATTTCAAAGTTTGACTGTTTAGTACATTTTAATCATACGACTTTTAGAGATGCTATAGTTTAATTCTATTAGAACATTATATTGAAAATCCAAGCATATAAGATAAACTTTGATATTCAAGTGGAATTCGGTCGCGCAGCTTCGTTAAAAACAGCAGAGTAGCCTACCTGGACAGAGAGGCGAGGCGTACGTAACGAATGCCAGCGATGTGCTCGCAGCCTGTAGCAGCCATTATCGTTGTCTGACAATTTTGTTGTTTGACAATGTTTCCTTTCAGATAATTTATAAATTTTCTAATAGCAAATATTTGGTAATTTTTTTGTTTCAATATTCAATTGTGGGTGCAGATCTTCTCTCATTTTGTTTACAAAACGACCCAGAACTCACCACGGGGAGGTGGCTGCACTTCCGAGTTCCACCTACACCCTACCCAACCAACCATCCAATGTAGGGTGTGTTATTTACAATATATACAAATTTATTTCGCTTTCTCTTTCTTTATGTTTCCTTTCTAGTCTTTATCTATTGATAAACATCGAAATTCGGATTTGTGTGAAAAAATTGGCATCGCTGAGCGTGACAGTAATGTGGTTCTAATATAGCCGTCTCTGGAACTGTGTCCACACACTTTACTTGAAGCTTCGGTCAATAGCTTAACGCATCTTTCAACTGCCTGTGTATGGCATGGGAAAGCATCTATAATTATAACAGGCTTGAAGTCATTGCTCACATACTGTTTTATCTCTTCATTAGTCAATGTTTTTAACAGTGGTGGAAGAGTCAGTGCACTGGTGTTCCATTTGATAATTTCGGTATAGTCTTTAGCTTCAAAGTTTAGGTTTGGTGGTTTAAAGATTCTGATAAAGTCACTTTCAGATATTGCTTGCTTTGCCTTCATGATACACTTAAAGCCCATCTCTCGGATATGGTTTCTTTCATCAGTTACCATAGCCAAAAGTAAATTATCGGGATGGTCAAAGTAAGCATTCCGTTGTAAAACGGGATCAACAACTTGAAGCAGATCTTCTGGTAAGTACCTTGTAGATTCAATAGTTTTGTAAACATGTGTAGGCCTATCTGTGAATTTGCGGTTTATTTTTATGGCAAACCACATAGGCATATAACATTTGAGAATGTGACAATTTCTCTCAGATTTTCAGAAGGTCTTCACACACTGATGTAGAGGCGCAAAACTCGGTTTGCAGTAGTAAGCCATCTTGAATGTGACATTAGGCCTGTCGGTAGTAGGCTACTCTGCTGTTTTTGACGAAGCTGCGCGACCGAATTCCACTTGAATATCAAAGTTTATCTGATATGCTTGGATTTTAAATATATTATTGTAATAGAATTAAACTATAGCATCTCTTCTCTATCTTAAACTATAGCGACTCTAACAGTCGTATGATTAAAATATACTAAACAGTCAAATTTTGAAATTTTGCAAAAACTACTAATTTTACTCATATTGTACTATGTTGCGCAACCGGAAGATATGAAACACATGTATAATAAGGGCATATATATTGATTTTACATACTTTTAGTAGTTAATTCATGGTATAGGAATGCAATTAAAACCATCTGGTGTGCTTAAAAAAATTATGAAAAATTAAGGTTTTTATCAATGTTTTGCTAACTTCGATGGCATTGCGCGACCGGAAGACAAATTAATAAAAAAATAATAATTAGTGATTTTTTCACGTCTATACCAATGGCAACTTTTGTGCACTCTAGCGATCTGAAATTTAAAAAAAGTTTTTTTCGAACCACCCTAATATATACTCCGATTGAATGAACTATTTTGTGTTGTTGATGAATATCACTATTTCCGTGATAATTATTAGCTTTTATTAACATTAAAAATGTATTCGTATGTATTTGAAACAGCCATAAAGACTTTATAACTATGTTCTCGCTACACATTCACGCCTAATTTAAAATTATGTGCCCATGCATATAAAATCCTGATATAAACGGGATATCCACAGGATGCAGTAAAACTGATATACTTAAATTATCTGTTAGAAGAAATATAGTTATAGCAAATAACAAAGGCAAAAAATTTGCAGTTGTGATAAAAGATTATCCTGGCATCTGTGTTTTAATTATGCTTTAGAAAGACCCGTTCCAGAGCAAATCTGGGAAGTTGTTAATTTCACAACACTCATTTATTGTATACACTATGTTGCCAAAATTAATCGGTCACATTTTTCTAAAGAGAAATGTATTCTTTGTAAATATTCAATTTCTTTTACTAATCCCATCTCTATGAAATCTAAAATTTCTAAAAAGTCTAATAATAGTATAGGGTCCCGAAGGACCTCGTCCTTTGTAAAACCCAAAGAAGCGCAAAGATAGCCAGGGGAGGCCATGTCGGCAGAGCACCAGTGACACTCCGGGAAGATCATATGACCCTGCCGAAAAGTGAGTGCTCTAATATGGCCTCTCATGAAGCGCGAGAGGGCTGTTTGATATTTTCTAGGCTTGAGCTGGAAAGACCCACCCGGACTTCTTCCAAAGTATCATGGGTGGCAATGAGGATTTCTCCAAAGATGGTTTAGTTCTGTCTTCTTAAGGTAGTAAATCTCTCTAAAAGTAAGAGCCCCACAAGGGCTCAACCACTCCTCACCATCAGTCGTGGCTAAAAAGTCGGTCCTTTCATTACCGTCAATCCCAACATGGGAAAGGATCCGCAGAAATTGGATAGTGTGTCCAGAAGAAAGTTGGTCAAGAAGATCTAAGATTTCCAGGCTAGTCTGGTCCTCAATAATAGTCCAATTAGAGAGGTGCTGAATTGAAGCACGACTATTAGTCAAAATCCAGACATCGTGAAATTGATACTCAATTTGATACGCATATTGCAAGCCCGTCTTGATAGCAATAAGCTCTGATCTAAAATCTAAACAGAAATCCAGATTTTTAATCTCAATATATTTTTGTACTACGTATTGCTGAAATGACTGTGTCGACTCTCTGAATACTTTTGAACAATTCCTGTACATCTCTGATGGTATTTGCCTCCATTCCTCGATTTATGTCTTTGCCAGAGAACGCTTAGTGGAGGGCGTTTTTAATCGGATACAATTTCAGCATTCTACCTTATCGAATTAGTGTTTGTTTGGATTAAGTCGGCCAATTTAATTTTTGTACGCTTAGCCCTTCAAGCATGACCTCTACAGTGTTCTAAATAGAGCATGGGGCCATGTCGTGTAGATATAAACTGGCCTCAATTCCGACGTGCCGCTTCTTTGAAGGAAGTGAATTGTTATCTAAAATGTGTAAGTACTTCTTAGCGTTTACGGTTCAAGGCTAAACAATCAAAGAACTCAGTACTTTCCAACTGAAACAACCGAGACCATCCCAGACCCCCCTCCAAATTGAATAGTCAGAACAGAAAGGCAGTCTGACAGTTAGAAAGATAGCCCCCCCCCCCCCGCCTCGTGCAAATGCCATATCCAGCGATATCCGTCCAGTGTTGGAAACGTTTGAAGCGGATTTCAACAGTTCACATTATGTTTTCGACTGAATTATTGTCCATGAACGACGAGTAAAACACCCCTGCAAACTTTCTGGTATTAGGCCTAGTAATGCAGGGCCTGGTTGCACATGACCTGCTTTGGTATCAGATATCATGCAATTCCCGACAAATGTTATGGCTACTGATATCAATTACTTTGCCTTGTATGGTGTCGTAACGTTTTGAAACGCTTATTAACTTTTGCTACAATATTACTAGTAAAGCCTGCCTTGCCATTCGAATACTTAAACGCATTAGGGAGCTGTTCCCTCAATAATTTTACAGGGGTATATAGTCCCCCAGACAATCCCTTCTTTCTAAAAAAATGTGCACCCTTTTGGTCACGTTTCTGCTTTCATCGCTTATCAGCGGAAACAGAAAATACCAATGTTAATCCCTTAAAAGGGGTTGCCTAACGATTGGCGATAACATTCTCATTTGATCAGATGTGACAGTAAATTGGGAGATGTGGTGCTAACATGTCATTGGAAGAAAGGAACTCCATATCTTAATATCTAACGGATACACATATAACATGGCCAGTGCTGGTCATTCTGAAAAAAAAGGATAAAGGGTGACAGACACAAGTATATGAAGTACTTCGGATTTATTTTTAAATTTAAGTTAGTTAGAGGAGGCTTAAGGCCAGTGGCTTATTGCCATTTACAAATAGAGGTACATGGTGGTCGATCTCCGGTCAGCAAGGATCAGGCGGGCGGGATCGAATCCAGTAACGGCATTGGAATCGCTTCTTCCAGGGCGTCGGAAACAGGAGTAGTAATGACTGCATCGTCCTACGGCGAGGCTCCCTAGAGATTCCTCTGTCTGTTTTTCTTCAACCTTTGCCCCGTGCTGGGACGGTCACGTGACTTCTTGATTCAGACAACATCTGGAGCATATCACGCCAATTCCAGAGCCAAGGCGCACGGCTAGTTCTGTGGACAAAGATTATTGATGTGTCTGCGAGTAAAAAAAGGGATCAAAGGAGAATGTTATCGCCAATCGTTAGGCAACCCCTTTTAAGGGATTAACATTGGTATTTTCTGTTTCCGCTGATAAGCGATGAAAGCAGAAACGTGACCAAAAGGGTGCACATTTTTTGAGAAAGAAGTGATTTTCTGCGGGACTATATACCCCTGTAAAATTATTGAGGGAACATCTCCCTAATGCGTTTAAGTATTCGAATGGCAAGGCAGGATTTACTAGTAATATTGTAGCAAAAGTTAATAAGCGTTTCAAAACGTTACGACATTCGGCATCTCGGAAACCAACACAGATGTAATAGATGAGCATTTCTTCTTCAGAGTCCTGGCTAAGCATCTGTTCTCTCGATCGTGAAATCTGCATGACCTCCAACGTCAGGATCTCGTTCAAGTAATGCCGCAGGCTTCGATCTTCAAATGAAAGCTACCACAGAATATTTTGGTTTGCTCAGAAGCCCATCAAGTACAATTATAGCATATTTGTTTAAGTAGAATCATATAACCACACCTGTGTTGATAACTTCGGCGGTGCACTAAAAAAGATATTTCTATGAAATTTAAAGTTCTACTATGGGATCATGTTTATATATGCTACTTAAAAACGCTCTACAATCTTTATTAGCACATGCGAGTTTGCCTGCATTTGCATTTTTGGAGGTATTCGATTACTTTTGACAATGGTGAATTTGCAAACGAGTTTGCAAACGAGTTGAGCACCGGTGCCAGAGTTAATCTATTCATTCGAAAGTTTGCAATGATTTCACCTTCCTCCATATGCGACTATCCTAAAAATAAAGAATTGAAAAGTCAGAACAATGAAAATTTTCAGCTCCTGCTTTAATGTTGTCATGTGACTATTTTTAATAATGGACAATTCATGTGACGACTAGGAATAATTCCTCAATAATCAGAATTCACTGTTCATTGATAAACTTCGTTCTTATGCAGAAAAGGGAGAATAATTACTTTATTGCTGACATATAACTCCTTGTCACTCGTCCATTAAGCTAATGAAGTCTCAACTAGAGTCTGAAAAAGAGAATATACAAGTTCATTTGTTTTATAATTACTGTGCATTTTTTTATCAAGAGCTAGTATTATTCATGCCGGTCATCGGAGATTATGTCCAACGTCCTATAATGAAGCTTGATTTAGCATGTCGTGCCCTATAACTAAAACATCTAAAGGTGGAGATTCTCTTATTTTAAGCTCTCAGTATCTGAATGTGTATTCCAAATACTAATTGTCAATTGTGCCTTATCTTGGGGTTTTTGTTTCTAGATTTCAGCGAATATAAATCTAAACTTTACTTTTCGATACAATACTCACTTGTATAACAAGCTACTTCATCTTCTACAAGCTAGTAGCTATAGCAAGCTACTTCGTGTATATCGTTTATGCAATGTAGCTTAATACTATTTGCAACAATTTCTTTATAAATAACTTCAGTAATAACTAATTGTGTCCCATGATACATTTTCGAGTAAATATATCATTTGCTTTATTTCTATTCTCCAAAGGGAGCAAATTTGAAACTTCTTGAAAGACTAGCTCCATATCCGTTTCGGCTAAGCATAGCTTTACTATTTTATCTAGGTGTATTTTGAATTATGTTCATATTAAAATCATTTTTGCTTACGAAAGTTTTCATTCAAATTCAGAAAACTGTTGTATCTCTCCCCTCCCTCTTGTTTGAAGTATGCACGAGTAAAAAAATTACTCGTGCATACTTCAAACACTTTATGATGCATTTTATGTCACTAGAGTCAGACTGATCTTAAGAAGAATGTTTCTAAGAAAATGAAAGATATTGTTTTATTTCAGTCTTTATTCTAAGAAAACAATCTGAGAAAAACTTTTGTAGAGGTATATCTTTTAATTCTATATTCACAAATAATGGAACAACTTTGAAAAATACAACACATGTATGTTTTGCCTCTCCAATCTAAAATGTAAGCTCATGTTATACCTTGTGGAATGTGTGCATGAGTAGATTTCAAATGAAACAATAAAAAATATCTGAAATCCAGTCATCTCACATTAATGACCTAAATAAAATGAAACTGAAAATGCAAGCCTACAAAATTGACGCATTGCTTTCTTAGATCTGCGTGAAATCTGCAACTTCTTAGTGACCTATTTAAGAATATATTTTCTAATTACATCAGCTCTAATTTGAAATAATTGCTGTTTACGACAGTAAAGTTTGAAAGCTTAGAAAATTAGTGTTAAATTTTAATCCCTTATTAATTGTGATTTAGAGCTATAATTTAAAACATTTATAAGTGTTTGCAGATGATTAAGATTTTCAATGTTATTAAAAATTCTACATGGTTGCTTTCGTTGCAGTTCTTTAAACAGACAGAAATATTTTTGCTGAAAATTTCCACTGTAGTAAAAGTCATTTTCCTTTGCTATTGAAATGCAAAGCCTGAATTAAGTAATTTACAGATTGTATTTCAGATTGAATAAAATATAGAAAAATATGCAACAGCTACACGAGGAAAAATTTTGTCTCTAATTTTTACATTATTTTTTTTTATATCCACCAATTAATCCTATTTAAACATAGATTTTTCTTCTCCTCATAGTACTGACATATGAATATAATTAATAAAATTCAACTAGATTCAATCGCGTTTTCAAAATATCAAAATTACTAAAAATAAATGTCATGAATTTCTATTAAATTCAATCGCAATATTAGATTATTTAGCTTTCCTTGTAAATTGTACGTATCTTTTAATTAATGATATTGATGATATTAGCATAAATACAGTACAGAGTAATAGCTAAATGATTATCTGCAGACATCGAGGATTTAACTTCTCAACTGTCGTTATCCTGTTGACCTGTCGACTATTCCCTCAATGATCAGGAAATTTATTGTGAATCGTCCTCTTCGGGCTTTAACTGCTGAAAGTCGAGAAGGGCTCTTTTCCTGTTAGTTCACATAAAGCGTAGTCTAACTATTTGTATTCCGAACCATATGACTGAATTTAATATTTACACACTCTTGTGTCAAAAGGCTTACATCTTATCACGACACTAGCACTTTTAATTCCTCTTAACAAATCTCTGAATAAAAAGCCCCTTTAGGAAATGCATTACTATATTTTTATTAATAAACAAAAATTATATGGATTCTATAAAAATTATTTTGATTGAGAAAACAGTAGAAAATTATTTTTGAATTCCTATTATATTTTTTTAATTTCCAAAAACTTTATTGCTTCATAAACTTCCGTAAACTTTCTCTATATTGCTATGGACATTACTGGTATCTTCCTAAAATAAATATAAAATTCTTTAAATTTTATAACTCAAAATTAGATATAAATATATTATCTAATTGTTATTAATAAAATTTAAAAATATGTACGTATAATATATACAATTATGATAAAGTTCAATCCCCCTAAATTATTAAATAATATTAGAATTATTAGTAGCAGTGTTAAAAAGGCTGTTATTCTTCGTAAATTTTACAAAACTAAAAATAACTCTTTGACAATGAATTAAATTTAGGGATTAAAGTGAAGTGTTGAGTACCTAAAGAAGTATGTATTGAAAATGGAATATTTTTTCCTTAAACATCAATGGAATTACCTTAAACATCAATGGAATTATCTTAAACATCAATAATTCTATCAATCTGTTGAAAATAATGTCTACAGAACTGAAATTTAAGATCAGTATGCTCAGTTGGAAGCCAGTAGTTTCTACCCTCTGAAATAATGTGGTGGATATTTTCGATTTGAATGCCATGTCTTCACAATTATAACTAGAAAAATGTAAATAATTCAACAGAGAAAGCTATTATATAACAGTAAGAATTTAATGACAGTTCTTCCTGTTACGTAATATCTTTCTCTGTTGAATTATTTACATTTTACTAGTTATGATTGTCTGTTTTTTCAGTATGAGGACTTGTTACAACTATGCCATATTTTATTGAAAAGTTTAAAATTATACAACGCTAGTGCAGTTTTTCTGTTAATTTCGTTCGGCTGTATATGCCTTCTGTGTGTATTTTAATTTTTTATTTTGTGTTGAATTATTTACATTGTATAAGTTATCTCATCTCAATTTCATTTTTAAAATTCTTTTAAACACTTTTTGTTATAAAATGCTTATGTTCATCTGAAATCTACACAAAAAGCAAACAACATTTTTCATCTAGTTCAGTGTCATCATTTTGGGTAAATGCACGAATGTAATTTTCTTTTAAAAATGTTATCAATACTTCACTAGGTATTTCATGTGATTAATATTTGAGGAGCTTCTGTACTGAAATCAGAAACATATAGAACAATTTAATCAAAAACATGTTTTAGAAATTATGATAATAACTGCATTAACTACAATGGGGGTCTTTAGAATGAGTTCGTCATTTCGTGGAGTCTGACATTGAAAAGAATGATGTGCTCCAGCGCCAAACGTATAATTTATACAAATTATGGTACATTGAAATGTACAGTAAATAATATTCATTATTTACGTTCGCAAAGGACGAGAGATGTAGAACTGCGTTATAATATGATTTTGCAAGCTGTATTATTAAAAGTGTATGTGTATGTTAGTTTATATCTGCATAATAATTCCTGTTTGTACCATTTCATTTTTTTCACGTTCCAAGAAAATGAACCTTGAATACTTATAATCGGTAAGAAACATTTTTATTAATATTACCCAACGTGTGAAAACAAGATATCATAACTAAAAATCCTTAATATGAAAGCAGAATCTAGTGATATGCAAATTTATTTCCTCATAAGGGCGATATTACTATGTGGGGGACGCAAGAGATGTCCACACGTGGCTTATTATGGTATGGTATTCAAAGTAGTAAGTTTATGAGTAACAGACGAGAGATGCGAGTGATATATTCATTAGGTGTCATATCACTGCAAAAAAAAGTTAGGATGATTTAACTATTACATTCGTATTTTCTTATAAAATAGTTTACTCATACTTTGGTTCTTCCAGCCCTACGTACAAAATGTGTAATTATTTATAGCATTAATATTTGAATGTGTAGCTAGCCAACCAAAATAACTCTTCAATGGCTTTTACAGGTGAAGCTCTTATAGGCGAGATAGATAACTGATTGTATATTTTCATTTTTTTAAATGCTATAATGCCCTCTGTTTACTAAGAAACATTTTTATTGATATTACCCAACGTCAGGCTTAAGTTTCGTGCAATAATTGTTCCTTATTAATGTTTAGACTGTGTGGAATTTTACTGCAAAACTATTTAGACATATGAATAATATCTAAGAAATTTTAGTTTGATCCAGACGCCTTTGATATCGTCTGTAAGTAAACTCCATTTCTATGTATTTTTTTAGGAACACGTTGTTAAAACATATGACACTATATATCTGTAATATAATCTAGGATTGTCAGAATCATCTCTAAATAATCTCGAACATTCTGTGGATTCGAATATCTGTCAAAGATGTGACCATCAGTTAAAGTAGAGAGAAAATCTTGGGAGTAAATTTCGTCAGATCAGGCTTAAGTTTTTGGAAGGTTTTATCAAAATTTCAAGTAGTCGTACTGAAAGCGTAAATCTATCAAGCAGAGGCATGTGGTTTGAAATTTCTACCTCCGTTATCCAACAATACATTTAAACAAGAAAATATGTTAACTTAAAGGTGTCTTGAAGAATTACATGATTATACAGAAGAAAAGCTAAAATTAATTTCACTTTGTATGACACATAAGTAGAAGGTTGAAGTTCAGCCAACAAACTTAAACATTTATTATTTTAGTTTATAAATTACATTATATATAAACAGCTTATTATTTTGCCATAAGTTTCATTGTTATCATACATTATAAATTCAATGAATTTCATAGAATTAAATTTAATAATCCATTATGGGAGCTGCAATTCACAGTTTTAAATATGAGGAGAAAATAAAAGGTAAGCATGATTACAAACTAATTTTAATATACTAATAATTAACGCAAAAGTAAAACGTAATTGTAATCAATAATACACACAAGGATCAGATGTATATAAAAATGCTCTAAACAATCCTAGATTTTATTCCATGACTCCACATACTGCTAAAATAAAATTGTTTATTATCTACTTCTTTGTATTTCTATTTACTGAACTAATATGTTATATTTCCAATGGTGCTCGATGAGGATTACCCTCTGAAATTTAAAGAACTGTTTTTTATTGAACATATTAATGATTAAATTAACATGCATCTGAGTCAGAAATTTCATGTTATTAGTAATATACCTGGCTTGTGTATTTTTTAAAAGTGTTGAAACACAAACAGAAATACGGAAAGTACATATTTACCTAAGTGTACCCTAGATTTAGTTTTCATACGTCCATACAATATTCATACAGACGGTAAGAATCATCATAACACGGATCCTCGTTATGCCCTTTGCCCCACGACGTATCTCATTAGGGAAAGAACATATATTGTCGAATAATAAAAACCATGTTTAGATAATAGAATAGTCCCCGTCACTTTACTAAATTGAAAAGCGTGTCGGATATTTTCTAGTAGAAATGAAAAGGTAAATATGATGATAAATGCATAAGAAATGTCTCTTCGAGCCTTCAGAAAATGTTTTGAATAATTTCCATGCATCTTTTGCATATTCGCATAAAAATGAAAAACCAGTTTTACACGTTAACATCAATGCCATGGGAAGGAAACTATATATTTCAGTGCTCGTGATATGGTTTTCTATCATCCTTCTTTCACTCAAGGACACATACTCACACGCAACTGCAATATAGTTTTCTTCACAACCTGGCTATACTCTGATCAGTTGGTGTTAATTTTTTTTCTTTCAGCTATATTGCTTGGATGCTGGCTGGTAAATAAAAATGATGTTTATAAAATTCAGTCTTACCAAACCAGCGGCAAGACCTAGCGCCTTTGAAAACTAACTAGGAAGTAGAACGGGGAAAAATAAAACTCATACACAGACAGAAAAAAAAATAAATCGATTTCATTTTTGTGAAACCGAAATAGAGCTGATAGTTTTCGATAAAAAAGCAGAATTTTTAGCAGTCGTAAAATGTTCTGGTATCATAGCGTTAAGAAAAAGAAATAAGCAACTGTGAGGGAAAATAAGGAGAAACAAATGGAAATATTACATTCTGATATATTAACTGTTACTAATTTCGAAGACTAAAATATAGCGTATTTTTGAAAGTTTTCATTAACTGCAAACTGTGACAATGAACCTATCATTTCCAGAGGCTACGAAAATAGCTTAGATTCAATGTTATGGCAATTTGAAATATCATAAAAATATAAAGACCGATAATCAGTTGTGCATTATTCAAAACATTCTAATAAAACGGGAATAAAAAGATTTATTGGTTCTATATAATGACTTCTTTTACGTGTTGAAAACTCACACCTTCTCCAAATTACTAGATTCCAACGAAACATGCTTTAAAAAGTCAGAGACAATGAAACACGGGGGACTATACCATAAGGTCATTGTTGTTGTGCAGAGAAATTATATATGTTAGTTCTATCATGGTATGATTTGGATGGTTTGATCTGAATTTTGGTATTTTAAAGAGTACGGCTTGAAGTTCTCGTCCCATGTAATGAAAATTCTCCACAACTGAATCACTACACTTATCTGATATTTGAGTTCATGCATAGGAACAACTATATCCATGAAATTATACATACATTCATATTTTTCATTTTTCGAGTTATAAAGGGCACCATCATTGTATTGACAATGTATCGTACGTTATGCCAAACTGCATGTTTTTGGTGAGATTTAACTTTTTAATTATTTATCCAAGAGCTTTAAAAATGGTACTTACCTTAGAGAATAACGTACAGGGAATTGTTTATATATTTATACAACTTTCAGGATAGTTTGTCGATCAATAACCAGTTTAGCTTTAGGGCTTCTCTTTGAATATTAAGTCTCAAAAGTTTCGATTCTCATGTTCAGACTGTATAAATACTGAACTCTCGATTGAAACCCTGAGATTAATAAATTTTAATAAACCTAACCCATACAAGCATGAAATCATCGCAAAATATAGGTAAAAGAATATTGAGGGATTCGTCATGCATTATAGCAAATATTTATGTGCAGAAATAAGTTGAATTTATAAAATTCACAAAGGGAAAAAAAATACCACAATGCGTATTTGATGTCTTTTAAAGGTCAATTGTTAGTTTTTCCCCATTACTTTCAAAAGTAGGTTTCAGAAGCCAAAATTGAAAGTTTTACTGAGAATTCAAACTGCAGAACATACGTTCATCTTTTCAGTTACCGCCCTCTTATTCTTTCCCCAACCGAAATCCGCCAGAGGAGCTTGCGCACTCCTTTGCTCCCGCACTAAGTGGCGGTTTAAAGCATCCTCTCCCAAACGATCACACGTGATACAATAACCAGAGCTGACTTATCAAGTCATCGCCTCCTCTCCCGGGATGCACTTTTGACAGAAGTTTGCTGCTACACACACGTACTGTCCTAATGAAATAAAGTCCGGACAGTATCTCAAATAAAACGTACTTCTGATATTTTTCCCAGTAAAGTCACACGATGGGGTTTCTTTTGTCATTTGCTCTGTTGTACATCCTCTTCTCTTCAACAGTTTTGTCCGCGAATGAAACTTTCAGGTAAGGAAAACTACAAATCTTATAATAAATTTTATGGCAATTTTTTTCCCAAAATATTGTGAAAAAATGCTAATAAAATAGATACTTTGCAAAAAAAATATTAAATTAGTATCATTAATGAACATTCCAGTTTCTCTTTAATTATAGCTTAATGTATATTTTTATGTTAGACTTTAAAGAATAAAACTACAGTTATCTTCATGGCAAAATATTAATTAATTAAATCAAATGTTTACATTTATCAAACAGGATATTTTTCCTTTTTCCGTTTCATTCCGTTGCTTACAAAGTATTTCAAAAGTACGAAATACTTCAAATATATTCTGAATGTAAAAAATTTTTAAAATTGCATGGTTATTAATTAACATGATATGGAAATACTTTTGAAATTAGACGAAATAAAAGAGAGAATGTGTAAGATATTTTTTGCTCAAAAGGTTTTTAAAATTTTAAATTCTCAAAATACTTCTAATTTCTTTTAATGTCCCAGTAATCTATTTGGGTTTAAGTTTTTAACTTTTGATTTCCTGTTAAGGGGTAGAGTTATTTTCAAGTACTTGTAAGCTAAATATATACCATGACACAGATGTCATTAAGGTATGGTAAAAATTCCTTTAAATGAGTTTGAAATAAGTAGTTCTTGTCACTCGTCATTCATAATTTCCTGGTGATAGAAAACATTTTCCGTATTAGAAGCACATTTAGTAGAATTAATTAAAATTGAAATTTAATAGACTTGATTTTTTGAAAGCAAATACAAGAATTGCCTGAGTTGGATATAAATTCGAAAATCGTTGATTTTATTTCAAGATAAGCAACTTTACACCTAGCACTGAAAAGACGTTCTGTATATAATAACTAAATTTTTGCGTCAGGGAGTTTTATTTTAAAATTCAAAAGGGATCTTGTTTGTTGAGTGATTCTTATCACGTTTCTTAGATTTTCTTGCGCATGTAATACTGAAAAAGCTAAAATAATTGTTTATACCTTGCATAATAAATATTTGCGCATTTTTGCAACCGGAGGAAATGTTTGTCCTCTCAGTCAATTTTCTTAGTTTTTGAATTCTTTCTCTTTGAGGAGAATCATTTATTATATCGTTATATCATCATCAACTTCTTAAAATCATATCACTTTAATGTAAAAGTGTTTTAAACTTTAAAATTTTTAAGCATTTATAAATTTATCTAAAGGTGAGTAAACCCATGCTGTGAGAATTTAGATGCATGAATGAATAGTTTTTTTTTCTTAAGTTAGTAAGGAAATGTTCATAAAGATGAAGTTTAAAATGGAAAAAAGTAGAATTTACAGAGATCAAGTTTTTAAATTATATATTTTCTGAAAATATTTACTTACTTGCGCATGGTTTCAAATGTACAGCATAATATAACGAAATATAAGAGTTATTTTATAAGTATTTATTTTTAAATCGTGATCATTTGCAGTTTCTCTTTCCAGATTTTGTCTCGAATATTACTAGTTTATACTAATTAAACAAAAATGTATACAATTTTTCCTAAATATTCTCAATTGATATTTGCAGTTTTGAGATAAAATGTAATTTATTTAAATTGTTTAAAAAAATAGAACTTTACCCCTACGAGTTTTTACTGCTTTAAAATGGAAAAAAGTATCTTTTATATACTCAAATCTTTTATATACTCAAATCTTTTATATACTCAAAAAAATCTTTTATATACTCAAAATATTCATTTCCCAACAGTCACTTCCCTCTTTCACCAATGCTATTTATCATCACAGTCAAGATTATTCTGCAGCTGATGGGAAGAAAATATGACTCAGTTATCATAGTAGACCCATTTTGCATTTTAGGGAAGCGATATTGAATTACTGCACGAAAGGCAATTTTATCCTGTACTGAAAGATATATGAAATTTGCACCATTGTATGTTACGCAAATAAATAAATACATACATATTACCACGTATGGAGACAATATCCCTTCCAAAAGTTTGAAATATGCACAATTTTATATCATCTGTTGGAAATATTTGTCATTTTTATTTTTTACAATTTTTTTAACGTTATTAAAGTCACTCTCTAATTTTCTAAATTACTGTTTATTCCCGACTGTCTTTTAATTAATTTAATTTATTTCAATGTCTTTTGTAATTATACGCTTTTATGTCATTGAAAATGCTACGGTTTATATAAGTTAAATATGTGGAATATTTGATTCTTATATTCATTTGGAACCCATGAAGCCCAAATATTTTCCCTCTTAATTACATTTTGCAAGTCAAAATAATTGATATAATTTTGATTTAATTTGTCAACTGTTTTTTGAATTTGCATTTTATCATGTATATTTTTTAATTTGTTACATTTCCAATTCTAGATTATATTAAATATAATGAAAAAATGAAATAATATATTAGAAATCATAATCTGATGAACTTTATTTGACAAACCAAATGCAAATAAATGTATTTTACTGAAGTTACTAATCTCTTTAAAACTTTTGAGGTTGGATTAAAAATGTTATATATTAAGAAAGTGACTTTAGTGTTTTTCTATTTTAATATAATGTTTAAATGTAAATGAGTCACAACAATATCATACTACACAAACAATACAAACATTAAAAAACATTACAAACAATAACAATATTTCGACACGAATGTTTTGAATTTTTAAGTATTTATGAAACTGTATTTTCTGTTACATTTTTTACAGGACACAATATACAAGAAAAATGATGATAATTTTTCGTACTATATTTTGATTTCAGTAATATTCATAACTTCAATTTTATTCTCCATTTTGTAAATTTTTATTAAACCATATTACGATGGATATGTAAGAATATGTTGAATTTGCTTTTAGGAATATTTCCGTACATAGATAACAGAATTTATATTTTATAAAATTTAATGAACACAATACATTATACATTTTAGAAAATATTCCAAAATAATGGTAATTTGATTTGTAATCAGCTGTTAAATGCTTGAGACCGTAAACATATATTTTTAGCGTATATTAAATTAATAGGATAAAGGCAATGTGTTACCATATTACATTAAGGAAAAATTTAATATTCAGTAGTTTACAGAATTTTGTGAAATATTCATCACCTTTACAAGAAGATTTAAAATAGGTGTACAACTATTGATGAAAGTTTTGGAGTTCTTCCCTAAGGGGGGATGATATATCGTTTACGAAAAGTTTCTCTAATATTTAAGATGTAGAGAGTCTTTAATCAGTTAACTCTGCTGAAAACTCCTCTTCATTCGTCGTAATTCAATGACGAATAGTTAACACAGAAGTTTTAAAAATTAACTACTTATACTTTGGAACATTTAACTGTAATATTGATTAATGAGTTGTTAGTTTAAAAACACAAATATCAAATACTGAATATATTTAAAACATTTTTGTACATTGATTAAGTCATTTTCCAGGAATAAGACTTCTGTTGCGTAGACTTCTGCTAAAAATCACAGTAATAGATTTTTGAATTACATTAAACTTCGACATAGTGGCATTTCTCAGTTTGAATAATCCTACTACCCTATGATTCTAAATATAAAGATTGATTTGAATTCAAATAATCAACAGTAATTTATTTTATTTAGCAGTAGAATGAAGCAGTAGCTTTGAAGAATTTTACAGGGGCAAATATATCAATTTGTATTAGATACTGAATGGCTGTTCTTCTCGGAGTTGCTGATACATTTTAAATTTCCCAAATTTAAATATCATCTAACTTTGTATATAATGGAAAATATGTATGTATTATTGAATGTATGGTGTATACATAGTCCCTTTCCTGTTTATAGGTTATAGAATATCGTTGGTGTGCAGACAGTGCTTTAAAAAATAGTCATACGTCACCTGTAATAGATAGGAAAATTGACCCATAATACTTGAATTTAAATGGGGACTACAGTATTGTTGTTGTTAATGTCCCTGGGTATCATACCACGAGAACCACTCCGTTGTTCATGAGACGTTAAGATTGTAGAAAGAATTACACATACACTGAAGATGAATTTTATATTCAAATCATGCACACAGGTCATAAACTGAAGATTTTAGCTCATCTTTCCAGCCAGGGTTTCTTTGTTGCAAGAAGATAACTGACTTTTATCCCAATAATACATCCATGCTTTAGAGACCCGCACCTCGGACGTGGCAGGGTGATGCCTTAACTACACTCATGTCCATAAATTAAGGAACATGCCAGCTCCGGCAAATAAAGGTTCAAAAACAAAACAAACGGGACTTATTCATAAAGACCATTTTTTAAACAAAAGATGGTGTATATATGATACCATTCATAAAAACTACGATTTTTGATCCCTGGAGCAATTGTAAAAAATATCTCTTTTACAAAAACTTAATATTACATGGTTTGTAGGATGGTTAATACATTCTATGTCTCCCATGCGATGAAATGCAGTCCGTACAACGCCTAGGCATGCTGAGTATCAAATTATCGAGCTGATCTTGTGGAAGATTACTCCACTCAGCAAACAATGCTCTCCCAAGTTCCGGTACACATGTAGGAGGTGGTTGACGAGCTGCAACTAGTCGGCCCAGCATGTCCCACGCATGCTCTATCGGATTCAAGTCAGGTGAGAATGCCAGTCATTCCATACGGGTGATATCCTCAGATTGAAGGCATTCGTTTACAATGTTTGCTCGGTGAGGACAAGCGTTGTCATCCATAAACACAAATTCTTCGCCCATAGTACCCTAAAGAAACTTACACGTTCTTCCAGAATGAAGTCCCAACAAATCCGGCCGTTCATGGTTCCGATTTGAACATGCAGATCTGTTCTGGAGCCCAATATAATTCCACCCCAAACGTGCAATCCTGTACCACCGTAACGGTGTCGTTCAATGATGTTGTCTTGGTGGTAACGGGTACCTGGCGTTCTACATACGAAAGTCCGACGTGAATCAGACTGCAATCTAAACCTGGACTCGTCGTAAAACATCACACAAGCCCACTGTGACAATGTCCACATAACATGTTCTCTACTCCAGGATAATCGCTGTCGACAGTGATTTGCCGTGAGTGGAACACATCTGCCAAGCCTGCGAGCATATAGACCAATATTTCCCAAACGTCTGTACATGGTTTGCCTTGAAATTGTTGTACCCGTGTCTGCAGATAGCTGACGAGACAGGCCCGGTGCTGTGCTGCGCCTTCTTCTTTTGGCAGTGACTGCCAAATACCGTTCTTCATTCGGCGTCGTAACTAGGGGTCGACCTGTACTGTAACGTCTACTGACATTTCCATCATCTTGGAATCTTTGCCAAAGCCTAGAGATGACACTTTGGGCAATTCCAAGTTCCTCGGATACTTCCATCTGAGTACGCGCACATTCCAGGCGGCTGATAATTCTACCACGTAAAAAATCATCCACATGCGTCCTCTGTGTCATAACTATTCGGTTATGGCACAGAGCAGCTTACAGAACGCTTGTGAACAACTTTACTTCTTTGCCACCATTCCTTATATACCCCTGTCTTACACTCTCGTCATTTTGACGTACTATCGGCGTCATCTAGTGGCTTCCTGTAATTTGCATATTATATTTGAAGATGTGTGTAATAATTATACAGGGGAAATTTTTACTTTAGAGTTCGATTTCCGTGAGATTCTGAATTATCCTTTAATTTATGGACATGAGTTTACTTTGCAGATGGGTGACTTTGCATAGCAGTGATGTTATTAAGCAAATGGGCATTCTGCTTAACATTATGTGCATCAACTTGCATATAATACATATTGTATTTTTAGTCCCTTACAGAAAATATATATCTGTCCCATTTTTGAAAATTTTATTCCCTTCATGGAATATAGCGAAATCTTAGCGATTTTATAAGTTAATTCCAAACATAAAAACCCTAAGACATATAATATATAAAATAATTCCAAATATAACACTATATTGAAAAGATCTATAAAGTATATATATATATATATATATATATATATATATACAAATTTTCTCAGTATCAAACCTAGGTACATTAACAATAACTTTTTAAATTACTAATGTAAAAAATACTTGCGGAGTATTTAGCCCCAGCATGCGGTGTCACACGAAGTAAAATTTGACGTTCATATCATAAATTTGACAAGCCTTCCAATATGCAGCTGTTATCGCTTTGGACGTTTTAATTTTACAAAAAAATATCCTAGCATTGTCTGCAATCTGGTAGACGTCCAAGAAAATTAATCATAATGAAAACGTGGTTAAAAAGATTATTTTATCGTCGTCTTGCATTTAATGCGGCGGAAAAAATTTGCGAATTTAATTCTTCCTTTCTTTTTGTACCTATTGTCTGTGGTAGAAAGTGGCTATTTCATGCATGTAGATATCAATTATTTATGAATTAATTATTTATTATGTGTTTAGATATTTTATTTAACTATGTATTTCCATATAAAGAAGTGGAGCTTATTGTTCTTTTGAGTAATATGTTTTTTCTTAATTTATAAACAATAAAATTTAATTTTTACGTTGGTTTATGAGTAATTCCGCAATTCAAAATTAATGATGAGTAGAAATAAATTGGAATTGAGTCATAAAATATTATGTACCAAAAGAATGCTTCGTCTCGCAAATATTTTATTAATATATATATTTTAATATAATATTAATTTTCCATTATATTAATTTTCGAACATTCTGATAGGCTATTATTCAAGCTGCCTACATCCCAACGAGAAATTCCAGACTTTTTATTGAATCAAACTATCGCATGCATTTATTTTAATGTTCAGTATGTCTGTATATTCTAAGAACACAGCTTTCATGTAGAAACGTCGATACCTGCTGTCCCAAATGGGTATTTCTAAAACCTTAAAAGACACGCTCATTTATGTAATAATATTTTGAAATATTTCGTATGCGTATTTAAAAGAGAGCTTCGTGAGATGTGGAATAACGCATGACCTTTAAACATAAGTTTTGATATTTGAAATTGATAACTAGAGTCGTTGACTTTACCAACTGTGTATACTGTATAGTGTAATGCTCTACGTAATAGCTACGTGCTATTACGTAGCTATTACGTAGCTATTACGTAGCTATTACGTAGCTAGTACGTTAAGTAAGCTGAAAAATTATACTAAGTAATCCTTGTTGTGAATGCAACCTTAAAATAAGTTGCGTTTAGTCATTTCATAAACAACCTACTATGAACTTGTATAGATGTGAATAAAATAAAAAATAAGTTCCTTTCCTCATAAAAATTATGTAAGAGTTATCTGCACTGATCATCCTCAGTATCTCCACTGATAAGACATATGATCTGTATTGATGCAAAAGGCTAAATTATATTTTATAACCTAAGAGGGGTTCATACATACAGCAATTCACCAAAGTGATCGGGAAGTTCAGTCTGTAGCAAAACATTTTCATAATAAATGCTTAAATAATACAACTTTGGCAGTATATCAAAGATTGCATACTTGTTTTATTTACTTAGTTTTTTTTCTAATGTGGAGGCATTTGTCGTGAGACATTCACCTTTTGTTATTCACCTTGAATTCTTGCTGGATACTTTATTATGAGAGCACCATTTATGTGAGACAACATTGCTCCCTGTGAGAGGACAATATGGTAACCACCAAGCTTTATTCGGGATCTGAACCCAACCCCACATCGGGGAAAAACGTGATGCTAATCCACCGATTATATGTGCGACCATGTGGGCGGTGACTTTTAAAATATGGAGAGGTTTATTATTAAAGTTACTAAAACATCAACAATAACCCTTCGGCCCGAACATCTGTAACTCAGACAGCTATGGTTTCTTTAATCAACGCCGGGCGCCACAACTAATATGCTTCGAAAACACGCGATGTTCCTACAGCTGTTAAAATTCACTAGTGTATGTAAAATGTTTGTACGCAATGAAAATGGTTTCTACCCTTTTTCTAAGATTTAAATCATTGGTGAGAATTTCTTTGACTTATTTATATAAAGGTCTTCATCTGTTTAAGAATAGGTTAAATAAGGCTATTTTTGAGACTTCAGCTCTGATATTTCCTCCTTTTTCTGTTACAGTCAGTTTCCATTCAGCTTTTAATGTGATAGAATGTGTTCTTAGTCTAATCTCAAGTCCTGCCAAATTCGTTTCATGAGGTTGAAATCTGAGGATTGGGAAAGCAGTGGGATAACTTTGGGACAATTATATAATAATCAGAAGCACGCCTTTAAATCCGAAGAGCCATTATCTTCCTACAGATTATAGTTGCTTCTTAATAAAGATTTCCGACATATGATTTTAAATTATGTTCCATAATTTTCAAATACTTTCAATGATTCATTGCGTGTTCAATAAACTCAAGTTAATTGAGTCTTGCTGGGGACAGAGAAACAAACCTTTATACTTCCACGGTCATATTTCGCACATGGCACGAAATGTTTTGAGCTCTTTCTTTATTCTGATTTCACCAGATAACTATTCAACCCTCGGAATATTTTGAAGTTTCTTTCATAAGCCCAAATATCTGATTTCACCAAGATAAACTTTAGTTTCCATATATTTTGCCGAAGAGAGCCTCGATTTTCAGATTTTTTTCTTAACTTTTTTTTTCTTGCAATATAACATGTCCGTTACACCCGACTATTAATTGCAGCTGGAAAAATATACTTTAGATGGGGTTTGGAAAAAAATATACCTTATATATTTATTCTTCTAATTATCTTTCATTAACTTTTGCAGTATGTTTTAAGTT
The DNA here is from genome assembly GCA_907164885.2 of Dolomedes plantarius. NCBI lineage: Eukaryota > Metazoa > Arthropoda > Arachnida > Araneae > Dolomedidae > Dolomedes > Dolomedes plantarius. The sequence goes on along the minus strand of OU015494.1, from coordinate 92,421,857 downwards.
AATTTACTTTAGATTTAATTTTTTTTCTTGATAAATTACCGATACTTGGCGTTTAATATAGAGGGGAAATCCCTTATTTACTTTGTTATATTACGTTTTATTTCTTTATATAATATGTTCTTTATATATCATGTTCGACAAAATTAGCGTTTTAAACAATTTAGCAGTTAAGACGATCTTCTTAATGATAAGCTATTTTAATGATGGAAATGAGTAATTAAAAAAATCTATTGATATAGTTTTGGCATATCTCTATCTATTCATTTCTTTGATGAAACACTTAATTTGAAGTTTTTTACAGAAAGAAGCTTCAAAAAAAGATAAATTATAATTAAATTTATAAATAATAAGAAAATTTTAAAAAGATCATTAACTTTGCAATTTAAAGGAAAAACCAGACGGTGCCTGAAAATATTTCTATAATTTTATGATATTAGAAAGTTAATATTTGTTAAGTATTTCATGATATATATAGTTACAGATAATAATTAAGATGTCTTGCATACTTTAAATATAATTTTAATACAGATGCTCTTAAAAATATGAAGAAATGGTATCCTAATTTCCGCATATTCACAAGAGTTTTCTAACGTAAACCTAACTATCCGGATTCTTTTATGGACCACTTTATATACTCCAACAGTTTGCACTAGCCGGATTTCATATGCAGCGATACACCATTCAAAATAATCACCCTCAGTCCCCTAGCGGTAATTTTCCCTTAAATCTACGACCTAATTCTTATCCTCATCAGTGTGATATATCGCTGATTATATATACAACGATGACTCTGTCACAGATTTACAACAATTTTCAATTTATTTCGCCACCTTAAAGCAATTAACTTGAGAAACGAAAGCGGCTATCTTGTTTGTTCTTCAACAGGGTGCTGTTAATTTATAGCGACGCTACTCATGTTAAATCTCCAGTAAGGAACCCAACAAAAGGTGTATATTTATAAGAAACTAAATTCAGGGAATCTTCCCTTCATTTAGTGTCTTACGTGTAATTTTTCCTCATGCTGAAAATTTTACAGTTAACCTGCCATGTTCAGGACATGAATTCTTTACCCTGTGGACTGAAATAAGACCGGAATTTTCTTTTTTGTTAAACATATTGCAGAATTTCTGATATAGAGTTGCATTTGTGTTCACTCCCAGGTAATCTATTACACCCCAGGATCTCCAAAACATCGCTTGATTCAACTATCGAATACACTGAAGACGTGAGATGTGTAACAGTTAGTACCATTTCTCATAAGGTGTCGAGTCTGCTTGAAATCAGTAGTATATGCCCTCCAATTAATGTCCTGAATTGCGTATTTTGAAAAGTGCTGAAGAATTTTCTTAACAGTGCAGTAGTAATGAGGAAAGCTAATGTATTTAATAAAAGAATTAATTTTAAATGCATTAAGGCTGTTGAAGCTATTCTCATGTCTTTCACTTTAGCTTAATAAGATACAGTCGGGAAGATTTGAACCGAAGCGTAAGAATACAAATTCATCTAGAAACTTACGAAAACTTTGCAACCCCACACAGCATTGTAGATACGTAACTAAATCCCGTTAATGCCAGCTGATGCCACTTATTGAGAATGTAGGGTAGACTAATTCCATGCTTTCTTGCGTAGTAAAATATATTTTCGTATAAGGCATTTTAAGAAGTTGGGGAAAGATGGAACTGCAGTTCCAATTAATACCTGTTTCAGACTAAATATATCAAACATTACAATGTCAGTGGTGTTTTTTTGTTAGCATAATAACAAGTAGAATTAATGGAAAACAATATTTGCTCACTTTTATTCATTAAGAGAGGAATGCATTTTCATATATTCGATAATCCGTCATTTGTAACAAAATAACGGGGCAACGGTTCTATTAAATATAATTTTTAAATTAAAATATTTAAGCATCTCATATTTTCAGTTATTAGAAAATTGAAACTAGGGAGCTTTTTTTCACCATGAAAATAGGACCAGAGACTTACAATTAGTACAATTTTGGGTCCTGAAAATATATTTTATAACCAAAATTAGCTCAAAGAACTTGCATCTCTCTCTGAGTTAAAAATTTATTGATTCTTATGGAAAATCAAAAATATTCATTTTCTCTTTAAAATTATGAAATTGTTGCAACCTGTGGTCCTAGTTTAAATACAGGAGATATGTGACAATTGTATTTAATTCTTGTCTCTTATTATTTTTTAACTGTGGACTAATGTTCTATCTCCATTTGATGATTATTTATTATAATGCCAGGATTAATGAAATTTATTCGGAATTTACGTGATAATTTCCCTTTCTCTGTTTTTAAATCATCAGTTGAAATTAGAAAAGATCTAATTAAAGTTCTAGATCAAATAAAAAAAAATAGTCCTAATAGATTTTCATACGTTCCTTATACCGCCTTAAAAAAATATTTCACCAGTTAAAAGTGTTTCAAAATATATTATCTGCCTCCGAGTGAAATTTTTACTCCCGCACAAGACCATTAGTACGTAAAAAATAACTGCACCAAACTCTCACCATTTAAAAAAATCATACTACAACGTTTACTTAATGACAATTATTCTGAAATCTAACCAGTTTTTACAGTACAACGCTGCAAGTAAAATTTAACAGTTTAAATCATAGTGGAATAACCTTAGGTCAATAAAGAAATATTCTGAAAGAGCATGGGAACAAACAAACTGCATTAAAACGGATATTAAATTAGATTGTATCGGAAGAGAAATTTTAGCGTGGTAATCAGTCGATGAAAACAGATGGAAATATTGTTTTAAAGAAGAAGCAAGGAAATGTGTTTATGGTACTTAGTATATTAAAGGAAGCTTGGTATCATTAGTAGTAAATCTAAATGGAATTTTTTAAATGTATTGAAACAAATACGAAAAAATACTCAAAAAGTTTGGATATATTTGGAATTACATTTTTTTTAATGAAAGTGAATATATTTTTAAAATTTATTTTTGAAGATTTTCTAAATATGGATATAATAAATCCTTGACAAAATATTTTTTGCTATGAATGTGGTTATTTGTATTCGGAATATTTTCAACGGAGAATCAAAATGAATTATCGTGTATTTTTTATATTTAAAATGAAATTACCTTTCATAATGGATTAAAAGCACAAGTTATATAATAAAATTCAATAGATATTAATAAGCAACTGTAATTATCTTAATTGCTAAAGATATGTATACGGTTTTTCCTGTGAATATAGAAAAAACTTAAAGATGGAATAAAGATTATATAATTTTTAATTTCCCATAATAAAGATTATATAATGTTTAATTTAATGCCCTGTTTAATTCCAAATTATCAAAACATTATTTTTACATGCTAGAAAATTTTTTACAGATGAGGCAAGAATTAACCATAAACTCATTTTTGTATTTGAATAAAATTAGGGGCAAATATGACTTGCATTTAATATACATTATTATATGATTCATATTTATCATCTTTGAAAGTAAAAATTATTGATCGAGAAAACTTTCACTACATATAAAAGTCAAACAATCTGCATGTATATCAAATTAAGACACTGCGTAACTTGTTGCTCATAGTAAGCTGCTTTAATTGCATGTCTAGTAAATACGATCTAGTTAATCGAATACCTTAGCTTTTTTTCAATTCCAATGAGAGTTTACATACTTTAATAGCAAATATTAAATGCTTGATAGCTAAATGATAGAAATATATGTATATTTTACATATATTCAGCAACACATTGAATAAACTAAACATTTGTGAAAGTAAAAATCTATACAAATATAAGTCTGGTATTTTTATATTATTTAACGAAGTTCGAAGTTTCAAAACAGTTTGTAAAAAAGTATACATTTGATTAGTTATAGATTGATTGCTTTACACAAGGAAATATTCTTAAAGGCTAAACAGCTTGATAAATTTTACAAATAATTTAAATTTATTTCATCTTTAGCTTTTGTGTAACAAAATGATTGGCTGCGTGAGGAAATTTTTAAAAATGTTCTTCAAACAGTATTGAAAAATTCCCCCAGAAATTCTAAAAATCAAGGAATATTTACTGAACTTTTCGAATGAATGGACCCATAGAGACTTCTAAGTATCCAATATAATATCTGAACATATTGTACTTTCTTTTCCTTCTTAGAAATCCATTACTGTCAGATATAATTTAGCGAACTTTTAGTCCGAAAAAGTTTTATTTTCTCTCCTGAATTCTCTTCAAAGAAATTTTTCATTGTACATTTTAAGTTTAAGATATGATTTTTTCAATTGCATAAACGTTTAAAAATATCTTAGATATTCCAAAAAGATGTTTTAATAAAAAAATGTATATAATTCTTTAGTACTTTATGAGTTGAAATAATTTACATTTATTTTATGAGTTTATTTTCATGCATTCGTTTTTCTCTGCCAGAAAATCACATCACCGATTAGTTTGAAAACTAAATAGATACCATCGTTACATCGAAGACTTTATTGGTTGTGAAAATGGTTACGTGTTTTAAATTCTCAAAAGCATAAATACGAACTTCTATTGTAGAGAGTATGTAATTTAAGATTAAGTAATGCATCCCAAGTAACTTGCATTTCCTAATCTAAAATTAACATACTTGGCTTAAATAAAATAAAGCTAGACATTTCAAATTAGCCATACATTTGAATAGTTTACCCAAACCTAGTTATTCGATTTGGTAAACTCTTTTCTAGTATTTGGTACTTCACTCTTAGTCAACAAATCAGTGTTGAACAATAAACAAACTGATCATGTGTCTTCAAAGTGAGTTTGTGACAAATATAATTTTATCATGATAAACCGCTGTAGAAGTAATAAAGATTATGTCCAACTATTTGATCGTTTTTGAATTGTTCGTGTTACATGTGTCTTATGGAGGAAAAAGTTGACTGTAATGCACTTGTTTCCTGAATGTAGTTTTACTACAAACCCCACATCAAAGAAAGGTACAAAGATGTCAAAATGCTACGTTTACCCCCTAAAGCAACATGATCATTCTACCTTTTTTTATACTACGCCTACTACAACGACAGCAATGGCCATCTGTCTGGTAGCCCAGGATGGCATTCTGCTCCTGCAAAAAACGTCCTAACTGGAAAATCTAGAGGAATATTTGTAGTTCACCAAAGATGAACAGATGGAGAGGATTTTTTGCAGTCATTGTGCCATCATGGCAGAGTAAGAAATCAGGACTCTGTGAAATACCGATACGACACTAATGTTTTTACAAATAATCATGACCGGTCAAAACTCTAAAGCTGACCACTTAGCTCTACCGATAAAATTTGGAGGGAATACGTTGTTTAATTGTTAAAAGGCTCTTCCATCGTTTATCTTTGGGCTGGGTGGAATGTTATTTCACAATAAGTTTATTACCGGTGGTATTTATAATTCGTTCTGCTGAAGGAAAAATCAGGCTGAAGCTGATGTCTTCGCTCCTTAGTCAAAGCGTCTGCCCTCTCATTACCAAGTACGCCACATTGAGGTGGTATCCACCGTAGGCCTTGCTCCCTGTAAATCATTTATGTCAAAATATTAATCTAGTGAGCCATTTGGGACTTTTCACACAGCTACTACATAACACCAATGTTGTCAATTTTAGTACGGAAACCAGGATTTTCTTTTTGATCAATTGAACTCCGCGGACCACAATAGCACTTAAAACAGAAAGTGGTAGTCTCATTCTTTTATAATTCGCACACTCATCTAGCAATATGAAAACAGGCTGTCAAAGGAAAGGGAAGTAGCTGCTCTTCAAACATAAACAGTCAAATTGAGGCTAAAAGGGTATAAATATTCTTGTCAGATCACGATATTTTGTTATTTCATTTCGGTAAAGTTTGAAAATCTCAAACAATTTTAAGCTTTCAATTAAAAACTCTGAAAATTTATGTCCCTCCAAAGTTGCAACTTCTACTCATTAATGAAAGAAAGACGACAAAGAAGTTCGTATTTTTTTACAGAATTTTATTGACCTTTATCTTAAATGATTGTGGTGAGGAAATTCACCACAGGTTCCTTTATGTAGTTTAATTCTAGTCTGAAATTAAAACTCTACCAGTAACTATAATAGTAATTTTAATTTCTCATCTAAAAATCAGTAACTCAGGAAATCCTCTGATTCCTTTGCGTAAAATCTGCAATTTTTATACCGACCCTGTAATCGTGTGAGGTCTGTGAAAAATCTGCTGACGCATCTCAGCTGAGTTTAGGCTATTTTTGATGTTCACATCAGGTCATCTCTACCCTGTAATTATCAACAATAAAAGTATGCTGGTTCTATTGAAGGCTCACTTTTAATTTCCACGTTTGGTTCCGAAAAGAGCTACTGATAAGGAATCCCTTTATTCTCTGGTTTCCGTTTAAACACCACCATCCAAAGTGTCTCGTTTGCAAGAATAAACAGTCTCCCCCTACTGTGTGGGAAAAAGGTGCAGTTTAAGAAAACCCTCCGTAATTGCTTTCCTAAATTGCGTGGGAACGTGGTGTCGATTCTGGGCGGTCGAATTTCCTCGAAATTCCTTACGAAAGGTGGTGCGCTGTTGGTAATGTACGGTGATTCGTTGATTCCGTCCAATGAGAATATCCTCCAACTCAGGGTTGCTTTTTGGCATAACTTATCTCTAATAATTTTTCCCGTTCTCACCGTTTGTTGGCGTAAGTAAGCCAATTTGCTTTCTTCCCGCGCTAGCTTTGGCGTAATTCTGTAATTAATGGCAACCCCTACTACTCAGTTCAGTGATTGAAAAAAAGAGATACGTACTAACTTCACTTAGAGATTTTTAACCAGAGTTTGTTGTATTACTCTAAGTTTTTTTAGGTCCCCAAAATCCCTGGTCTTTGACCATGGGTGAGGGGAGCTTTGAATAATTTTTCGTGATTTTTAGATCTGATGCTGTATGCTGAATCATCGTTATTTTATTTGTTGGCTGCGAACCTAAGTGGTCGTGTTGACCTGAAGTCCTTGTTATGTAGCAGACCATCACTTTGTTCTTTATTACGTTAGCCCAGATTCTTTTGATTTTAAATGTTAAGAACAAATAAACTTTAAAAAAAAAGATAGTATGAATTATTTTACTCTTGAATTAAACCAGCAAGATATTTGAGCAGCAAAATTCGAACGGATGTTATTGAACGCACAACGATTATATTTTTGCACTACCACTTCTGTTAATCTGATGAATTAGCGAAGAGATCCTAACCACGATGTATCCTGAGGTTCACTGTTCCAGTGTTGGTGCTTTTAATAGTATCTAAATTTGGATCCTCCAGCCATCAACGTAAACTTCATCTTCACGAGCTGAGAGCTTTCTTCATCCAGACTCTGTAAGTGCGCCTTCTATAATTTAGTGTTGTGTAGAACTGTCCACTTCATTAAGTTTCCGTAGATGAACTCTTTCCTACAGTACAGAACTTCAATATAATTTACGGCCACAGTGTTACGAACAATTTTTATTTGATGAACACTCCTTTCTCCGATAGCTCTCATCTACATAATAATAACTTTCTAGTGATAAAACTCTTTGCGAACACTTTATCATCTCTCCTATTTGCGTGTAATAATGATATTATTCTTTGTAATATTTAAGCATTGAAAGGTAAAAAGAATATAATTTAAAATTTTATATTATACTCTTTTAAATTTTTATCACAATATTAAAAAATAGATGACCAAAAACATAGGGGTTTTTCGTAATTTTGGGTAGGTTGAAGACTTACGTTAAACGATGTAAAGGTGGTCATAAAAATAATGGAAACACCTATCAATATTAGTGGTGTTTATGAATGTGCTTCGTATCCCTTAAAAACAAGTCTGGGCACCGGTATTTTTTTATATAATGTAGTGTATGCATTAGTCTACTATCTGGTAGCAGTAATGAAGCTAAGGACATCGTGTTTTTTTGGAGAAAGCGTAAAATGCCAAACCTTGCAAACCTTGCGAAAAGGACAATTTTTTTGAGAGCGTTTAAATTGGAGTATCCGTTACTGCAACCCCTAGGATAAAGTGTTTTTTTTAAGCTATGGTATCGAAAGTCATGCCAGCATACACAGTGGACGGAAAAGCATCCTTTGCCAGGCAGAGTAGTGGACGAAAGGGAGAGCTGAGTGAAAGAGACGGACGGGGTAAGGAAGCGGATTGTGACTTAAAAAAAGAAAACAACTGCTACCAAAAGGACCGAAGAGCTAAATCTGCATCTGCTTGTTCAGGTATCAACCATTAGAGGTAGAAGGGAACTTGACAAACAAAGCATTTACGGAAAAGTAGCTATTCCCAAACCACTTGTAAAAGATGCCAATACAAAATATCATCCAGAATGGTGCCACGAGCGCAAATCCGGTCGAGTAACATGTCGGAAAAAGGAATTTGGTCCAACGAATCATTGTTCACATTGTTCCTTCTCAACAGGACGTGTGTATGTTAGGAGAACATCTACACAAGAGTAAGATTATGACTGTCTCATCTCAACTGTCAATCATGGAGATAGATTTATCAGGGTTTGGGATGACACCTCATGGTTTTCTTCAGGCCCAATTGTAACCCTAAATAGGAGATTGAATGGGAAGGACTATGTCGAAATTTTAGCTCACTAGTCCATCCTATGGTGCAAACATTATTTCTTGGAGGCGATGGCGTTATCAAGGATGATAATCCCCCTATACATACAGGTAGTCTATTAAGTATTGGTTTGAAGAGCATGAAAAAGAAGTCAAATATCTTATCTTGTATCAAATATCACCCTGTACAATAGGGTGGGTCGAAAAAAATAAACAATTTTTTTTCGGAATGCTTTAGTGCGGAAAAGTTGCCTATTGTAAAAAGAAGAAAAACGGCATAAAAATTAAAATCCGTTAACATCTTCCCTTCGCACATCGTACTTGAAGTTTATGAAAAATTGCAAAAATCACGATTTTTTCCAATTTTTTTTATGTTTGTTAAAACTTTTAAAATAAACATGCTTTAGTTTTCCATGCTTGTTTTATGAGTTAAATAACCTAAATAAATTAAATTATGATCAATAATCTATTTTTTTCCGTTCGTCTTAGAAAAAACAGAAATTTATCAATATTTTGCTATTTTCACTGTGCTGCTCTTCGTTCGTTTTACTAGAACAAAACGCACCAGAATTCACTTGAAATAGGTTGAACTGCTTTAAACTCAATTAAAGTCAATTCGCACCTACTGAGAAAACTTGGGGTCTTTTCTTTGACGGACAAAAAGATAATACTTTTTTCATTGAAAAATAGAATGCCAAGTAATTTCGCACGGATGGAAAAGAAGTACACTACTCTCTTAGTCAGGAATCTGGATCAACTTATATTGAACATGTATCTCCTTCCTCGAGTCTATCAAATGATATAACTCACACCATTATTTCTCGTTTGTTTGAACTATCAATATCACTAGAAAAACTAAAAATAGTAGGGTGTAATGGCAGTGTAACCAACTCTGTATGGAAGAACGGTGTCATCCACCGACTAGAAAGTCATGTAGGACGCCCGCTACAGTGGTGCATATGCCTCCTGCATTTTAATGAGCTTCCTTTTCGCAAGAGTTTCCAACATATTGACGGTCAAACTGCAGGATCAAACTAATTCTTTTAGTGGGCCGATCGGGCAGCAGCTCACTTGCAGTGAAAAACTCCCCGTGGTTCATTATGAACCCATAGATTGTTCGATTCCTGATATAGGCAGGAATTTGTTGCGCAAAGACCAACAGTATTTGTTTGACATTTCAAATGCATTCACATTGGGACAATGTCCAGAAGACTTGGCAAATAGGGACCCTGTCATTTGTCCCATACCAGATGGCTAACTGCGGCCAACCGAGTCCTTAGGTTTTATATAAGTTCATCAGATCCATCCGGAAACTTAAAAGAAATATTTGGCTTCATCTTGAAATCATATATGGCTATGTGGTTTACCATACAAAAGAACAAATATTTTACTGACGGACTAAAAAATATCTTTCAAGCAATCCAAACATCACGGTTTTTATCCGACGAATGACTTCAAGTTTTCGATCCATTAATTCAACGAAATACATTCTATTCTCACCCAGAGAATGTTCTGTTGGCAATACTTGTTGAGGAAACATATTCTGAATATGTTGAAGAGAACATATTCGGGAGCTTGGTTACAGAAGGATATTAAAAGCAAGACAAACAGTCCGAAATGAGAAGACAGATAGAAATTTAGCACCACCAAAGATAAACTTTCAAGCTTCCGATTACATTGAAATTATTAATTGGAATTATTGTGTGGTGTATCCTCCTCAATGGTGCGGCACCTAAGTGAAGATGATATTAAATCATTCATCAACTCTCATACTATGGCAATGAGAGAAATACTAATGTTTCCCGGTCACACCCCAGCTGTGGAGAGGTGCGTCAAAATTGTGACAAAGGCCTCGAATAAAGTATGTGAACATGAAGCTGGAGATGGCTATATCCGAGCAACACTGGAGTCTAGATCTGTTATGCATCATTTCTCAAAAAAATCAGACGTTAAATATGTATAGATATAAAAAAGAAAAAGTAAAAAAATCAGAGTAGGCCAAATAATCCTACTCTATGGAAAATCTTTGTAAGTAGATGCAAATATAATGTAAACACCACACCCAACAATTGGATGGTTGGTTGGGTAGGTTGTGGGTGGAACTCGACGTGCAACCCTCTCCGTGTGGTGAGTTCTGGGTCGTTTTGTTCTAGCATATCGAGCGTAGAGTTGCACAGTGAAAATTGCGAAAAATTGCGAAATTTCTGTTTCTTGAAAGACGTTGCGCGAACAGAAAAAATTAGATTTATGATCACAATTTAATTTATTTAGGTCATTTAAACCATACAACAAGCTTAAAAAGCTAAAACATATTTACTAACAGAAGTTTTAACTAACAGAAAAAAATTGCAAATATATAATGACTTTTGCAATTTTTTATAAATTTCAAGTAGGATGCGCGAATGGAAGATGTTAACCGATTTTAATTTTTTGTATGCCGTTTTTCTTCTAATACCATAGGCAACTTTTCCGCACTAAAGCGTTTCGGAAAAAAAATATTTAATTTTTTCAACCCCCCCCGACTCTATATCATCCAACCACTGTGATCTGTATAAGCGGATAGAGCTAGGTATCGATATCCAACACAGCATCTCTACAGGAACTTTCCATGATTTTTCCCTGAAGAATGGTATAATATATTCTTAACCACTATTCATGACTTGTATAATCCGATTCCAAGGTGAATCAAGTGGTATTACATACAAAGGTGATCCTGTGCCGTATTAATAAAGATTTTCATGATGTTTCTTAGTGTTTCCATTATTTTGATAACCACCTGTATTTTGGTTCATAATACTGATAGATTTAAAAAAATATATGATCTGCAAATTTATATATGCAATCCTTTCCCTATCTTTTGCTATTTTAAGAGAAAAACTCTATACAAACTCATCACTTTTCATTCATGTTGTCACTGTAATTTTCCTAATCCGAAGTGCCAGATATATATATACCGGGTGCGTCATAAATTCATGCAAAGTTTAAAAATTCGTAATAAAAGAGGTAATGCTCGGAAAAATTTTCTTTTTGTGCCAATAGGATCAAAGGGACATTGGATTTTTTATATATGTATATAAAAAAGAAGTTTCCAAAAGTAACCAAAAGAGGGAGATCACACGTCATACTAAGACGTTTTATGCAAATCAGGCTGGTGAAGTGCCTGGATTTTGTACGGATACAGATTCAACATTCCGTGCAGAATACGTCGAATGGGCGGTTCCGGAATTCCCGTTCTTCTCCCAGCTTCACGAGCACCGCTACTCCCCGTTGATGTCTCGGCTGTAAAATCTTCCATTACACTTTGTACAACATGGTCGCGGTCCAAGCTCAACGAATGAGCTACTACTTCGTGGACTATCCTCCAAACTCCCGGTTTCCTCAAAACGTCGTATTAAATTCAGTATCCATTGAATGAAATAGGGCTTTTTTACCTCCAGTCCTTTCTCCATGCGAAACTTTCGAAATGCAACAGTTGTGGATTCACCATTCTTGTAGAAAAGTTTAACCACCAACGCTTGATCTGGTAGAGAGAGCATGCTTCGAAAGCATGAAGCGTGCTTCGAAAGGATGACGGATCCATTTCCAGTCAGGTACTTTACTGCTAACCTAATTTGCATAAAATGTCTCAGTAATAATAGCATAAAATGTCTCAGTAAGTGTGAGCACCCCCTTTCGGTTACTTTTGGAAACTTTATTATTTTACATGGAAAAAAATCCAATGTCCCTCTGATCCTATTGGCGCAAACAGAAAAATTTTCCGAGCATTGCTTCTTTTATTACGGATTTTTGAACTTTGCACGAATTGATGATGCACCCGGTATATATATATATATATATATATATATATATATATATATATATATATATATATATATATATATATATATATATAACATATATATAACATATATATAACATATATGAGTTAACATATATGAGTACTAATTATTTTGTCTAAGAGCCAAATTGACACTTAAAAAGACAAAATATGCTTCATGTAAAAAGAGACTATTACAAACTGGAATTATAATACTGTAAGCTCTAAATGATATCACTACTGAATTTTGCCAATACTCGCTTCACTGAAATTTACAAGACGAAAGCAAACAAACATCTTCTAAATATCCCCAATAAAAAATAGAATAATATTTTTTTCCTCTCTTAACTGTCCACAGTGAACACTTCAATTTATTATGGTTATTAACAAACAGTGTGTTCATTGTTCATGCTAAGAGTTTACCACTACTTTAATGCTAGCTACAAGACTAGCGTCTGTGGTATAGAAACTTTTGTTTCTTTGGAGTGATCGGCTAAAAAATTTGTATTTTTAAACAAAATAGGGAAAAAAGACAAACTCTATGATGTACGACAGAAAAGAAAATCCTGGACTATACTTTAAAATCTGTAGCTATTAGTTTCAAAGCTTAAAATTCTTTTTTCATTAAGATGTATGAAATTAAGTGTCAAAATAATGTTAACCTAGAAAGAAAAGTGAGTAATGGACGCTAATCGCTTTTTTGAAGCTTAAGAAACTTTCTTAAATCTTAAATAATTGATAGAAAGACAAAAACAATGCTGATTAAGATTCTTATTAGACAAGTCCTGGCATCGAATACCTCAACTGTAACGTGAAATGGAAAAAAATCTTTAAATTTTCGAGAGCATGAACTTGGGAGACATCTATGAGGGTATTTACGAAAATGGAATCTGGAGAAAATGTAACCTTGCATTTTAAAAGCTTTTAAAAAATGATAACTTAATAAAATGAACTAAAATAAATCTAACAAAATCGGCTGTATATATGATGCGAATGGACACAGATATCAACAATAAACTTTTTTTATGCGTCGGTTTTTTTTTCAAAAAGGCGTAAGACATGATAAAAAACTTTAACTATTGATATTTTAGATCAAGAATTTGTGTTTAATGGGAATGGAATCTAGCAACTATTTACTAGAATACGAAAAGTTTTGACTGTTATCTAAGGAATGATGGGACTCACAATAGCATATCATGTCAATGATGATGATGATGACGTCGTTTGAATTTGCACTTTTTCAGTTGTAGTTATTGAACCCCTGGTACTCGGATAAATATCATTTAAATTTAAATAAAATCTGTGAATAACCTTTAAGTCACTGTTTAAGACAAAGAATTTTTAATTTGAATGGTTTTCTAATTTAGGACTGTTTCTTTATTCACATAACCAGGAGACGAATATGGTATTTTCTGTGAAGTAATGATTCACTAATTTTAGACGTGTGAACTAGGGTGGAGCGAAAATCCAAGTTTGCCAAGTTCTTTTCTATTACGGACAATAATTTGACCCAACTGTTCAAAAAGCGTATCCTAAAATATTTTTTTATTTATTTTGTGTCTATCTACCCGCGCATTTAATTTCAATTTCTCAAAATCTGATCAATTTTATCTTTTCTATATCATTTGTAACCCCGGAAGAGAGAAGAAATAAGAATCAATTAAGTAGCCAACGAACCGTTTTTTAACCTTATAGGTGTGTTGGGATGAATGTCCTTGTCCGGTTATTACTCCTCTGCCCGTGCGCATGCGCAAGCACAAGCGCCATACACATTTCTTTGGTCAGAATCAGTGACTTCCCGTAAATATTGTTCACAGTTCGGTCGTATCTAGAGTTTCGTTTGCTAATTGTTATAGAATTGAATATGGATAAAAGAAGAAAAAGTTTCTAGTTGTAATTTTTGCAACATTGAAGAGGTGAAAGGTAATATGTTACCTACGTATAAGGAGGTCCTGAAATTTTATAACTTTGTAAGATTTCAGCGAAATCTTAAATCGGATACTCGAAGGGAGCCAGCCGTTTTACATACTGTGGAAATTGTTTCGGTGAGAATCGAAAATAAATGGCGAAAAACTTCAATTGCAATTGTATCCCACACCGCATTATACAGTTGATATGAGCTTACCATTCGAAATGCAAAAATTTAATAAAATCTTGGAAACAATTGACTAACGATAATTAAGAAGATTTTCACACTCGTAGTAACAAACTATTTGATATATGTTCTTCTAAGTACAAAGATTTTCTACAGTGTAATTGCCAAAGGAACAAAAGTAACGAAAGAAGAACAAACTTTTTTGACTGATCAGAGGACTGAAAGAAAAACGATTATTGGTGGTATAGACTTTTCACAAACGAAAAAAATAGAAAAACGAAATGAAAGAAATAGAAAGTTAGAACTATATTATGCTTCTGTGACAAATAGAGAGAATCGTGAGACTACAGAACTTTCTCCACGAAGCTCTGTTATATCGGACGAATAAGAAAATACAATTAATATAGGCAATAATTTTGAACAGTGTTCTTCAAACTTCCAAGGGTCCCAGAAAAAAAGTTAAAAATCAGCTTGTCGTCTTTGTCAAAAACATGTGACCGATATAGCTTATCTGATAGAGCTGGCGCAGCAATTACGTCGGCAGTTCTTCATGACATTAAATCAGATGTCGAAATAATAGACAGATCAAAATTATGCCGTGAAAGAGCAAAATAATGCACTGAAATATTAGCTAAGCATCGAGTTTTCAGTATTCGACCTTTATTCTTTGACAAAAGAAAGGATAAAGGCTTAACAATAGTGAAAAAAGGGTGTAAAAAATTTCGCCAAGTGATGGTAGAAGAACACATTTCAGTTATCAGGGAACCAGACTCTATTTATTTCGCCTACATTGTCCCAAGTACTGGAACGGCTAAGAGCATAGAACTTGCTATATGTGACTTGATTTATTCTGAAAACATTTCATTGAGATAAACTGTAGAGGTTGGTTGTGATGAAACAGTTACAAATATAGGGAAATACGGTGGTGATATACGGTTGTTAGAAAAACGTTTGAAACAACTTTCACAATGGATCGCGTGCCTTTTACAAACGAATGAATTGCCTTTAAGACACCTGTTTTAATTCTTAGATTTCGAAACTAATGGGCCTACTTCCTAATCTGGTACTATTGGAAGATTACTAGAAAAATGTGAAAACAATCAGGTTGTACAGTATGAAAAGATAGAAAGCGTGATGCCGGATATTCAGTCGGATGTCATCAGAGATCTAAGTTCGGATCAAAGTTATTTGTATGATATTGCATCAGCTGTAATTAGTAGCTAGAGTTCTTCTAATCTCGCAAACAGTGCTCCAGGAAAGATGTCGCATGTTCGATGGTTAACGAAAGCCAACAGGATATTAAGGATATAAATTTCGACGAAAAAACCTTCTGATAATATTAAACATCTTGCCACGTTTGTTGTTAGAGTTTACGCACCTGTTTGGTTCCAAATTAAAATGCATCCGTCATGCAAAGATGGGTCTAGACATTTTTGGAATTTCAGATTCTCTATACATTCCATCTCAACTAAAAGATGTAGCCGATCCTGTCATTGAGCGGAATAGCTTCTATGCGCTTCCTGAGAATGTTCTATTATCGATTGTCTCAGCTCCCGATAAACACATCCGTGAACTTGCTGCTATAAGAATCTTAAAAATAAGACACGCGATTCATTATGGAAAGTTTCCTCGTGTTTTTGACGTCCCTAAAATAAAACTTAGTGTCAAATCATACACATACCTTATAGATTGGTAACAAAAGTATTTCCAACCTCCCATTCTTAGAGACGTCAAGGATCGATATTTGCTGTCGATAATGGAAACAAAAGGAAGTGAAAAGATATATTTTCTAAGATTTCAATGTAATACCTAAGCCATAGAACGTTCAGTAAAGACACTAACGGAGGTTTCTATGCATGTATGTGATAAAAAGTTCCGAGAAGGTCTCATGAATTCCAAAATTGAGTCAAGATAATTGAAGTCCAAATTCGACACCAAACGGGATTTTAAAGTGTCCTTTGACTAGTTTTTTATTTTTTTATGTTTTAAGTGAAGCTTTTTTTGTTTATTAAATTAGTAATATTTTGTTCCTAGTGAGTCGTTTTATTCTTAATAACTAATAGTTTATGTAGAATTTAGAATAATATCCTCGTTCAAGTTTCATCTGTATGCAAGTAAAAGTGTAAAGTAAATTCGCGGGTAAAAGGAAAATATTAATAAAAATATTGCAATACATTTTTTGCTCCCCTATAGGTAGGTCAAACTTTGATCACTAATAGAAACAAAAATTTGAAAAAAAAATTCCATTTTCGAGCGCTCCACCCTTATATGAACTCCTCTGCCGGATGAAGGGATAAATATCTTGGGTTCTACTAAAATGATTACAGCTTATATTTATTATTTTATTTAAGAATATTGTGAAAACTCTATAGTACTATTATTTATATTAATTAATGAATTTTATTTTGAATTATCTGAAGATGATTTATTGAATGTAATACAGAAATAGTCATAAATACATAATCTTTTACGTTTAAGTTAGAGATTCTAGCATCTGTTATAAAATTTGCTATACTTTTCTCATCCGAAAAATATCCATTATAAAAATGTTATGATAAAAATTAATCGACCATAGAGTACTAGATTTACATGATTTCTCACTTGATTTTAAGGTGCAAAAAAT
This sequence comes from Dolomedes plantarius, assembly GCA_907164885.2. Classification (NCBI taxonomy): domain Eukaryota; kingdom Metazoa; phylum Arthropoda; class Arachnida; order Araneae; family Dolomedidae; genus Dolomedes; species Dolomedes plantarius. The sequence continues at coordinate 92,404,760 of OU015494.1, read as the reverse complement.
TGAACTTGCATGTCGTTGAACACCAAACTGCAAATCCATTTCATCGCTTCAGTTAAATTTTTCAACAAAATTTTATTCCGAGATCTCAAAAATTAATTGTAATAATGACATCTAAGAATCTATGAAAATGTATCTTTATTCTTATTATACGTTAGTGAATGTGAACAGCCTAAATTGTTAATAATCGCAAATAAATTTCTTAAAATAAGCAGTTACCACTGAAAAATACTTCTAAATATGAATTTTGGGAATAAACTGAAAAAAAAGATGTCTTTTTTAAAATAAAATAAAATTATAAACAGTTTTAAAACAGTAAAACAATATAAAAATATGAAAAGTCGCAATCTATTTTTTTTAATTTAATCTTCATCGAATATATTATTCCCAGTGTGAAACACCTCCTTGCTTTTATACTTCTTTTCAAAGTAGTAGACTATTTTTCGATACATTACCCTTGTAAAAATAATCAAATACACGACAATAATGAAAACACTATATAGCTTTACAAAGTGAAAACATTACCTTACATTAAAATGAATTCGGAGAAGTTAAAGGACCTTATAAAGTAGAATGACTAGATTTTGCGCTTCTGCTATTACTGACAAAGGGATTTTTGTTTAGGAAGTCATTACTATGGCTCATGATCACGACTGAAATGGCAGTGACGCGGCGAAAAGTGATAAAAAGACATAACAACGTCATTAAGTGTGCACGAAATCTGTGGAGAAAGTCGCTTCAAATAATTTTGCAGAATATATAACAGGCATTCAGTAAATCTTATCTCCTTGGTTCTTTAATAGAGAAAGAATATATTTGATAGCAGAGTAAAACATTTTTGATTATCCCAACCGGTATTTCGAGCTGTCATAATTTTATGTTTTGAAATATCTCTAGTGTTTCAGGTACAAATATTTTCAGGTTACTTATTTTGAATTATGAAAGTATTTGTGTTTTATTACTCAGTGAATGTCGGGGAGTAGTTGAAATTTATTTCACATAGATATGATAGCTGTCAAATCTTAATATTACAAACCATCCGTAGTAACGCGTAAAATGTGTCATTACATATGAAGTTTTAATGTTTAAAATTAAAATTCCCATTAATTATAATTTATTGATTTATAAAAAATTCTTATAGCTGAATGAGTGTAATTAAATAATAACATTTAAAAAAAATGCACATTAATATGTTAACAATTACATTAAATCCTGTTTATAGCATGCCATCACTGAAATGAATTACTCTAAAAGCTATTAAATGCATCCATAAGGTCAGTTTAAAACATGACATTAAACAGAATTGCAAATAAATTAGAAAGAAAATATTTAGAAAAAATTAATTAGGTCATATTATTACGTGCTGTTAATTTCGTAATTTATAAAAAGATTTTAAGCATCAAGTCTTACTATGCACAGAAAACTCGAAAACATGAATATCTCAAAACAAAAAAATATACAGTAAAATAGAAACTCATTTGAAGTTTTAAATGTACAGTTATTAAATCAGAGTTTGCTTAAATAATATTAAAACTTGTTCAGCATTTTTTTTTGGGTCGAGGGGGTTTCTCAAAAAAAAATCAGTATGCAATACTTTATTAATAAACCACAATGACACTCAATCAAAAAAATTATAATTTAGTTAAGAACTATTTCTTTTGTAATGCCCGATTAATCCCCAAATTGGGCACTCGCCGAAGTTTTGAGAATATAAATGACAATAAGGGAATAGTATGTTTTTTAAAATAAAGTGAAATCGAGCTGCTTCTCGAATGCTGTCCTACAACTGAAATTCGACCGTGACCTACATGTATCAAATCAAAGATTAAAAAATTTTGGCATAAAACAAATTTACGTTGTTAGTAATAATTCAGATAATCCGATCACTGAAAATTTTGTACTATCTCGTTGATATTTTTCCAATCGTAAAACCATCAATATACTAATTGACAGACCACATAATAAAGAATGTTGAAAAAATATGTTTTAAGATTGTGAATTTCTCTTTATAACACGAGGAATAAAAACGTACTGTTATCTGTATCTTTTGTAGGTAAAAATCATGAAATTAAAAGATACAGCTTGGATGAAGGATTTAATTTGATTTAGTAATACAAAATAATGTAATTTATAAATAATATTTTCTAAAGATATAAAAACCGTTTATACCTACGAAATCTAGAGTGACAAATTGTAATACAGACTCATAACTTGAAAATTTGTCTAAATAAAATTTATCTTGAAGGAAGAAGTGTAATTAATCTTGCATTCTTGCAATCTTTTCATTAATAGATTCATTCCGCGTTTCCGTTTTTGTCATTGGTAGGTCTGAGAAAAATTCCCTTCAGTTATTAGTTTATTTTAGTATATTCTAGAAAAAGAAGTGAGAGGAAGATAGAATTTTAAATTTTTAATCAAAAAGTCCAATGTAATAATATTTTCACAATCAAGCACTTTAGCTTAAATTAACAAGAGGTCTAAAGTGTCTTTAAAACTGTAAATTTTCGTTACTTTCTCTGAAATGCAGCATGATTTTTAGCCAACTGAATATGAGCATTTACTGTTACATGAACTAGCTACCCACACCGTATATTAAGTAACGTCTCGAGTTTACATGAAGTGGGCTCAGATTCGATTTACGACTTAGGCACAGACGTTCTTGGGATGTCGGTTCACGCATATGATGGTGTACAATACTAGAGATACCAAAAAACTCCCAGTGTGCTATGGAAAGATAGCGAAAAAGCAAACGCCTGACAATTATAAAATAAAAATATGTTATCTGAACTAATTTATTTAAAAAATAATAACAATCCAGGTTTTTTTTATTTGCCCCGAAAAAACTATATAAAAAGTCTACAGCTAAATAAAAAAATAAATGTTTATTTAAGAAATCCTAAGTACACATATTATACTTTTAGAGATCTTCTGGGTAGTTAAGGTCTGTGTATTTACGGCAAAAACAATTTCACTTTTGGTTTTTGTACCTTTTTAAAAATATTGCACTTTATAACAAATGATGCTCTCGTCAAAATATAAAAAAATATCCCACGTTTACAATATTAAATATCTTTTTTTGCTGATTTTTTTCCTAGATCATATGAAAAATAGTCTTCAGGATATCCCCTAATAAAAAAATAAATTTTCCATTATAAATTATGATTTCATAAAATATAAGTAATCTTGATTTATTTCAAGAATATAGTATTTAGATAAATGTGAATAAATTTTAACCTATAAGCAACTTTGACGGCCATCTGTAGCCTGTATAAAAATTCAATGCGATATAGATTTTCTAGAGTGCTTTTTTCAATTGTTTGATGTGCCAAAGGCATTTCCTCTTTGAAGTCGTAATATTTTGAAAGCGTAGTGGATTCGAAAGAATTTGTTCTTTTTACAATGTAGAAATAAAAATTCCGACGCAAATGAAACGATTCACAAAAGTATTGTATCATACTTAAGCATTTGAGCAAAGACTATGAAATATTTCTTGCGACGTAAATGAAAAAGTTTATGATTGCTTTAAATAGTAGTTGAAACTCGTTTTTCTATTCCTTTTCAGCATGGTGATTGAAATTGTTTATTTTTTGTTAAACATCGTATTATGTTTACGCTTATTCTTTATGTATTTCATTCGGATTTAATATAACTTTATAATAAAGCTAGGAAAAACATTTCGCCTTATTGCAGAATACATGTAATTGACAATGAACTGAGCAGATGGAAAGGAAGCAATCGGAAAGACAATCAATGTGAAAATTGTTTTAGATTTCACCTTACATTGATTTCAGTCAGATAAGAACTGGATGATACGTTTTTATTTGCTTGTTTTTAAATAAAATGATTGCTTTAGAATTTTCATTTTCATTTTACATAATACTGTATTACATAAGTTATTACATAATAACAAAACTTTTATAATTTCTTATGTTATCAAATAAACAGATTATTTAGAATTATTGGTTTCAATTTAAACTATAGCACTTGGATTTACTTTATTTTAAAGTCTTCAGCAATGCAAGGAAAACGCAAAATATATCATTTTTTTTTACTGAGACAAAGGCATTTGTACCTAAAACTAGGGATACTCTCAATGATTAAATAAAATATTATTTTTAATGAATGCGCAAAGTTTTGCTTTAAACATAATTACTGTGTTTATATTCTAAATTTATAATTCAGTTCATATATTTAACTGAAATTTGTAAGTTTCATTAACTTTTTAAAATATTGGTTTGACCTCATCATTTAAGATGCATTTTAATGAACTTTCTTAATATCAAAGTTATGATAAAATTATACATTTTGAAGTAGGTTTAGTAATAAATAATAGTGGTTAAAAACATAGTACTTCATTATTGTAGAGGACGTTATTATCGATATTTTCACCATTAAATAAATTTTCTAAGTAAAGTGAATTTTGATTCTGATAATACTGACCTAAAAATGTTGTAAGCTACATAAAGTGAAATATTTTGCGTCCTAAGTATTTCATAAACACATATTTTGTTCTATAGTTTTTTTATGTATCCCAGATGAGTACATTAAATCATTTATTTATTTACCAAAATATCAGTGAATTCATATTTTATGCTTTAAAATTACGCCTGTCATCAAAACACATCTACAGTTCTGACACGAAGTTTAAGTAGGAACTACAGTAATTACTTTTACAGACAGATTATAAAAGCATGAGAGATATTTTTTGATAATGTTCTTCAATTTCATTCCACCTGAGCTATATGATTATGTTGACAGTCAGTGATAACTTGAGTGAATACGCATAGTGATGATATAAAATAAAAATAAAAAGAATCATCAAATTCCTGGACTGGAAGGATATATGATGAAATATGTTTTCTTCCACATATCAAATGTAATTTTAAAGTATTTGTTATTTTTTAAGACCAATATTATGTTATAAGTGCAGAAAAAAAGTTGTAAATGGCTGTACGATAAAAAAGATCAAATAATATTTGCCATACGAAAAGTGTGGCCTCAATCTTTCATGGCATTAAAATAAATAGAGCATCCAAAAAATCACCACCTAAATTTGAATTTAATGCATTTTATGGATAGAATTTCAGAAACTTTATGCCTTCATAGTTTGCGTTTCAAGGCTAGTTTGTCCTGTCACTTTGCCTCGCTGTTTGTGACAAACTGCAAGAGCAATAAATTTCAGAAGATTTAACTTAAATTTCTAATACAATTTTGGAGAGAAATAATATTAAAATATAAATCTTGTAGCAGGTATTGTTAATTAAGACATGGAATTATATTATTTTTAATAAACTGGTAATGGCAGGATAACATTTGATAACAAAATCAGCCTTTAAGCTATGAAATTTATAAGATACGGAAAAACATTCAGTTAACGAAGGGTGTACTTTTTATTAAAAAATGCGAAATACATATATTTTTTGCCCAAACTGGGAGGATTAAGTATAATTTTACAGGATTAAATTGTATAAAAAATTAAAATCTTCGTTGGATTCCCTAGCCAGAGATAATACAACGTAATTCGGCAATCCAACTTAATATTTTGCTGCGTCAGAGAAAGAATATATAAAATTATTTCAGCACTTTCATTAAATAAATACGTAAATGTATTAGTTATTGATAGAAGGATTCTGTATGAAATTTCTTATCCAAAGTTTACATGAGAAATATTTAAATTCAAAAATGAAAATAAATATATGAAATTTTATTTGAACTATTTGTATACACGTTTCAATTTTCTCACGCACATTAATGAATGATAAAAAAAAGTTGATGGTCTTTATATTTTTTTTTCTTTACCAAATATGCCACTAGCTAGCACTGGAAAAGAATCCCAGTACTTTTTTTCCTCAAATATACTAATTGCTTCCCCACTGAACCTTGTTATTATTATCTTCAACTTCACAAACTTAGGTCTAAAAGTCATGAGCATATTATCAGCCGTAGTTATAAAGTATTGGTTTATTGAAAATTCTTTTGGTACAACTCTCCCAAGATCCTACTTTCTGAAATAGGCTTTAGTTTTAGTCTGTAATCGTCAATAATTACCCACAGTTCTTTAGTACAGTAGATATAGGCAAAAAGTAGGCGATTGGTGGAACTAATTCCCACAAAGACGGGGTTTGAATTTTTTAGTTCGTTCTTGGTATTTTTTTGACATACTAACAGTCTAGAAAAATTCGAGTGTGCAAAATGCGTTTTATTGGCCACCATCTTGAATTAGTTTTTAAAAATATCATAAAAAATCGTATGTGGTATCAAATTACAGAAAATTTGATGCTGAAAACAGATTATAATATTGGTTTTACAAAATAAAAAAAATTACAAAATGGTGGCCGAAAAACTGAAAGCTTATGCAGCGTTGAAAATCATATTTTTATTAATCAAAATGCACTTTATAATACAAATACATATGTATTACCTCAATATTACAGCTAACATAAGAGAAAAGCTAAATCTAATAGTCTTCTTCAGTTTCTTTTAAATCACTTTCTCTCAGTGCACTATATGTGCATTTTATACCAGAACAGTTAACAGCATATCTCAGTACATTACACACCTTAACATCGACACGTACAACTTTCACTACCACATGGCTGTATTATCACATGGATGTATTATCTGTATCCGTTTTGCAGGTGCAGTGGATCATCTTTAGTAATAACTCTGGTTCAGGCTCATTTCATATGTTATGGACTGTAGTTGGTCTCCTACTTTTTTCCAACACCACTCTTCGGAATTGGCAATATTGATATTCATAGTTTGCCAACACAGACATTGTAAATGTACGTAGAGAAGATGATGAACAGCACCATCTTCTGTAGCTAGCAATCTTTCAATGTTAAATTCACTTTTTGCAGTTGTGATTTTTTCAAGTAGAGATTATATCGTAGTAGGTTCAGAGTCTCTGTCTTTGGATTTCCACTGTACAACGATACCAATGAATTGGTGCCAATATCTGTGAGTTCCTTCCTGTTTGGAGTTTCTGATCCAAACAGAGTAACGCAAATATTAAATTCCTCACATTTCCAAAAATGCCAATATGCTGCCGATATACTTTTGCAAAATAAGGAGCTTGTGGTATCGCGTTCAGTTAAAGCATGTGGAAAGAGAATAATTTTGCTTTTTGCCAAGCACATGTTGCATCGATTTAATATCACGTGTTTTATCACCGAACTTAGATGATTGCAAACAAATATTTCGCGTATTATGGTACATCAAAAGTACAAGAATATCGGTGTCCTCAGCAACAACTGTTACATGCTTTTCATCTGCCAAGATCAGTGCTGTTTTTACAATAACAGTGTCAGCATCTTCTGTTGTATGAATCACAATGTAGCCATTCGCTTCTAAGTGTTTCTCAAGCATGGTTATAAAGCACTGTTTCTTTTCATTATTAGAAAGAAACGGTCTGTTGCCAATAAGAAGTGTAGAGATCTCAGTAAATATCACTGTTACTGATGATTATTTTGTGCGTATCTGATACTCTACATCCTTTGTACTAGAGATGGCATAGCCATCAAATGCAATTGTCACAACTTTATATTGCGTAGCAATATAACTGATATAGAGTTGTAATACATCAGAAAATTTTCCAGTTTTGGTCCATGGCAATTTGTGTAGTAGTGCACCCCCGTTCACCTTCAAATCCAAGAGGAAAAAAGCGTTTTACTTGACACAAAGTTAGGCAGTAAAATGCTTATTGAAAGATTGATACACAATTATATATACCTATTACAAATATTGAATAGCTTTATCTATATATTTGACATCAAAGAGACCTCGGGTGCACATGGCAGCAATCAGTTCTTTGAAAAGATGAGGAAATTCGTCCTTTGGCACATTCTGCTCATTCGGGTAGTTTTTTTCCAGATAGTAAAAACTTTTTTCTCTCCAGTGGTATTTTAGAGGGTGGAAAATGCAACATCGATCGGCTGGAGCAGCTGGGTCGACATTGTGGGTTATTTTATGACAGTGTCAATGTGTCACAATGTAACCCCGTCACCTTTCGATATTTAGGTTATGTTCTCATATCTCTCGGAAATATCGCTACACAAAAGTTATATTTCTCCCCAATATAACCAACATATTGACAATAAAAAATAATTTTGTGGTAGTTGGATCTATAATGCTTCAGCACACACAGTTTCCGAAATTTGAGTCAACAGTGTGACTGCAGGTTTCAACAATACACTGTCCACCGAAGACAATTGCCGCTAAACAGATTTGGGCACTGGTCACTAAATGAGTCTACATGTCGAACAAGCTGTTGTCGCTGATCTTTGCTTTCGCGGTCTCACGGAGGCGGCGTGAGATCGAAAATGCGAAAAAATGTCTATGTGTCACAAAGTAACCCCTACAGTCACAAAGTCTTACGGTATATTTACATACTTAGATTTTCCTAGACATTTAGTGTATCAAAATACACTACTGGCCACCTAAATTGCAACACCAAGAAAGACAAGAGATATCACAACAAAATTTATTTTGTAGATAACATGTTGACTAAGTATCAAATGATTAAATTTATAGACTTCTGTGAAGTGTGGTTCCTGCCAAAATCAGTAGCCAGAGTAGCCGCCATTGTTAGAGATCACCGCTGACATTGATTCAGCGGCATTGATTCAAAGAGACTTTGGATGAGTTCTTGGGGTACAGCAGACCAAGCAGCTTCCACACGTTGCCAAAGTTGATCTGCTGTGGCAGCTGGGGATGGAATCTGATTCAATCGTAGAGCAACCATGGACCACATGTTTTCTATCGGCGGAAGATCCGGAGAGCGAGGCGGCCAGGGAAGCAATTCAATCTGGCGATTGACGAAGAACCGTTGGACAATGAGTGCCACGTGTGGTCGCGCATTATCCTGTTAAAATATGGATGTGGGGGGTTAAAATATGTTTCGCATTATCCTGTTAAAATATGCTTGTTCCTCCAAGCCCTGAAGGTAAGGAAGGACAACTGGCTCCAACACCTCGGAGATGTAGCGCTGGCTGTTTAAAGTACCGGCGACGCGTACTAGAGGTGTGCGAGAGTGATATCCAATACCGCCCCATACCATAATACCCGGTGCAGGACCAGTGTGGCTGTGCATAACGCAGCTGTTCAGCATCCTCTCTTCACGGTGTCTCCAGACTCGAATGCGACCATCGTGGTGTTGCAGACAGAAGCGTGACTCGTCAATAAAGACAATTGCATTCCATGCTGCCGTCCACATCCTTCTGTCATCGCACCATTGGCGGCGGAGACGTCTGTGGTTCTGCGTCAAGGGTAGACAAAGAAATGGACGTCTTGCGGACAGACCACTCTGCTGTAAACGGCGTCGAATGGTAAACGCAGACACTGGATGATGCGTTACAGACTGCATGTGCTGTGCTATGGTTCGTGATGTGACTGAGCGATCCGTCACTGCCATGCGCACAATTTGCCTGTCATCACGTGAAGTGGTGCGCTGAGGTGGATGCGATCGAACACGCCGGTCCGTCGTACCCTCCTGCATCCAACGATCACATATCCGCATTACAGTTGTTTGGTTTCGTCCAACACGTCTACCGATTTCCCTGAAAGATAATCCACAATCTCGGTAGGCCACTATCCTTCCTCTGTCGAACTCGGATACTTGATCAAAAGATGATCGCTGTTTTCGACGAGGCATAATTGATCGTTTTTTTGAAAAAAACACAAGAAAAACACAATTGCCGAACTTGAAATCGTCGAAATCTCCAAGTCTTAAATAGTGCTTTGAAGTGGCGCCACAGGGGCGCGTGATGTGTGTCCGCGCTGAAATTCTAATCATTTGCATATCTCACCTCCGCTAATGCATGTTGTAAATTTCATGTTATTTGCATGTTTCCTTCAGGGTGTTGCATTTACAGTGGCCAGCAGTGTACTTTGGAAAACCATTATATTATTTTCCAGCGTGAAATACCGTGTAATTTGTTACTATAGATATTTTTTGAAAATTTTTGATGTTTTTTCAAGATGGTGGTCAAAGAACTCAATTAACACTCAGTACGGATGTATGTTTTATAATTTAATTATATAACTATATTACATGTAATAATATTTGTAACATAATTATATAGTTATATGATAAAAAATATTGATGAAATAAATATGCATTTCTATTATAAAACACATTTTCCACCCTCAGATTTTTCTAGACTTTTAGTATGTCAAAAAGATACCAACAACGAATGAAAAAATTTAAACCCCTTCTTTGTGGGAATTAGTTCCACCCAAAAACCTATATGTACTGTACTACTTTGTTTCTACTAAATTTCTCTGAAATTAATCCCCGTTGCGTATACTCTTGGAAATGGGGAAAATAAATATGTAAATGAACAATGTCATGTTTTTCTAACATGCTAATATTCATCCCTAGAATGAAAGTTAAAATCCCTCCCACATATAAGGAAAATGTCGAATGTCCAAAATATAAGGAACATGTATAACAAAATAGAATAATTTAGCGTAATAAAAAATTATAAGTAATGCATATTTGAAAAGTCACGGATTATTTAAAATTGCCTTTTTTCCTTTGCAATTATGCGAATAGTCCAGGAATGCAGAGAATCCTGCGCAACATGATTTTCTTGGGGAGAGAAGGTCGAGGATTATTACTTGACTTAGTTTCTTTCTAGCTGATACCTAGTGTTTGAAAAAAACTATTTTAGATAACTGGGGAAAATAAAGCTATAAATATCCTTCAGTTTCAGTTAAAACATTTACAGACATATAATATCAAACAGAAACTTGTTTAACAAATAAGCTATCTCGAGCTTTATGACACAGTTTGGGTAAAACGCCCTTTATAAACTTGGAGAAAAAACAAAAGATTTAGTTTTTTTCTCCTGCCTAGAAAAACAGATCTCAGTAATTTTGTGTGCCGTGACCGGTGTGGACTGGAATCAAATATTTCGATTTACTGAATTTAAGCATGTGCACTGCAATTTGAATCACCCAGTATATACCATTGTTTCGTTGACATACAGTAACTTCTATTTGCATGCATTGAATTCTAATTATATTTGAAATAAATCTAAATTCCTAATCATTCTCCCACTGGTTTACTGCCTGTGTATTGAAAATGTGTTTATCATCTTTATGTAATTATAGTTGCATGTAGATTAGAAAATATCAATTATTTATTATTGTGTTTAAATATGCACCTTATAGAATTCATATCACATTCTACAATTGTATATGCCATATCATTCGATTAACAAAGATATCAGTTAAATGCTGCATTATGAATATTACAATAACGCGAATACTTACTTGCACTCGAATTTAACAGAAAATATTTTATCATTTAAATCAATAAAAATCACTGTGGGAAGGAAAGAGCACTCCATATATATTAAATGAAGCTTCCAAAAAATAACTGAGGCGTAGTTCTGTACCAAACTTCGGAATGACAAACAAATTTTTTAAACGTATTCACCATATATCTCCACACATCACACACCTAGATTTGTGATCCTATTCCAAAAATATATTTCTTAGGTACCATGAACATTTGGTCGAAAAGCTAAAGATACAGTTTTACCTCAGACCTGATCGAAATTTCTTTTATGTCAAAATGATTATGATTGATAGAATGGAAAAATGAACCCAGATATGTAGTAACCATTTATTTCATGGTTAGAACGATGAAGTACGTTTGGATTTATTTCAGTTACTGTTTCGAAATATTAAAACAGAAAAATATTTATTTCTTTGAAAAAATATTTAGAACCTTTATCAAAAGGCTTTCCGCACTTTTCTTTTATTCTTGAAAGAATTTACATAGCTATTGTATGTTTAGAGTAACCCTCGAATTATGTTATTTCATTTAGTTAGGCAGCCGCCTATATAGCAGAAGTTCTGACAAAAATTACTAAGACAGTTTAGGTATTTAATATTATTTATGCTGCAATAGAACTAAGATTGAAAAAAGTTAAATGTAAGAAGGAAGTATGTTAAAGCCACAGTTGAAATTGGTCAAACAATAAGTATATCATAAATTGAAACAACAAAACAACCCCATTTTATAGGAAACATTTTAAATTGGTAAAAAAAAGGATACTACAAATTGAAACAAAACAACCGCTTTTTTTATAGTAAATAAATTGTTTTATTTCATCATATGTTATGCTTGTTATGGAAGGATATTTTTAAGAATAGTTTTATAAATTACTTCAACGATCGTCTTCCGTCACCCACATTGTACAGTGGTTAGCGTCGTGAGCATTCACGGTGTGGACTTGGGTTCAAATCCCGAATAAGGCTTGGAAGTTGCCATTGTTGTCCTCTCATACGGAGCGATGTTGGTTCATCTAAATGGTGCTCCCACAATAAAGTAACGAGCAAGGTTTTGCGGTGAATAACAAAAGGTAATGTCTCGAAACAAATGCCTCCACATTGAAACAAAAATTGTTTGTTATTAGATTTCTATTTACCCTAGAGGATCAAAATCAGAAAATTAATAAATTGGGATGCTGAAATAATAATAAAAAAATAATCAGTTTTGTCTGTTTCCGTAAATATTGCATAACACTAGATTTCTAATCCCGCCTAATGTAATTTTTGAGGATGCCCTTGGATTCTGATGATTGCAATTTAGATACAACAAAATTTTAAAGATATAAGCAAGTTATATGTGGTAGATGCCATTTTTTAAATATCTAATTTGATGATAAATCTCATTAACGACATCACGGAATCACCGCTTAACCACGAATTAACCCGACAACATCACCAAAGGTTGCTGTTAGTATAATGAAATGTTAATCAACGTACTCATAATAATGTCCCACTTTACCGGTGTACGGTGCTTGAGACCACTTTCATAAATTCAGGGCCTCTCAGGGGGTTTACCTTCTTTAGGTAAACATGGGTGTCGCAATCCCAGGTACCCCAGCGAACTTTCACTCCTTCCTCTTTTCCTCTCCTCTCGTTCTTCTACTTTTACCTTTTTTTCTCCCTCGTTGCGGTTACCCCTTCGGTGGTGAGGGCTCCTCATCAGAAGCTGTAGCCATTCTACTGCTTCTAGCTTCTAATGGCGATTAACTGCCCACGTGTTTGCCGTGCGTGGAGACCCGTGTCCCAGGAAATGGGGATCCTGGTAGTTGAGGGGTTTTATTCTTCGCCATAATGTGGGATTCAGTAAGATTACGCTCCAACACACTACTTTGGCCCTTGCTTCAGGTAAACGGGAGGTGCACATTGGTCCCATGTGTACTAATCGGCTGGTCGGTCAGACTAAGGTCACTGGCTCAGGGCTAAGCAACCGGTCATTGGCCGCGCGCGTATAGTTCCCGGTTAGCACTGGCGCTGTAACCGGCGTCCCCTTGTTGGGCTCCATAGTGGGTGGTTCCCCCGGGAACCGAACATACGGCCCTTTTTTATGGATAACACTAAAAAAAAGCAAGAAACGTCGAGATTTTTCATAATAAAACGTTCTGAAGACTCTTTCGCTACGGTATCTCCTTTTCTGATACAAAAGTGTCTTTATGCATCTGTAGGGAATGTACAATCAGTCAAAAAGCGGACTTGTTAGTAGAAGTGACCAACTTATCACAAGCTGCGCAGTTATTAAAAGTATCAAAGTTTGTAAACATGGCAGTGTCCGTAACTCCACAAGGATACCTCAACTCTTCGAGAGGGGTTTTATCGGAAGCCGTTCTACTCCATACCTCCGAAGATGAAATGTTGGAGAATTTTCGCGACCAACTTGTGTCTGCCGTCAGTCGAATTATTATCCGTCGAGATGGGAATGAAAATTCCTACTAAGCATCTCATTCTCACATTCGACACTCCAAAATTACCATTATTTATTATCGCTGGGTATCTACGATGTCCCGTACGACCATATGTGCAGAACCGTCTCAGATGCTTTCAGTACCAACGTTATGGTCACTCGAAAGCATCGTGTCGTGGTTTCGAGGTCTACACCCGTTGTACCCAGCCTGGACATCCATCTGAGACATGTAACGCGCGAGCAAAATGTGTGAATTGCCAAGGTGAGCACACTTCGTACTCACGCGCATGCCCGAAATTGGTCCTAGAAAAAGAGATCCAAACTCTTCGGGCCAATAATAACATCTCATATATTGAAGCTCGTAAACAGATTGAAGCTCGAGTCCCAGAGTGGGAGTTTCGTACGCCACTGTCGCTAGCCCCCAAAAAGTGATGTATACAGCGTCTACACAAACTGAGTTTACCCCTGTTTCCAATAAACCGCAGAAAATTAAAAACACTAAAACACCATCTGTCAATATTTCTGATTCCCTGAACACTTATTTTGATACTTCATCAGGAATCCCACCAAACCCTAATAGAAAACGCACAGCCGTGCCCAGAAAGCGTATTAGACTTTCTGCAAAAAAAAAGATAATGTTTATGCGGTAAAAAATACGCAGCCGGTCCATCGGCATGTAGCCTAGGAGGTTGCTATCCAGTTATTTACATCCGATCTTTCGGATAATGGGGAATTCGAGGAAGCTCTTCCCATTCCACCCTCAAAAGGGTCTGTTTCACCAATGTCGCCTCTTTGAGGTCTTTCATTCTGGCTTCCTTAATTTCTTGAAATTGTCGTGGTTTCCGCCATAAGCTTCAGGATATTAATACCCTGATCTGTGAATATCACCCGGCTTGTGTCGCACTTCAGGAAACTTTCCTGAAGTCAGCGGATACAGCTAAGGTCCATCATTGCAGCTGCATTAGGAGAGATAGCGAACACAGTGGGAGAGCGTCGGGAGGTGTTGCCCTCTTGACTTCCCTCTCATGAATATCCATCCACCTCTCTTACCCTACATACCACCTTGTAGGCAGTGGCTGTAAGAGTGCACATGAGAAAGTTAATCTCTGTGTGTACCCTTTATCTACCCCCTAATGCTGTAATCGATCAGAGGTCACTTGATGACTTAGGGCCTGTTCTCATAGGAGTTCATTGCGTTGCATTAAGGAAAAGATGACGTTGAGACGAAAATAAACCAATCATAGGCGTTAAAAATTCCATTGCTAACCGTTTGGAGGCATATGATTGGTTTATTTTCGTCTCAACGTCATCTATTCCTTAACGCAATGCAATGGACTCCTATGTGAACAGACCCTTAGTATGTCAGCTTCCAGCGCGCTTTATTATTATCGGTGACTTCAATGCACATAGTCCTTTGAGGGGTAGTGTGGATAGTAACTCCCGTGGGCAACAGATTGAAAAATCTGATTTCGGATCACTCTCTCTGCTGAATAACGGTAAAGCTACCCATTTCCATGCGCCCTCAAGGACATTTCACACAATTGACCTTGCAATTTGCAGTTCGTTGCTTCTACCTTTGTGACATTTTACTGTAGGGAATGACTTACGTAACAGCGATCACTTCCCAGTTTTTATCTCAGTCTCTGGGGGTGGGTGTGAGCCTGTTAGTCGTCTTCCCCGTGTTACTTATGATGCAGCCGACTGGTGTTTGTATCAAGCCAGGGCTGTAATTACCAGAAGCATGGTTGTAGGACAGATTGATGAATGTGTAAAAAAGTTACCGATTTGATAATGAAGGCCACTGATGCAGCAATTCCTAAAACATCATCATTTATTCATAAGCATCGAAAACCATGGTGGAACTCACAATGCACGGAAGCTATAAAAAAGCAAAGAAAAGCGTGGGGTATTTTCCGTCGATATCCCACCACCTCAAACTACATTGCTTTCAAGCAAGCGAAGGCAAATGCTAGGAGAGTACGTCGCAGGTGCCAGAAAGAATCTTGTATCCAGTATGTCTCCAGCCTTACATCCCACACTCCCAGTAAGCAGTTATGGACTCGTGCCAAGAGGGAAATGGGACTTTATTCTGAACATCCGATCTCGAGTATTAAAGAGGATGGTCGTGATCTTACTGACATTCATGATATTGCGAACGCCATCGGTCGTGCCTTCGAATATGTCTCGAGCGCCGACTCGTATGAGCAGTCATTTTTGACTTATAAATATCATGAAGAATCTCGTCCCATTAATTTCTCAACTCGGTCCATCATACCTTACAACCGCCCTTTCACGGAGATTGAGATTACCCTCTGTTTACATCAGACTCGGCAATCAGCCCCAGGGCCTGATGGTATAACGTTCAGTCTTCTTAAACATCTTCCGAAGACCTCTCTCCGTAACATCCTATTCCTGTTTAATAGAATCTGGGAGGAGCATATTTTTCCACTTTCGTGGCTTCAGGCCATTGTTATTCCTTTCCCTAAACCTGGTAAGGATGCAACTGATCCCGCGAACTACAGACCGATAGCACTAACTAGTTGCCTATGCAAGCTTCTTGAGCGCATGGTAAATGTACGCCTTGTTCATGTGTTGGAAAATAATGAATGTTTTTCACCTTTCCAGAGTGGGTTCCGCAAAAGCAGGTCCACTATGGACACTATCATATCCTTGGAATCGCAGATCAGAAACGCTTTTGTGAGGAGAAAATATTTAGTGTCTATCTTTTTCGATATTGAAAAGGCGTACGACAAGACCTGACGGCATGGCATACTTCGTGACCTCCACTCTTTAAATTTTCCGGGTCACTTACCCATTTTTATTGCAAACTTCTTAGCTCATCGTGTTTTTAGAGTACGGATAGGTTCTATTCTATCAGATGGTTTTAATCAAGAGGAAGGAGTACCACAGGGCAGTGTTTTAAGCGTAACTCTCTTCTCTGTAAAAATAAATAATATACTTAATGTTTTACCTCCATCTGTTCATGGCAGCCTTTCTGTAGACGACCTGCAGATTTCTTGTGAAGGTTCGGATATATGGCATATCGAGCGACAACTTCAGACAGCTGTTAATCGGATGCTTTGGTGGAATTCTGAAAATGGTTTTCGGTTCTCCATTGATAAAACTTCTGTTGTCCACTTCTGTAGACTTCGAAGGTTTCATCCAGATCCTTAAATCTATCTTAAGCAGACAAAAATTACCATCGCTGAAAGTTCTCGGTTCCTAGGTGTTTTGTTTGACAGGAAGCTCACTTTCCTTCAGCACATTTTATATCTGCGGAAGAAGTGTGAAGCAGCCCTCAACCTTTTAAAGGTTCTTTCGAATACGTCTTGTGGTGCGGACCGAATCTCTATGTTAAAAATTTACAGAGCGTCTATCCGCTCGAAACTGGATTATGGCTGTGCAGCTTATGGGTCAGCATGAGCATCAGCTCTGTGACAGCTGGACACCGTTCATCATATAGCATTGCGTATTTGTTCTGTAGCTTTCCACACGTCTCCCATAGAAAGTCTATATGTGATCTGTAATGAACCATCACTAAGATTAACTTGTCTTGAACAGTCGCTAATGTTATACTTCCGTACCTTATCTCATCCAAAGCATACCTTACAAAACTTGTTGCTTGATAGCCACCTTTTTTTATATAGGAATCAACCGTCGTGTATCCCATCGTTTGGTACTCAGATTCGAAATCTTCTCAGGGATACAGAGATCAAAGATCTGGACGTTATGAACGGTCCCCTCTGGGTTGTACCTCCCTGGCGGTCTCATAACTTCTCTTATCTGCAACCATTTGAAGATTTCGATAAATCTTACACCAGCGATGTGGTGTACCTGCAGCTTTTAGCAGACCATCGAGTTACACATTCTTCCTACATAGATATACGTATATACCGACGGATCGAAAGGTAGTAATCATGTTGGCTGTGCTTATGTCTGCTAAAACGACGTTTATCAGTCGCAGCTTACACTCGTCTTTTTCCGTATTTTCTGCTGAACTGGAAGCCATCGTAAAAGCCTTACAATACGTTTGCACCCGGAGTGAGAGGAATTTCGTTGTATACACCGATCCGCTGAGCTCTGTACAAGCTCTCGAATCACACTCTCCTACACACCCTTTTGCGATTGAGGTGTTGAGTCTTCATCGTCATCTATCTGGTCGGGGCCGTAAGGTCTTGTTTTGCTGGATTCCCAGTCATGTAGGAATACGGGGAAATGAACTGGCAGATGCTGCTGCGAAAAACTCGACAGTTGCGCTTCATAAACCACTCCCTTATTCTGACATGAAGCAAGCGATAAAGAGTATGATTCGTCGTAAATGGCAGGAAGTATGGAATCTGCATGTTGGCAACAAATTATATGGAATAAAAAACACAATCTCATCTTGGAAGGCTTTACCATCTCGCAAAAGAGACGTGTTGTTTACACGGTTGCGTATTGGGCACTCGCGACTCACCCATGTCCATCTGCTGCTGCCTGAGAGCGCTCCCTTGTGTCTCTATTGCAAATGCCCTCTCACTATTGCACATATTCTATCTATCTGTGTGGTTTTTAAAACTATTTATTTTAAACTATACAATTCTTATACACCTAGTTTAGATATTTTATTGCGGGAATACCCCCATCCTAATCTTTTTAACTTTTTACGTATGACTGGTTTTTACTCTGAGATTTGGGTTTTTAAATCTTGTGCCTTCAGATTTTCCATATTTTTATCTATCTTCACCTTTTATTCGTGTTCTTTTGCTTTTAAATTGTTTGTCTTTTGGTTTTATTTCCTTTCATTGGATTTTATAAATACTTCGAAACTTTGTTTTCTTAAAATCTACTAACTGTTACTAGTTCTGGTTTTATCAGTAAACCATACGGTTGGCGCAGCTTGTCCCTCAGAGGACCTTGCGCCTTAAAACCAAACTCAACCAACCAACCTTAAATTCAGGGCAAAATTGCTTTATACTTTTAAGAAATGCAACGTAATTAACAATGTCTGTAATATTATTTATAGCCTCTTCTACACTATAAAATGCTTATAACTTATAAAATGTGATTCAAGTTTCAGCACTGCTTTTTAAGAAAGATTAAATCCCCTTGAGAGAATTTCCAGTGAATATGTTTCAGTTTAATTTTATAAGGCATATAAAACATAAATCTTCGCGTATCGTTGAAGTTTTACTAAAAAGTTGAAGAAATTTACCGAAGAACGCCAGAGAGTACGGTACCTGAATATATTATACTAAAAAATTACAATCTTCGAAGGTCTTAGGCAGTTACTCAAGGGAAATGGGGTTTGGGGGCTTTAAAAGTACAAATACATCATTTTCTTCTAAATATTTGGGTGGTGTGTGTGTGTGTATAAGTAAGATTTGCGTTGTTTTATTGTTGTAGCTGTTCTGCTCTGTCATTTGGAATTTTGTCAGTAAATCGAAAACTCTTTAAACTGAGAATCTCAAGTAAAGTTTTAATATCTGCATTTTTTTCAGTTTTCTGACTGCCGTTTCCGTAGTTGAATGAATTAAATTATAAGGAAATACCTTTACGTAAGAATTGCAGTATTCTTGTAACTCTATCAGAATTCTCTCGAACATAATCAAATATTAGTAATAATATCACCGGCTAC